>JAGFBZ010000541.1:0-108515 GCA_018398805.1 Hirundichthys speculiger
TACCAGTGTGAAGATGCCCTGTTGCAGGTGCCTGATTGTCATCACCTGGGGGTACCAGTGTGAAGATGCCCTGTTGCAGGTGCCTGATTGTCATCACCTGGGGGTACCAGTGTGAAGATGCCCTGTTGCAGGTGCCTGATTGTCATCACCTGGGGGTACCAGTGTGAAGATGCCCTGTTGCAGGTGCCTGATTGTCATCCCTGGGGGTACCAGTGTGAAGATGCCCTGTTGCAGGTGCCTGATTGTCATCACCTGGGGGTACCAGTGTGAAGATGCCCCTGTTGCAGGTGCCTGATTGTCATCACCTGGGGTACCAGTGTGAAGATGCCCTGTTGCAGGTGCCTGATTGTCATCACCTGGGGGTACCAGTGTGAAGATGCCCTGTTGCAGGTGCCTGATTGTCATCACCTGGGGGTACCAGTTGTGAAGATGCCCTGTTGCAGGTGCCTGATTGTCATCACCTGGGGTACCAGTGTGAAGATGCCCTGTTGCAGGTGCCTGATTGTCATCACCTGGGGGTACCAGTGTGAAGATGCCCTGTTGCAGGTGCCTGATTGTCATCACCTGGGGGTACCAGTTTGAAGATGCCCTGTTGCAGGTGCCTGATTGTCATCACCTGGGGGTACCAGTGTGAAGATGCCCTGTTTGCAGGTGCCTGATTGTCATCACCTGGGGGTACCAGTGTGAAAGATGCCCTGTTGCAGGTGCCTGATCGTCATCACCTGGGGGTACCAGTTTGAAGATGCCCCTTTGCTGGTGCCTGATTGTCATCACCTGGGGTGCCAGTGTAAAGATGCCCTTTTGCAGGTGCCTGATTGTCATCACCTGGGGGTACCAGTGTGAAGATGCCCTGTTGCAGGTGCCTGATTGTCATCACCTGGGGGTACCAGTGTGAAGATGCCCTGTTGCAGGTGTGCCTGATTGTCATCACCTGGGGTACCAGTGTGAAAGATGCCCTGTTGCAGGTGCCTGATTGTCATCACCTGGGGGTACCAGTGTGAAGATGCCCTGTTGCAGGTGCCTGATTGTCATCACCTGGGGGGTACCAGTGTGAAGATGCCCTGTTGCAGGTGCCTGATTGTCATCACCTGGGGGTACCAGTGTGAAGATGCCCTGTTGCAGGTGCCTGATTGTCATCACCTGGGGGTACCAGTTTGAAGATGCCCTGTTGCAGGTGCCTGATTGTCATCACCTGGGGGTACCAGTGTGAAGATGCCCTGTTGCAGGTGCCTGATTGTCATCACCTGGGGGTACCAGTGTGAAGATGCCCTGTTGCAGGTGCCTGATTGTCATCACCTGGGGGTACCAGTGTGAAGATGCCCTGTTGCAGGTGCCTGATTGTCATCACCTGGGGGTACCAGTGTGAAGATGCCCTGTTGCAGGTGCCTGATTGTCATCACCTGGGGGTACCAGTTTGAAGATGCCCTGTTGCAGGTGCCTGATTGTCATCACCTGGGGGTACCAGTGTGAAGATGCCCTGTTGCAGGTGCCTGATTGTCATCACCTGGGGGTACCAGTGTGAAGATGCCCTGTTGCAGGTGCCTGATTGTCATCACCTGGGGGTACCAGTGTGAAGATGCCCTGTTGCAGGTGCCTGATTGTCATCACCTGGGGGTACCAGTGTGAAGATGCCCTGTTGCAGGTGCCTGATTGTCATCACCTGGGGGGGTACCAGTGTGAAGATGCCCTGTTGCAGGTGCCTGATTGTCATCACCTGGGGGTACCAGTGTGAAGATGCCCTGTTTGCAGGTGCCTGATTGTCATCACCTGGGGGTACCAGTGTGAAGATGCCCTGTTGCAGGTGCCTGATTGTCATCACCTGGGGGTACCAGTTTGAAAAGCCCTGTTGCAGGTGCCTGATTGTCATCACCTGGGGGTACCAGTGTGAAGATGCCCTGTTGCAGGTGCCTGATTGTCATCACCTGGGGGTACCAGTGTGAAGATGCCCTGTTGCAGGTGCCTGATTGTCATCACCTGGGGGGTACCAGTGTGAAGATGCCCTGTTGCAGGTGCCTGATTGTCATCACCTGGGGGTACCAGTGTGAAGATGCCCTGTTGCAGGTGCCTGATTGTCATCACCTGGGGGTACCAGTTTGAAGATGCCCTGTTGCAGGTGCCTGATTGTCATCACCTGGGGTACCAGTGTGAAGATGCCCTGTTGCAGGTGCCTGATTGTCATCACCTGGGGGTACCAGTGTGAAGATGCCCTGTTGCAGGTGCCTGATTGTCATCACCTGGGGGTACCAGTGTGAAGATGCCCTGTTGCAGGTGCCTGATTGATTGTCATCACCTGGGGTACCAGTGTGAAGATGCCCTGTTGCAGGTGCCTGATTGTCATCACCTGGGGGTACCAGTTTGAAGATGCCCTGTTGCAGGTGCCTGATTGTCATCACCTGGGGTACCAGTGTGAAGATGCCCTGTTGCAGGTGCCTGATTGTCATCACCTGGGGGGGTACCAGTGTGAAGATGCCCTGTTGCAGGTGCCTGATTGTCATCACCTGGGGGTACCAGTGTGAAGATGCCCTGTTGCAGGTGCCTGATTGTCATCACCTGGGGGTACCAGTTTGAAGATGCCCGTTTGCAGGTGCCTGATTGTCATCACCTGGGGTACCAGTGTGAAGATGCCCTGTTGCAGGTGCCTGATTGTCATCACCTGGGGTACCAGTTTGAAGATGCCCTGTTGCAGGTGCCTGATTGTCATCACCTGTGGTACCAGTGTGAAGATGCCCTGTTGGTGGTGCCTGATTGTCATCACCTGGGGGGGTACCAGTGTGAAGATGCCCTGTTGCAGGTGCCTGATTGTCATCACCTGGGGGTGGTGTGAAGATGCCCTGTTGCAGGTGCCTGATTGTCATCACCTGGGGGGTACCAGTGTGAAGATGAAGATGCCCTGTTGCAGGTGCCTGATTGTCATCCCCTGGGGGTACCAGTGTGAAGATGCCCTGTTGCAGGTGCCTGATTGTCATCACCTGGGGGTACCAGTGTGAAGATGCCCTGTTGCAGGTGCCTGATTGTCATCACCTGGGGGGGTACCAGTGTGAAGATGCCCTGTTGCAGGTGCCTGATTGTCATCACCTGGGGGTACCAGTACCAGTTGAAGATGCCCTGTTGCAGGTGCCTGATTGTCATCACCTGGGGTACCAGTGTGAAGATGCCCTGTTGCAGGTGCCTGATTGTCATCACCTGGGGGTTGGTACCAGTGTGAAGATGCCCTGTTGCAGGTGCCTGATTGTCATCACCTGGGGGTGGGGTACCAGTGTGAAGATGCCCTGTTGCAGGTGCCTGATTGTCATCACCTGGGGGTACCAGTGTTGAAGATGCCCTGTTGCAGGTGCCTGATTGTCATCACCTGGGGGGTACCAGTGTGAAGAAGATGCCCTGTTGCAGGTGCCTGATTGTCATCACCTGGGGGTACCAGTGTGAAGATGCCCTGTTGCAGGTGCCTGATTGTCATCACCTGGGGGGTACCAGTGTGAAGATGCCCTGTTTGCAGGTGCCTGATTGTCATCACCTGGGGGTACCAGTGTGAAGATGCCCTGTTGCAGGTGCCTGATTGTCATCACCTGGGGTACCACCCTGTTGCAGGTGCCTGATGTCATCACCTGGGCCCTTGTGAGGGCCCTGTTGCATGTCATCACCTGGGGGTACCAGTGTGAAGATGCCCTGTTGCAGGTGCCTGATTGTCATCACCTGGGGGTACCAGTGTGAAGATGCCCTGTTGCAGGTGCCTGATTGTCATCACCTGGGGTACCAGTGTGAAGATGCCTGTTGGGGTGCCTGATTTCATCACCTGGGGTACCAGTGAAGATGCCCTGTTGCAGGTGCCTGATTGTCATCACCTGGGGGTACCAGTTTGAAGATGCCCTGTTGCAGGTGCCTGATTGTCATCACCTGGGGGTACCAGTGTGAAGATGCCCTGTTGCAGGTGCCTGATTGTCATCACCTGGGGTACCAGTGTGAAGATGCCCTGTTGCAGGTGCCTGATTGTCATCACCTGGGGGTACCAGTGTGAAGATGCCCTGTTGCAGGTGCCTGATTGTCATCACCTGGGGGTACCAGTGTGAAGATGCCCTGTTTGCAGGTGCCTGATTGTCATCACCTGGGGGTACCAGTGTGAAGATGCCCTGTTGCAGGTGCCTGATTGTCATCACCTGGGGTACCAGTGTTGAAGATGCCCTGTTGCAGGTGCCTGATTGTCATCACCTGGGGGTACCAGTGTGAAGATGCCCTGTTGCAGGTGCCTGATTGTCATCACCTGGGGGTACCAGTTTGAAGATGCCCTGTTGCAGGTGCCTGATTGTCATCACCTGGGGTACCAGTGTGAAGATGCCCTGTTGCAGGTGCCTGATTGTCATCACCTGGGGGTACCAGTGTGAAGATGCCCTGTTGCAGGTGCCTGATTGTCATCACCTGGGGGGTACCAGTGTGAAGATGCCCTGTTGCAGGTGCCTGATTGTCATCACCTGGGGGTACCAGTGTGAAGATGCCCTGTTGCAGGTGCCTGATTGTCATCACCTGGGGGGTACCAGTTTGAAGATGCCCTGTTGCAGGTGCCTGATTGTCATCACCTGGGGGGGTACCAGTGTGAAGATGCCCTGTTGCAGGTGCCTGATTGTCATCACCTGGGGGTACCAGTGTGAAGATGCCCTGTTGCAGGTTGCAGGTGCCTGATTGTCATCACCTGGGGGTACCAGTGTGAAGATGCCCTGTTGCAGGTGCCTGATTGTCATCACCTGGGGGTACCAGTGTGAAGATGCCCTGTTGCAGGTGCCTGATTGTCATCACCTGGGGTACCAGTGTAAAGATGCCCTTTTGCAGGTGCCTGATTGTCATCACCTGGGGGTACCAGTGTGAAGATGCCCTGTTGCAGGTGCCTGATTGTCATCACCTGGGGTACCAGTTTGAAGATGCCCTGTTGCAGGTGCCTGATTGTCATCACCTGGGGGTACCAGTGTGAAGATGCCCTGTTGCAGGTGCCTGATTGTCATCACCTGGGGGTACCAGTGTGAAGATGCCCTGTTGCAGGTGCCTGATTGTCATCACCTGGGGGTACCAGTGTGAAGATGCCCTGTTGCAGGTGCCTGATTGTCATCACCTGGGGGTACCAGTGTGAAGATGCCCTGTTGCAGGTGCCTGATTGTCATCACCTGGGGTACCAGTGTGAAGATGCCCTGTTGCAGGTGCCTGATTGTCATCACCTGGGGGTACCAGTGTGAAGATGCCCTGTTGCAGGTGCCTGATTGTCATCACCTGGGGGTACCAGTGTGAAGATGCCCTGTTGCAGGTGCCTGATTGTCATCACCTGGGGGTACCAGTGTGAAGATGCCCTGTTGCAGGTGCCTGATTGTCATCACCTGGGGGTACCAGTTGAAGATGCCCTGTTTGCAGGTGCCTGATTGTCATCACCTGGGGTACCAGTGTGAAGATGCCCTGTTGCAGGTGCCTGATTGTCATCACCTGGGGTACCAGTGTGAAAAGATGCCCTGTTGCAGGTGCCTGATTGTCATCACCTGGGGGTACCAGTTTGAAGATGCCCTGTTGCAGGTGCCTGATTGTCATCACCTGGGGTACCAGTGTTGAAGATGCCCTTTTGCAGGTGCCTGATTGTCATCACCTGGGGGTACCAGTGTGAAGATGCCCTGTTGCAGGTGCCTGATTGTCATCACCTGGGGGTACCAGTGTGAAGATGCCCTGTTGCAGGTGCCTGATTGTCATCACCTGGGGGTACCAGTGTGAAGATGCCCCTGTTGCAGGTGCCTGATTGTCATCACCTGGGGGTACCAGTGTGAAGATGCCCCGTTGCAGGTGCCTGATCGTCATCACCTGGGGGTACCAGTTTGAAGATGCCCCTTTGCTGGTGCCTGATTGTCATCACCTGGGGTGCCAGTGTAAAGATGCCCTTTTGCAGGTGCCTGATTGTCATCACCTGGGGTACCAGTGTGAAGATGCCCTGTTGCAGGTGCCTGATTGTCATCACCTGGGGGTACCAGTGTGAAGATGCCCTGTTGCAGGTGCCTGATTGTCATCACCTGGGGGTACCAGTGTGAAGATGCCCTGTTGCAGGTGCCTGATTGTCATCACCTGGGGGTACCAGTGTGAAGATGCCCTGTTGCAGGTGCCTGATCGTCATCACCTGGGGGTACCAGTTTGAAGATGCCCCTTTGCTGGTGCCTGATTGTCATCACCTGGGGTGCCAGTGTAAAGATGCCCTTTTGCAGGTGCCTGATTGTCATCACCTGGGGGTACCAGTTTGAAGATGCCCTGTTGCAGGTGCCTGATTGTCATCACCTGGGGGTACCAGTGTGAAGATGCCCTGTTGCAGGTGCCTGATTGTCATCACCTGGGGTACCAGTGTGAAAGATGCCCTGTTGCAGGTGCCTGATTGTCATCACCTGGGGGTACCAGTGTGAAGATGCCCTGTTGCAGGTGCCTGATTGTCATCACCTGGGGGTACCAGTGTGAAGATGCCCTGTTGCAGGTGCCTGATTGTCATCACCTGGGGGGTACCAGTGTGAAGATGCCCTGTTGCAGGTGCCTGATTGTCATCACCTGGGGGTACCAGTGTGAAGATGCCCTGTTGCAGGTGCCTGATTGTCATCACCTGGGGGGGTACCAGTGTGAAGATGCCCTGTTGCAGGTGCCTGATTGTCATCACCTGGGGGTGGTACCAGTGTGAAGATGCCCTGTTGCAGGTGCCTGATTGTCATCACCTGGGGGTACCAGTGTGAAGATGCCCTGTTTGCAGGTGCCTGATTGTCATCACCTGGGGGGTACCAGTGTGAAGATGCCCTGTTGCAGGTGCCTGATTGTCATCACCTGGGGGGTACCAGTGTGAAGATGCCCCTGTTGCAGGTGCCTGATTGTCATCACCTGGGGGTACCAGTGTGAAGATGCCCTGTTGCAGGTGCCTGATTGTCATCACCTGGTGGTACCAGTGTGAAGATGCCCTGTTGCAGGTGCCTGATTGTCATCACCTGGGGTACCAGTGTGAAGATGCCCTTTTGCAGGTGCCTGATTGTCATCACCTGGGGGTACCAGTGTGAAGATGCCCTGTTGCAGGTGCCTGATTGTCATCACCTGGGGGGTACCAGTGTGAAGATGCCCTGTTGCAGGTGCCTGATTGTCATCACCTGGGGTACCAGTGTGAAGATGCCCTGTTGCAGGTGCCTGATTGTCATCACCTGGGGGTACCAGTGTGAAGATGCCCTGTTGCAGGTGCCTGATTGTCATCACCTGGGGGTACCAGTGTGAAGATGCCCTGTTGCAGGTGCCTGATTGTCATCACCCTGGGGGGGGTACCAGTGTGAAGATGCCCTGTTGCAGGTGCCTGATTGTCATCACCTGGGGGTACCAGTGTGAAGATGCCCCGTTGCAGGTGCCTGATCATCATCACCTGGGGGTACCAGTTTGAAGATGCCCCTTTGCTGGTGCCTGATTGTCATCACCTGGGGGTACCAGTGTAAAGATGCCCTGTTGCAGGTGCCTGATTGTCATCACCTGGGGTACCAGTGTGAAGATGCCCTGTTGCAGGTGCCTGATTGTCATCACCTGGGGGTACCAGTTTGAAGATGCCCTGTTTGCAGGTGCCTGATTGTCATCACCTGGGGGTACCAGTGTGAAGATGCTCTGTTGCAGGTGCCTGATGTTGTCATCACCTGGGGTGGGTACCAGTGTGAAGATGCCCTGTTGCAGGTGCCTGATTGTCATCACCTGGGGGTGTACCAGTGTGAAGATGCCCTGTTGCAGGTGCCTGATTGTCATCACCTTGGGGTACCAGTGTGAAGATGCCCTGTTGCAGGTGCCTGATTGTCATCACCTGGGGGTACCAGTTTGAAAAGCCCTGTTGCAGGTGCCTGATTGTCATCACCTGGGGGTACCAGTGTGAAGATGCCCTGTTGCAGGTGCCTGATTGTCATCACCTGGGGGTACCAGTTTGAAAAGCCCTGTTGCAGGTGCCTGATTGTAATTCACCTGGGGGCACCAGTTTGAAGATGCCCCGTTGCAGGTGCCTGATTGTCATCACCTGGGGGTACCAGTGTGAAGATGCCCCGTTGCAGGTGCCTGATTGTCATCACCTGGGGGGTACCAGTGTGAAGATGCCCTGTTGCAGGTGCCTGATTGTCATCACCTGGGGTACCAGTTGAAGTTGAAGATGCCCCTTTGCTGGTGCCTGATTGTCATCACCTTGGGGTACCAGTGTGAAGATGCCCTGTTGCAGGTGCCTGATCATCATCACTTGGGGGTACCATTTGAAGATGCCCCTTTGCTGGTGCCTGATTGTCATCACCTGGGGGTACCAGTGTGAAGATGCCCTGTTGCAGGTGCCTGATCGTCATCACCTGGGGGTACCAGTTTGAAGATGCCCCTTTGCTGGTGCCTGATTGTCATCACCTGGGGGTACCAGTGTGAAGATGCCCTGTTGCAGGTGCCTGATTGTCATCACCTGGGGGTACCAGTGTGAAGATGCCCTGTTGCAGGTGCCTGATTGTCATCACCTGGGGTACCAGTGTGAAGATGCCCTGTTGCAGGTGCCTGATTGTCATCACCTGGGGGTACCAGTGTGAAGATGCCGTTGCAGGTGCCTGATTGTCATTGCCTGGGGGTACCAGTGTGAGGATGCCCTTTTGCAGGTGCCTGATCATCATCACCTGGGGTACCAGTGGAAAGATGCCCATTTGCAGGTGCCTGATCGTATACTCATACCCTTTCCTGTGGGGTATGGTAGCTGGTTATTCAGGCCATCCTGGGGTTCTCCTGCACTTGTGTTTGGGTGCGGACTGGCGTGGTTATCGGTGACCTGGTCCTCTGTCCATCTCTGCTACCTCCATTTGTTTATGTTTATATGGCTGTTGTATTTAGTCATTTGTGTCCTGCATCCTCTCTCTGTCCTGTCTCCCCTCTTTTCTTTCTCTACCCGGTTGGTCGTCATCAGGAAGGTCCTCCATATGAGCCAGGTCCTGTTCCAGGCTTCTTCCTCTTAAAGTGGAGATTTTCCTTGCCTCTGTTTGGCTTAAAGGTTTTTTTTCTCCTTCTGTGGGAGTTTTTTTTTTCACCTGCCATTATCATTGTTTAGGATTCAATATTATTTTGTAGTTAATGTTATTAGCTTGGGGTTCATGATCTGGGTCTCTGTAAAGCTCCTAGAGACAATTGACATTGTAACAGACGCTATACAAATAAAACTGAATTGAATTGAATTACCATGGTGCTTATTACTTGTATTATTGTTTTAAAAAATTAATATTGCACCTTCGGGCATCTGGAAATTGTACCCAAGGATGAAACAGACTTGTGAAGGTCCACAACTCTCTTCCTGGTATCTGTGCCGATTTTTTTTTTTTGTGTCCAATACGTGAACGTGCACTGAATTTCGTTGTATTACTGTGCAATGACAATGAATCTCTATTCTATTCTATTCTATTCTATTCTGTGTTTAATGTGTGCCTTAAAATACATTCAGAGATGTCCGTCCAGTAGGGGTGACCCGACTACTGGGGAATATCATGTGAAAGGTTGAGGTTTTGCAGACACGCCTCTTTCTCTCTGCGATGGCTTCCTGCAGTTATTTAAGGAGAAATGGGCAGGGTGACCACTCACAGTGAGTGTTGATCTGTTACTTGCAGAATTGACGGGAACGTTGCCTTTCAATTACTAGAGATGTTCAGCAAGTTCATATTTTTCCCTTTTTTGTGCATCCCCTTGCACTAAATTGGTACATTTCGTCTCAGTGGGAATGGTGATGACCAGTTTTGACTGGTGCTATCACTTAGTGGATACAATTTATAAGGTACTTGGGTTTCCTCTATTTACTGAAATGTTGTCAATTAACCTATCAGAAGTTTCCAAATCCATGACATTGTAGTCATAATCTTAGTAAACTTGTATGGAAACCAAATAATGATGCATTTTTTGGCACTAGTGGCCTTTACTGAAGGAGGACAGGAAAGGGGGCGGAGAGAGAACAGGGAGGAAATGCAGCAAAGGGGTTGCACGGGCCGGGAGTCGAACCCGCAACCGCTGCATGGAGGACGCAAGTCTCTGTAGATGGGCCACCTGCCCGAACCATTGCACCAGTGAGACATTTCCTAAAGAACTTCTCTCTCATTATTGTGAGAGAAGGGAGTTGCAGAGGATAGGCTTAGATGTGACGCCACCCCCACAGGTGACATGTGTCCTATTTCAAGAGAAATAATGGGATTTATACACCAACAAATTTTACTGAAAAACTTGTTCTAAAGGGGCAGAAAAAGTTCATTTAAAGGTTTTAGGTGTAAAAACTGATTATGAGATCATGGCATATGAATTACCTTTTCAAAAGGGGAAAATTTCAACAGAACATTTATAATCAAGGCGTAGGTAAACAGTAACAAGTGGGATTGGCCAATTTAAAGAAAACATTTTTTTTAAAAGCCAAAAAAAAAAGACTATTTCCTAAGGTAATAATGGAAGGTCAAAACTCTATAGCAGTGCTTCTCAATTATTTCACGCCCCCATCCACCCCCCACCGCAACTATAAACAGTATAATTTGTCTATAAAATTGTTGTATTTGTAATTGTATAAACACTGTATCCCTATTAACGTTAAGGGAAACAAAAAGAAAGAAATATACATCAACATATAACAAAGAATAACTTTATTATAACTGTATTTTAGTCTGTCAGGTTTTAAAGTGGATCGATCCACTGATTGATCCACAGTCACAGTGAAGCAGCACTACATCAGCAGCTTCATGTTTCCTCATCTCAACTTTCTGCTGACTTTCGTGTCTCATTATCTCCGTCATTCTCCATCTTTCTTTTTATCCTTGTTAAATATTTTTCCAGTGTCTCTTGAGGGTTTGTTCACTTCATATCTCCTGCTCTGTGCTGCGTGCACGCATGTCCACGAAAAAAAACATGCAAAAAAACAAACAAAACAACAATATAGCTAATACTCCCGGAGCACACTGAGACAATGAGAGCGCCACTGCCCCCTACTGGAGTATATATGCAATTACACAAAGCATGTTCCCTGGGTTTACACCCGCCCCCACTGGCATCGTGCACTGCCCCCCCATGGGCTCGCACCCCACTGTTTGAAGACTGCTCTGTAGAGATACAAGTGTCCAACCTGTAGATGTAGGTCTATCTGTAACCGTTTTTACGTCACTCCTCTCCTCTCCTGCAGGATTTATTTTTATTTAAATCAATGTTTCAACTTTCTGCTGCCCACTTTAAAGTGACAGAAAATGCATCACAATGCAAAACAGAGTGGGAATAAGGATGGGCAAAGAGCTGGCTAAATCCCTTAAATTTGTAATATCACAGCACCACGACTTTTTTTTTTTTTACCAATGTGCTTCACAACATTGAATAAACAAATAAAATAATGAATAGTTCACTGAATAACATATTCAGACGTGGCTGTGTTGACTGGGTTTTTCAGCTGGAAGTCACTTCAGACACTTAGATTTGTGGATCTGAGGTTTAAGGGACAAGATGAAAATCTTTTTAAACAACTGCACCTGCTAAAACAATCTGATCTCACTGATGGTAAATCTAATCATTTCCACCTTGCTGTAACATAGTTGACTTCAACTAAAGGAAGGAACAATTAATTACAGTTCATCGTACAGCTATGTGGGTTATATGTTCTTCTTCTGCAGTGAATCAGAAATGATAAAAGAAAAGCATCTTCACCACATTAAGTTGCTGGTTAATCAGTTTGAACCATGATTGGAAGATAGAAGACAAACTAATTTTATTGACTTTAACTAGGTGCTGGTATGTATGTCGTAAGTATTTTTGATACTGGGGACTTCCGTTCACGCTGAATTACAACTCACAAACTATACGTATATAATATGATTACTTTATAGAGTTGTCTGTTAATCAGGATGAACTGTGTGGAAATTCTCCTAACACTCTGCTTTAACCATGACTTTGAAAAAAAGGATCTGTCCGTGGAGCAAGTTATCCATTTGGCTCCATTCACCTTAAATTTGTTTACTACTAAGTGGCAAACACACATGTTGGGCTCACCATGCATATTATTTAAATATACTATCAGGATTATCGGGTCACAAAAAATAGCTTTCCTTTAATAAATTAAAAAGCACATGTTTTAAAACAAGGCAACATGTAAAACTTTTCACTGAGAGTCCCTTTAAAATTAAGTAAAAACAGCAATTCTCTGTTGGAGAAATCAATTCTAAGAATAGCCAGCACTGCTCAGTCACAACATTTTATTTATGCTTTCTTTTTTCTTTTTCATGACATGATTTTCGAGGACTGAGCTGAATTTGTTCACGCAAACTAGGGTAAACTGGGATTTTGATGAGGCCACTGGCATACACTGCAAACACTGACAAACGGATGAGAACTTTCAGGCTCAAATTTTCACCTAAAAAATTATGGTAATTTCAGTCTGAAACAGCTCTGATGAAAAGTTTCAAATCTATAGTTGTTTTTCAAACAGTTAACAAGTTTTAACCGGAGTGTACGGTGCAGAAATATATTGTTATTATCAGATTACTTATAATATTTGAGCTTAAAAAAAAGCAAAACTGCAACAAAACAAAAGTACAATCATACTGAAGAAACTGCAAAAGGAGATTTTGAAAGGATCACAGTTTTATTCATTTCAGCGACACTAATGAACCTGCTGTATATAAAGAATCAGATTGGGAGATATATCCAAACACTAAGCATCCATAACCACATGTTATGAAGAAAGAATCCCTCCATCCCCTGTGCAAAACAAAAAAAAAAAAAGGATATTTGAAAACTTTGACTAGTGGACATGTGAGAAGGCCTGTGTTGAAGCAGGATGGGGGGGGTTTGGTTCAAACGGCGGTGACTTTGGTCGTTTCCTTCATGTGTGGCATCAAGGCTGCGCCGGCTGGATGGACAGCAGGCTACCAAATTTAAAGTGCTGGATGACGGGGAACTTCTCCAAACACTGCAGGGGGAAAACAAGGAAGAGGTCGTCATTAAGAAGTTAAGAGCTCCAAAAAGTCTTACTGGAGGAGGTGAGATGTGCTGTTGGTGAAGAGCTCAGCTCACTGGAAAGTTAACACATTATAATCAGCCAGAAACATAAAGGCATTAATTAGCTTCCTGGTAGAGTTGGTTGGGGTCAAACAGTTTTTTACTTTGAAAGTGAGAGGAACTGGAGAAAAAGCAACAGATGTGGACGGAGAGGTCTGGGTTCTCTGCTTCAGCTGCTGCGACCCGGTTACAGATAAGCAGAAGTTTATGGATAGATACACATTATACCAAATTCTTATCAAATGCTGGAAGAATTTTGCGAAACTGAACTTTTAGTATTGTAATATTGGAAAAAAAACAGCATTACTGTTTTGCTGTTATGCTGGTGATGTTGGGTCCTTTCAGTTCTCATTCACATCCATACAGTTCTGACACTCCTTAGTTCCAAAAGGAGGCTTTTGGTTGTTTCTAAACTCATCCTAAACATAGCTGAATTTAACAAATGTTTATATTGGATAGTTAATGGGGGGTGAAATTAGTATAGCAACATTTTCCAGAACTTTTTCAGACCTTGCGTTTGGGCTGCTTAATGCTTTTATTGGAACACGGTTTATTTTTCATGATAAAAGATGATAAGGTTTGTGTAATTATTACAAGATTATTTGGTATTTCATCCTCTAAGTCAGTGGTCCCCAACCGTTTTCTGCTCCACGGACTGGTTTAATGTCAGACAATATTTTCACGTAGATAGATAGATACAACAAAATAAAATGATGCGACTGGCATAAAAACTGTGGTGTTTTCTATATATCATAATAAACTTAAATCCACTGTGTATTCACGTACAACTTCATTAGACGTGTCCTCTTAACATCGCTACTGTTTCCACAACAGTAACTGAATGAAAATGGTGGATTCTGGTCTTTTGAGGTCTACAACAACTCGGTCCAGATCCTGTGTGGGGCCAGTAAAAGGGAGAGAGGAATGCAAGTGTGCTGATGGTTGCTCCGGGGCCTGGAGGAGGGTTGAGGGGAGGGAGGGGGATTTTATGAAGGGAACAAGGGGAGGGAGCAGCAGACAGTTTGGCCCCTCAGCTCTTTGGGAACAACTCTAGAAAACACAGGATGTGGAGATGCAGGCGGGATAACAACTTAGGCACCCCCCCCACCCCCAACCACCACACACACACACACACACACACACAATTCCATTCCCTCCATTCTCTCCATTCCCTGCTTAACCCTTTCCTACCTCACACTACTAATACTATGAGCAATCTGCATAACTGATCCTGTTGACAGTCTGCTTTCACAATCCTCATTTATTAAAATAAGTGTGAACAGGAAGACACACTCGCTTAGTTCAAAGATCAAGAAATCCAGAAAACAATCCAATATTTTTACTTCCAGATTTCTAGTCAGTTATTGCTGAACTGGTTCCTTTACTAGATTTTATTTCAAACAACATGTTTTAAAGCTTGGACGGAAAAACTTAAAGTGTTGTGCGAGGAGGGAGAGTCTTAATTAGATGATGAGCTTTATGCCAAAACATCTGCAGTTGGTTCAATTGCAACTTCACAACCAAAGTTGTGCTGCTATGTTCTTTTTCTTTTTTCTCACAGCAAACCCTCCAAAACGAGCTCTACCTGTTAAGTCTTTTATTCATTCTGCTGCTAAGTGAGGCCTTTAGGGAGTTATATAGGTCTTGGTATATGCTCCCCCCCGTTGTCATTTCCAGTGATGTCCATCACTGGAAAGATTGGCAGCCATCTTGATTTCTATTGTACATGGATACAATATACTATAACACTATGATTTTTACTGATGTATTTCCATAATGAAATTGTGTTAACACACCTTTGACTAGAAAAATGCCATAACATTTAGTTAACAGTTATAAAAGTGATTATAATTGCTGATGATCACAGCAATACATGTGATTAGCAACATCTGGCTGAAACTTGGTACTGCAATATGTCATGTGTCTAAGTACATCATTTTTAAACTAGCAAGACCCAGAATACTTTTTTTTAAAACATTCTTTTTAATTCTAGGTGGTATTCTACTGAACTTAGCAAATGAGAACAAACTGGGTTTTGATTTGTTTTACTTATGAAAATGTGCAGTCGTTCAATTTGATTTTTGTTCTTTTTTAAAGACAGCGTTCTCTTCAGATAGATTTGATTTTTGATAAAAGCTGAATGGATTCTTAACTAAAACATTTTTCAGTCCGTCAAGTCACTGAATTCAATTCAATTCAATTCAATTTTATTTATATAGCGTCTGTTACAATGACAATTGTCTCTAGGCGCTTTACAGAGACCCAGAGCATGACCCCCGAGCAAATAATATTAACTAAGATTATATCATGAAATCCAATCAATGATAATGGCAGGTAAAAAACTCCCACGTAGGGAGAAAAAAAACCTTTATACCAAACAGTGGCAAGGAAAAACTCCACTTTAAGAGGAAGAAACCTTGAGCAGGACCTGGCTCATATGGGGGGACCTTCCTGCTGAAGGAACCACTGAAGACTAAAACAGAGACAAGAGGAAGCGACTGTACCTCTGCCTTGTACATTCTGATCAGGCCCTGGTTGACTTTGGACCAGGAAGGAACCGCACTGATGTTCCACAGCTGGTTGGAGTGTTCAGCAAACGGACCCGTCTTCATCTGTGGAGAACACAGGAAGAGACAGAGAGGAAAAAAAAGAACAGGGGAAACACAATGGTGTTAGGGAAGCCATACTGTAAGAAATATCAAGCAAGCGTAGACATTTAAATATAAACAATAGATGCATATTTTAACCTATGGTGATGTGAAACTAATCTATACTATGCATATGTAGTTGTGTTCAAAATAATAGCATATTTTAAAAAAAGCTGTTAAACCTTAAAATCCTGATAATAGCTTGTATTCCCATCTACACAAAGAGATTGAGAACACTGCAGTCTATTCCAAACCAAAACACCAATAATGTATCAAATTTGACAACATATCAAACCAACTCCATGAATCACCTATGTGAAGCAGTTTTAAAAAACAGTGCTGATAAAAACCAAATATTATTTCAGTGATTCTCAGGAAAGGTAAATCTTCAAACATTTCTCACTTTATGCAGTAAATGTCTGAGTCTATAAAAAAAAAAATCAGCTTTTGAACAGCCGCTTAATTTTCTGTAATGTAACAATTTGACCAAAAAAATGTGTTTTTCCTCACTTCTTCACTCATTAGCAATGATCCCAATGGACTTGTATGTGTATGTATATAAATCATACACACATTATACAGTGATCCTGAGCCAATTCACGGTTTACGTTCTGCGGTTTTAGTTATTTGCGGATTTTTCAGAAATATATAATATGATTGAAAAAAAAATTTAGAAAATCACGGAAACATCACAGGATGTTGTGCGCGTTCTCTCACAGTGTAGAAATGTTGTGAGCCAGCCTGGCCCCTTTAAGAAGGTGGTCTTATGGGTAATGGTGTAGCCTTATGGGTAATGTAGTGTGTGTGTCGTGGGACGGCAGAAGAAAACGGGGTTAGATGAAAAGTGTAGTGAGCATCAACAGCAGCCCAGCGTGTATAGATTTACATTCTCTGTTAACCGACAGGAGCCCAACAATACAACCTGTGTGATGTTACAAGTTCCTGGAGTGCCAGAATAAAGTTCCCATTCCATGCAGAGAAAACCGGACTGTTTCTGTTGTTGTTGTTAGCGTGTTAGCTGCTAATTACAAGCCAAAAATAGCACAATACCAGCGGTTTCTTTACTACGGTTCAGAGACCAGAGGCTGTGAAGGAAACAGAAAGACCACAGTTGAGCCTTTGTCTTGTTTCACTGCAGTGTCTCGCTACTTTTTTGGGGGTTTTTAAACATATTTTAAAATTAACCACGAACAATAAGGGATGACTGTATATATAAGATCAATAACGCTTCATCTGACCCACCAGGCGGTGTTGTCTCCTTCCAGCTCGGGTCCTCCAGCAGAGGCCTGGGAGCCTGAGGGTTCTGCCCAGGATCTTAGCTGTTCCCAGCAATGCGCTCTTCTGGACAGAGGTCCCAGACGTTGTTCCTGGTAGACCCACCAATCCAGTTTGGGGGTTACAGCTCCCAGTGCCCTGATCACTACTGGCACCACTGCTGCCTTTACAACCCATGTTTTTTCCAGCGCTACTTCAGCCTTTGGTATTTCTCAAGCTTCTCATGTTCCTTCTTTCTGGTGTTGCCATTGCTTGGGATAGCCTCATCCACCAACACTGCTGTCCTCTGATGTTTATCCACCACCACTATGTCAGGCTGATTAGCCATCACCAGTTTATCAGTTTGGATCATCTTTGGAGTTTGCAGTTCAAACCAGCATCAGAATGGGGAAGAAAGATGATTTAAGTGACTTTGAACATGTCATGGTTGTTGGTGCTAGACGGGCTGGTCTGAGTGTTTCAGAAACTGCTGATCTACTGGGATTTTCACCATAACCTTCTCTAGGGTAACAGAGAAGAAAAATATCCAGTGAGCAGCAGTTCTGTGGGTGCAAAGGCCTTGATGATGCCAGAGGTCGGAGGAGAATGGCCAGACAGGTTCCAGCTGATAGAAAGACAACTGTAACTCAAATAACCACTCATTACAACCGAGGTATATAGAAGAGCATCTCTGAACATGCAACACTTTGAACCTTGAATCCGATTGACTACTGCAGCAGAAGACCACACCGAGTACCACTCATGTCAGCTAAGAACAGGAAACTGAGGATACAATCCACACAGGCTCACCAACATAGGACAATAGAAGACTGGACAAACGTCGCCTGGTCTGGCGAGTCTCGATTTCTGCTGTGATATTGGGATAAGGGGTCAACAAATAAGGTGACAGTTGCCACTTGTCACGTTAAGTTAAAATTACAGTAGAATAACACTCATTTGGTTTGTTTTATTTCAATTTTTTTTTAATCATGTAATAAATATTCTACAATAATTTAAAAACATATGTAGAACAATTGAAGGTTTAAAACATACGTGTTTATTTTTAATGACCTCTCACTGCCCACCTACAGTACCTTGATGGCCCACCAGGGATGTTAATGTACAGTACTGGTACAGTAATGACATATACACACACACACACATTACATATATATATATATATATATATATATATATATATATATATATATATATATATATATATATATATATGTACAGTCATGGAAAAAAATTATTAGACCACCCTTGTTTTCTTCAGTTTCTTGTTCATTTTAATGCCTGGTACAACTAAAGGTACATTTGTTTGGACAAACATAATGATAACCACAAAGATTGCTCATAAGAGTTTTATTTAAGAGGTTATATCTTACCATTTCCCGTGGTTTTCTTGATTATAACCTAAATCACTTAAGTTTTTACATCAATAGCTATGGCATTGTACTGCCAAAAACACTGCTTTTATGCATTCAGTGTTTTCTTTTCTGTCTGTTTTAGTCACATGATGACGTTTAGTGGTACCAGGTATTAAAATGAACAAGAAAGTGAAGAAAAAATGGTGGTCTAATAATTTTTTCCATGACTGTATATATATATGTTCAGACCACCCTTATAAAAACAATATGGCCTCCCAAAAATTAAAGAAAAAATTAGAATCTTTTTTGTCATTTGACTAAAGTAGAGGGTAAAGGCTTACAGACAGACAAAAAGAAATGGATGAATGCATTAAAAGTAAGGACTGTACACCGCTCATCAGCTAAGCAATTCAAACCCAGACCCTGGGGCATCAATCTGAAATCCCCCTCCTTTTCCCATCCCACTATCCCACCACTCTAACACTCCTCTAAAAACTTTCCAAGGCCTTGTATGAGAATACAGGGGTGGGGGTAGGGAGGGTGGGGCATGAAGGAGGGAGGGAAAGGAGAGGAATGGAGACAGCCATATTCCCTGGGGGAAGGAGTGATTCACAAAAGCATGTGGGGAAGGAAGTGACTCATGTTCAGGGCATGCGCGCGCACGCACGCACGCACGCACGCACCAGCCATGTGTCTAAAGAAAAGAAAAGAGCACGAGTTTGACAACCATGTTTGTGAATGGAAAGAAAATACCTGAGTGTCTGTTTATGCCCTACTGACTGTCTAACGGTACACAAAAGACAAGCTGTGAGTTAATTCTAAAAGAGTGCCCTAGAGTGTATATGTACCATATCCTGACAAAAAACAAACAAACAAAAAAAACATTTAAAGCTACACTACACTTTACAAGAGGACAAAATATAATATTCATCATGTCTCTAAGATAGACATGATGGCGGCGCGCACAGTCGCAGCGGCCCAGCGCTCCTCAACTTTCGGCAGCTTTTTACTTTTTTTACTACTTGTTACGTCTTTGTTTACATCTCTACTTGCCACAAGAGTGCAATATAGTAGAGCGGAACTGCTGACCGCTGCAGTAAACGCTTTTTGCACACATATGGACTTAAACCTCTGGAATACTATTTCCCCGGAGATACGACGATTGCCGAGTGAAATCAGCTTCACCCACCCCCCATTGAAGTGGCGTAGGCGGCGCAGGCACAGAAAGCAGAAGCGGGGCAAGAGAGACCGGTCATACCTAGCCTCTTTCTTACCAACTCCCGGTCGCTTCACAACAAGATGGACGAGATACGACTGCGGATTACTTCTCACAAACTGGAATACTGTGTCTTGATTGTCACGGAGTCCTGGCTGGTTCATAACATACCCGACGCGGCGATCCAGCTGGCGGGCCGTGTTGTTTACAGAGCCGACCGAACAACAAACTCCGGTAAGAGCAAAGGAGGAGGACTTTGTGTATACATTGATAACCGATGGTGCACTAATGTGACTGTTAAAGACACTCACTGCTCTCCGGACATTGAATACATGATGCTGCAGTGCCGACCCTTTTTTCTGTGCAGAGAGTTCACATCGGTGGTAATTATTGCTGTCTACGTGCCTCCTCAAGCTAATGCTAAAGACTCCATGGAGACGCTACAGCTCTCCATCAACCAGCATTTAGCTGCGCAAGCAGACAGTGTAATTATCGTGGCAGGAGATTTTAACCACGCCAACCTAAAGTCTGTCCTGCCCAAATTCCACAAATATGTGAACTTTCCCACCAGAGAGAAAAACATTTTAGACCAGGTGTACTGCAACATCTCCAACGCTTACAAAGCCAGCCCTTTGCCTCATCTGGGTCTCTCCAACCATCTGTCCCTCTCCTTCATCCCTGCGTACAAACCACTGATCTGTAGACAAAAAACAGCAACAAGGACAGTCAAAGTCTGGACTGAGGAAGCCACCTCAGCCCTGCAAGACTGCTTTGAGGTCACAGATTGGGGAGTTTTTGGAGAGGGGACAGACCTGAATGGCCACACATCTGCAGTACTGGACTACATCAGGTTTTGTACTGAGAATGTGACAGAGAGCAAAACTGTTAAAGTGTTCCCCAACCAGAAACCGTGGCTCAACAGCGAAGTGAAGACCCTGCTCAAAGCATGTGATACTGCTTTTGGATCTGGGGATCCACAAAGCTACAAAGACGCATGAAAGAATCTGCGGAGAGGAATTATAAAGGCCAAGCGCAGTTACCAGCAGCGCATAGAGGCCCACTTCAACAGCAACAACTCCAGAGGCATGTGGCAGGAGATTAAGACACTGACTGGCTACAACAACAACACAACAGCCACAATCTCACCAGACAGCACCCTCCCAGACACACTGAACCAGTTCTTCGCTCGCTTCGACCGTCACAGCAAGAACTCAGACACCCTCCCTGTTCCACCAACCAACAACGACCTGCTTCAGCTGCAGCCACATCAGGTAAGGGCCACCCTGCGCAGAGTCAACGTGAGGAAAGCACCCGGCCCAGATGGTGTCCCCGGGCGTGTACTCAAGGCCTGCGCGGACCAGCTCGCAGAGGTATTCACCACCATCTTCAACCTCTCGCTCCTGCAGTCTGTGGTTCCTGCCTGCCTCAAATCAGCCACCATTGTTCCTATACCAAAGAGGAACACAGTGAACTGCCTGAATGACTACCGCCCAGTTGCTCTCACCCCCATCATCACTAAATGTTTTGAGAGACTTATCCTCCCCTTCATCAGATCTGCCATCCCTGCTGACCTCGACCAACATCAGTTTGCGTACAGAGCGAACAGGTCGACAGAGGATGCTGTCATAACGACGACCCACACAGCCCTCACTCACCTGGACCAGAGCAACACCTACGTGAGGATGCTGTTTGTGGACTTCAGCTCAGCATTTAATACAGTTATCCCCCAGAAACTGGTCATGAAACTGAGCAACTTGGGCATCAGCAGTTCACTGTGTGCATGGATATTGGACTTCCTCAGGAACAGACCCCAGCGCGTCAGGATGGGAGATCGCACCTCTTCCACACTCATCCTGAACACTGGAACACCACAGGGGTGTGTCCTCAGCCCTCTCCTCTTCTCACTCTTCACCCACGACTGCTCCCCCATCCACCCCACAAACACCATCGTCAAGTTCGCGGACGACACCACCATTGTAGGACTGATTAAGAATAACAATGAGTCAGCCTACAGGGAGGAGGTCAAACACTTGACTGACTGGTGCTCCAACAACAACCTGGTCCTCAACACAGCCAAAACCAAGGAAATCATTTTGGATTTCAGGAAATCCAAAAAGACGGTGCTCCCCACCCTTTCCATTAAAGGAGAGGAGGTTGAGAGGGTGGAGAGCTTCAAGTTCCTTTGAGTTCATATATCGGCCGACCTCACCTGGGCTGTCCACACATCGTACCAGGTGAGGAAAGCCCATCAGCGCCTTTACTTCCTCAGGAAGCTGAAGCAGGCTCACCTCCCCCGCCCCCTGCTGGTTAATTTTTACAGGGCATCCATCGAGTCCATCCTGACCTACTGCTGTACAGTGTGGTTCACCAGCTGCACTGCCAAGGACAGGAAGGACCTGCATCGGGTGGCGAGGACGGCGGAGACAATCATTGGGACCACACTTCCCCCCTCAGAGACACTTACACTGGCCGACTGAAAAAGAAGGCCAGAAACATCAGCACAGATCCCTCACACCCCGGTTATGCCCTATTCTGCCCCCTTCCTTCTGGAAAGAGATTCTGCTCTCTCAAAACCAGAACTACAAGACTCATTAACAGCTTCTTCCCCCAGGCTGTCAAAGCCATCATCCCACCCCCACTCAAAGACTGACAATGGTCACACTCACCACCAAGTGCAATATCCCTTCCCCCCGAAAGACACCTACCTGCTGTAAATAATGACATTGCTATAATATAAGCTCTTTCGGACTACAGTATACACTGATACCCGGATTTATCATACCCATTTTTTTTTATACCTTGTAAATACTTATTTTATATTTTATATTGTTTTTATATTGTTTATTGTGATATCGTGCTTTTGTGTTTTCTTGTTTTTCTCTCCCGCTGCCATGTGGAGCTGCTAAACTGATTTTCACAGTTAATGTTGGTAACAATGCGAACAGTGACAATAAAGGATTATTACGTGCATGCCAATGCATTGGCAGCACATATTGTTATGCAGTAAAATGGCATAACATTTTACTGCGGTTACACCGCCCTCGCTATGGAAGAAAGAAATCCCAAAAAAAAAAAAAAACGACTGAGAAAACGACAAAAAACACGTTTTTGAAGGCGTAATATTAGTATCCAGGATTGGTTTCCCTTTTTTTTTCCTTCTTCTTCTTCTTATTATTATTCCGCATCATTTTTCGTCCGTTAATAGGGGCATAACCGTAAGGTGCACACATGCATGAAATATATCAAAACGTAGGTCTCGACCGTGCGATGCGGGCTATTACTTTTCTCCGTCAAAAGTGTTACCGTGGCGACGCTAGACGCCAAAAACGGCGAAAATCGTCCCATAGAAATGAATGGGATTTTGCCGGATTCCGAGCAAATCTGCTCAAATCAGCTCAAACCCAGCCCTCTTTGGAGCTCTATAGCTCAGCCATATTTCATCACAGAGACACTATTCGAAGTTTAAACGGGTCACAAGACTTTGACCTATGACATACTGAAGCCGTGTATTGTTGTGATTTACGGTCTTTGAGAAATCGCGATTTACGTTTTATGATTTTTACAAGATCTTCAAAAAACCCTCCTCACTCTAGTGATGTCATCACGCACTCTAGCTCCGAGGAGAGAAGAAAAAAAAAACTAGAAAATTCTGGAGAAATTTTGATATGTGCATGCCCGCTTGAATGTAAAACACATTTATTGTCTGTGTGTGTTTACACTTGAGTAAAATGGCCCTCTGCTTCACAGAGGGCCATTTTACTGCATAGCAATAACTACAAAATTTCGGAGAAATTTGGAGGCGTGGCCAATTAAGCCGCCCGTCAGCGGATAACCTGATAGAAGACTTCTGGGATATTGACCTTCTGGGCCAACATCAGTGTGTGACCTCAGAAATGCACTTCTGGAAGAATGGTCAAAAATCCCAATAAACACACTTCCTAGAAGTGTTTAAGCTGTTCATGCTGCCAAAGGGCGGAGCCACATCATATTGATAAGGAATGGGATGAACTAAAGCTCATATGTGAGTCAAGGCTGTGATCATTCTGATAATATATCATATACTGTGCCTGAAGAACAGGCAGAAAGGGGCGGGGCTTCAGGGGAGGCAGTCACATGTGCGGCTCCTCCTGCGTGTGTATTTGTGTCTGTGAGTTTTGGAGATAAACAGCTCAAAGAGGACAAAAATGCCTACGTTTTGATGTATAATTTATGTAGGTTGAGCAAAAGGAGTGGACGTGAAAAAGGAAAAGGCAGTTTTAATTTTTTTTTTCTTCTCTCCTCGGAGCTAGAGTGCGTGATGACATCACTAGAGTGAGGAGGGTTTTTTGAAGATCTTGGAAAAATCATAAAACGTAAATCGCGATTTCTCAAAGACCGTAAATCACAACAATACACGGCTTCAGTATGTCATAGGTCAAAGTCTTGTGACCCGTATAAACTTCGAATGGTGTCTCTGTGATGAAATATGGCTGAGCTATAGAGCTCCAAAGAGGGCTGGGTTTGAGCTGATTTGAGCAGATTTGCTCGGAATCCGGCAAAATCCCATTCATTCCTATGGGACAATTTTCGCCGTTTTTGGCGTCTAGCGTCGCCACGGTAACACTTTTGACGGAGAAAAGTAATAGCCCGCATCGCACGGTCGAGACCTACGTTTTGATATATTTCATGCATGTGTGCACCTTACGGTTATGGCCCTATTAACGGACGAAAAATGACGCGGAATAATAATAAGAAAAAAAGGGAAACCCATCCTGGATACTAATAATACGCCTTCAAAAACGCGTTTTTTGTCGTTTTCTCAGTCGTTTTTTTTTTTTTGGGGGATTTTTTTCTTCCATAGCGAGGGCGGTGTAACCCAAGATGCCCCTGCGAGTTGAGTAAAATGGCCCTTCTGCTTCGCAGAGGGCCATTTTACTGCATTACAATATGTGCATGCCACTGCTTTGGCATGCACATAATTAAAACTGCCTTTTCCTTTTTCACGTCCACTCCTTTTGCTCAACCTACATAAATTATACATCAAAACGTAGGCATTTTTGTCCTCTTTCAGATGATGTGACTTCTGTGTCTGTGTGGTGTTTAGTTTTCCGTCAAATCAACCTAGAGTTCAAGGTGGTCCTTCCCTGCTCCTATATATTTCTATGGGGAAATTTTTCAAAAGTCTCGTCTGACAGGAAAAAGTTTCATATTTTTACACTGCCGTCATTTAAAAACCGTAGACATTTGCCAAACAAAAAATATATCACTAGAATCCTGAAAGCCTTGTGGCGCTCACGGTTCAAGAATTTTTTCAAAAACTTATTCGGTTTTGGAATTACATCCGTTTGTTCGGGACATGGAAAATCGGACTTTGACAGAATCAACAGTACTGCTCCAGAGGGTAAATTTATACTTTTTAAAACTGCTCTAGTTTAAAAACGGAAAACATTTACGAAATAAAATATATATCACCGCGTAGCTGAAAGCCTTGTGGCACTCACGGTTCAAGAACTTTTTCAAAAACTTATTCAGCTTTTGAATTACAGCTGTTTGTTCGGACACAGAAATCCAGGTTTGGACTGACTGGAGGCAGTATAATTAGGGGGTCGCTGGCTGTTTCTCTCCAAAACTCACAGACACAAATACACACGCAGGAGGAGCCGCACATGTGACTGCCTCCCCTGAAGCCCCGCCCCTTTCTGCCTGTTCTTCAGGCACAGTATATGATATATTATGAGAATGATCACAGCCTTGACTCACATATGAGCTTTAGTTCATCCCATTCCTTATCAATATGATGTGGCTCCACCCTTTGCAGCATGAACAGCTTCAACACTTCTAGGAAGTGTGTTTATTGGGGATTTTTGACCATTCTTCCAGAAGTGCATTTCTGAGGTCACACACTGATGTTGGCCCAGAAGGTCAATATCCCAGAAGTCTTCTATCAGGTTATCCACTGACGGGCGGCTTAATTGGCCACGCCTCAAAATATCTCTGAAATTTTCTAGTTATTGTTATGCAGCAGAGGGCCATTTTACTCAAGTGTAAACACACACAGACAATAAATGTGTTTTACATTCAAGCGGGCATGCACATATCAAAATTTCTCCGGAATTTTCTAGTTATTGTTATTATTATTATTATATTAAAAATACAGTAAAAAATCTCAACAAAATAAAAATATAACAATATTTCCTTGAACTAATCACAATCAAGCTTTGGCCTTGACTATGTGTGAATTAAACAATTTTCTGTATCAAATGAGTCCTTATTGTACTGGACTGTAATAAACTATGGATAACTAGAAAAGCACTGGGAGAGCGCAGACCTCCACCAAGCACAACAGTTCTTCCACATAGCCATTTATAGATTGCGATAAAGTCTGCGTTTTGGATCAGATCTGGATCAGTCTCTGAAATGTGATGAAAGTTCCCGTTGTCAATCCCTGAGTCAAAATTCATGAGTTTTGGGCAATAATTAACGGAGATATTGAGAAACAAAATTTCGGCCCCATTGACCGCAATGTAATCAAAAATTTGAAAGTGATCCAGAATCCAGGATTTCTTCCGGATCACACCCAAAATGAAATCAGTTCTTCCTTTTTACATTTCTGACAACTCCTGAAAATGTCATCAAAATCCATCCATAACTTTTTGAGTTATCTTGAACACAGACTGACAAACAGACAGACAGATAAACGCAGGCAAAAACATGACCTCCTTGGTGGAGGTAATAATTATATAGATAAGTATTTCATGTTTGGGAAGGTTGGCTCAGGAGGTTGAGCAGTTTTTTTTTCAAATCATAGGTTGACAGACCAGTCAGAGGTAGGTAAAATCACCAATGGTCCAATTGGTGATTCTATCCAAGGCTTCCTTGGTCCATATTTTCAATGATCCTTAGGTATGATGCTTAGCCATCATACGCACATCCAAGCATGAGAAAAAGCACTGCACGGGTTGAACAACTGTATAGACCAGTGCCGCAACCCCGGAAACCCTGATCAACTTATAACAAAGAATAAATTTATTAAAATAGTTTTTTAGTCTGTAAAGATTTAGAGTACATCAATCCCACCGTAGTCACAGTGAAGCCAGGCGCTACATCAGCATCGTCATATTTCCTCGTATAACTTCCTGGTGACTTTCATTTGTCTCATTATCTCTGTCTCTCTCCGCCTTTCTTTTCATCCCTATTAAATATTTTGCTGAGCTGTCTCTTGAGGGTTTGTCCTCTTCATATCTCCTTCTATGTTGTGTGCACACATGTCCGTGCAAAAAAAAACCCAACACGATATAGCTAATACTCCCTGCACTTACTGAGACAATGAGAGTGCCACTGCCGCCTACTGTAGTATATGTGCAATTACATTTTTATTCTAGTCCAGCAAAAAAAAAAAAAAAAGTTCCCCGGGATCATATGCGCCCCCCTGGCATCGCACCGCAACCCCCCACCCCCAAGGGGTTGTGCGCCACTATTTGAGAAGGACTGGTCTAGACTAAGAAGTGCTCTATGCATATGTGGATGAATGGATACAAAGAGAGAAAAGAAAAAAAAAGAGAAAAGAGCAATGTGAGAAAATACTGAGAATACCAACTGAGAACACTCCTTCATGACCACAAGGAGAGGGGAGGTCAAGAGAGAGTATAAGGAATAGAGATGGAACAAGAGGACAGTGATGGATCCATGCTTGGGAGAGGAAAAGGATGTAGCTGCTCCACTGATCCATTTCCCTCCCCTCCTTTTTCCTTCAAAACCCAAAACAAAGCACACTGTTACTGCTCTGGCATGATAACAACACAATCCCACAATTTTCCTTTTCCCGGATGAAACCACGTTCAGCTGTGGTCCAAGAATTTATTTACGCCAGCTGAATCTGAACAAAAGCTGAACATTTTCTACACATAACAATATGTATACATAATGCTTACATGTTGATATTCAAATATAGAAGTTAAAGCCTATGGAGACAACCTGATCTTTAAATACATTCAAAGAACATAGCTCTACCCTCTCAGAGTGCAGTTTTACTTGTAGTTCCTAGAATATCCAAAAGTACATTTGAAGGATGGGAATTCTGCTATCCTTTATTATGGAACCAGCTACCAGTTTGGGTTCAGGAGGCTGACACCACCTCCACCTTTAAAACTAAACTGAAAACATTTCTGTTTAGTAAAGCCTACAGTTAGTCTCAACAATAGTGTGTTAGGGTAAGTAGTCATAGCTACAGTTATAGGAATGGCTGAAGATAAAATTAAAGCAGGCTGGTCTGAAACATAGCCTCATCATAGTTATGCTGCTATAGGCCTATGCTGCAGGGAGACATCAACATGATCTGCTGAGTGGTGTCCTCACCCTTCTTCTTATCCCACTTTTACCTTTCTTCTTTAACTGTATCCCAAGTTACTTTTTTAATCTCATTGTACTCCTGTATAATGATAATAAAATGATTTCTATTTGAAAATGAAATGATTAATACTTTATTAATCAAAGAAGGGAAATTCAACTTATTTATATTTCTAGTTAATTGCCGGTAGTAACATATCATAAATTAATCTCCATTCACTGTTTCCATAGTTTTTTTGTGCTAGTCCTGAACCCCCAGCCCTTCTGATTTTTTTCCTTTCAGTATGTTTAGAGGCCAGAGTTTCCAAAGTTACATATAAAACTCCAGTTCCATTCTCTGAACATCCCAGCGTTTACTTCCACCTGTTTATATAGGTATCTCTGGGATATCAACTAACATAACATGCTGACGTGTCTTGATCGTCTAAATACCTCAGTGTTGCTGCCTACATCTGTTTATATCGTCATCTCTGCAGTTCATGTACTCACAATGAACCAGTCAGAATAGAAGAACATGGAAATCTTAGTTCTCCAGTTAATGGATAATTATAAGTTTCAATTTTGTCCTATATAGTATTGCCAGGATGTATGTGGTCTCCTCTCTCTGTCCTCCATCTCCCTCCATTTTTCTTTCTAAACCTGGCTGGTCTCCGACAGGAAGGTCCACCTTTATGATCCAGCTCCTGCTCCAGGTTTCTTCCTCTTAAAGTGGACTTTTTCCTTGCCACTGAAAGGTTTTTCCTCAATTTTTTTTTACGTGCCACATTTGATTAGGATTTAATATGATAATTTTAGTTAATTTGTGTGGATAATTAACTTTTTTTTTTACATTATTTCATATGAGAATTGGCTCCTGCCATCACTAGATGGCGCCAAAAGACAGTTCTATAACAGTGACTTTGAAATATAAAAAATAATCTAAATTCACTGGTTGACCAAAAGATTCTGGACAAAATCATGAATTATACTGAAATATATACAGCTATGTTACTGCTAAAATTGGTGATTCTGATTTTAAAAAATATGTGTGATAGAAAAATATGTGTTTCATGTGCAAAGTTTTAAACCGTCACTGTATATGTACAAGTCCAATCTGAATAAAACAGAATTAATAGGGGGAGTGTGGACAATGTTTGTGAGCCATTTGAAATTGATTGGACAAAGTATGCCAGAAATATGATCGTCGGTTATGATTTCACATTTTGAAAAATATAGACTTATAGATTTCTGGAATAAACCATAACTACTAATGTATGAAATGTTAGCATTAGTGAAAGGCATCTGATCCTTGGACCTCACCTCTTTCGAACAACAGGTGATTTTAGATCATTTTTTAATTTGCGTGTGACAAAACCATCCACTTCCACTTTCATGGTGTATAACCCTGGAACCGTTGGAGGTCCACACACCAATCTTTCTATGGAGCATTGGGGACACTTATGAGTATAAGTTCTGTATGTTTTTCAAGTTGATATGATGAAGCACCAAGTATATACCGCACATACTGTAACCAAAATCATTTTCCTTTGATCATATGGTGGCACTATGGAGTTCATCCAAGATTGTCAAATAAACTTATTCAGAGTGGAAGAATCATCAAACGTATGGATCTCGGGGCAGATTGGACAACACATGTACAAGTTATAACAACTTTTGCAGTCATGGGGAGACATTGAACTTCGCCGTACTCTTACGGCGATTCCATTTGATAAAAAGTTACAGTTTTGTCAGTCATCTTCAGTGTCTTAACTAGTGATTTGAACTGGTTTGTGGTGTGTCGCCTCATCCCACTCGGAGCAGGGATGCCTAATGCAAAGCCTAATGCAAAAAAATTTCTGTTGCCAATAGGTGCTGCTACAACTGTTCCTGAATATTACAGTTTCTATATGTTCATGATGGGACTATGATCATACTCACCTGTTTTGGACCAGATTAAACAATGTATGGCTTAAAGCCCATTTATTTTTCATGGTGCATCTTCGAAATTACATCAAACTTTGCCACATCATTGCGGTCACACTCTCTGGTAAAAAGTCATAAGCTTTGCAAACCTTATCTGCCATGTGTCTAGATTTGAAAAAAAACAGTTTGGACTCAATCCGACCAAATCTCTGGGAGGAGTTTGTTAAAGTATGAGGCCTAGAAATGGCCAAAATAGTGAAAAAACTGCATATTCCATTCATAATACTAAACTTCTTGTGGGAGTTAGAGCATAGGTCCAAGATACTTTTTTTGTAGGTCTCAGGCTGATACATCAGTCACACATTTTTCATATCTGTAGTTGAAAGCTTATGGAGGGGCTTGCAATAAAAAAAAGAAGGTAGCGCTATTGAGCAATTTTTGTGTACCCATGCGCAGCACTTATAAAATACGCAAATTTTGCACACAACTAATATGTGTGAAAAATTTTGTGAGTTTTCAAGTATGTTAAGGCCCCCATAAAGGTGATTCATTTAGGAGAATAATAAAATAATAATAATGATAATGATAATACTAATAATGATAATAATAAACATTCGAAATACAGTAGGGTACTCGCACCCTCAGTGCTTGGGTCCTCATAAAATACAACATTTTACTGCAGTCATCAATGCCAATGAACAAGGATTACTGTCCAATGTTTTGGTACAGAGGAAGACAGATGGTTCAAAAGCAAAAAATTATATTAAAAAAAAGAAATTATACTGTCAGATATAAATGAGATGAAAAGCTTCACTTATCCATTAGCAGGGTAAATCAACATTTGTTTGGCTTCTCAAATAAAAATTCAGACAGAACAACAGCATTTCAACTCAATTAGCAGTTTGGAATTACAGTAGGGCTGGACGATTATGGAAAAAATAATAATCACGATTATTTTTGATTAATATTGAAATCACGATTAATAAACACGATTATTCATTCACTTTCAAAAAAAGTGTTTATTGCACCACCAAAACTCAACTTTAAATATAACTTTTAGAAAAACAACCAGTAATAAATTAGTAACAAGTAAAAAAGTAAAAATAATGATATATATAAATAAATTAAAAAAAAGCAATTTAAAAAAAACAATAAATAAAATAAATACCCAGTCTTCATACACTCAGACTGTTCTGCCTACTTCTTCAGGCTTCAGTGATCGAAAACGGTAATAGCAATACCAATGTAAAAACAATAAATAAAAATAAATAACCACAATCTACATGCACATCACTCCTGCAAAACTTGCAACGTGGAAAAAACACTAATAACTGCCAAAAACAAAACCCAAACTACTTTTTAACATCTTTTCAAAATATTTTTTTAAAAACAATAAAGGATTGGCCCTATACTCCCTGCAGTTTCCTTCCTACAGGTTTTTGGCCAGGAAAACCAGCCTGTTCACTTGGTCGGGCTTTAGCGATGAGCGAAGGCAGGTGACAACATTGCCACCTGTGCTAAAAACCCACTCGGATGCAGCACTTGTGGCCGGGATGCAGAGGTATTTTATGGCCAGTTTGGAGAGCAGTGGGTATAGTGTCTGTGATGCTTTCCACCACTCAAGTGGGTCAGCCTCAGGGTCGAGTGGCCTTGCCTGGAGGTAGGCTTGAAGTTCAAATGCTATGGCCTGGTCCTGTTGAGGAGATGGTCCTGCAGCTGTGTCTTCTGTGGCTTTGAAGAAGCTGCCCAAGCCCCTCTTCTTCTTCTGTGCTCCACCAGTAGGAGGATCAGTGTCGGCAGCTGGTGTCGTGGTTGGCTCAGTAGAGGTCCTCTCCTTGAAGATGGGGAAACACATTGAGGACAATATGAATTTCATGTTTCACCTGAATGAATGGTAGTTACACATTATTGTATTATTCTACATTTCAAGTTCACATTATAGACATATTACATTGAGTAGTGTCAAATATGTATTTTTAATACAATCATTACTACTACTGCTAAAATAGTAATGATAAATTATCATTATAATTATTATTGTTATTAGTAGTAGAATTACTATGACAGTCTTCACTTCAGACGTCAGTCTGGCTTCAATTGATTCTCTGTTCTCTTCGGCCACATATTTCAGCTTGAACCTTGGGTCCACTGCAGAGGCCATGTCGAGGAGCTCTTGTGTTTTAGAGTCTCCATATTTTTCGTTGAGGTAACCCATGATTGTCTGCTTTATGGTCTTTGAGAGGTCTGTGTCATTGTCCTCTACTGCAAGTATTGATGTGTTGAAGAGGTGGAGAGTTGGCTTCACAAGCGATATACTGACATATTGCTCCCCAGAGAGCGCATCTGTGAACTCAACTAGAGGACTTAGTGAGTTGTTGATAGCCTCTAGTACCTCAATGTCCTGCCACCTTGGGGTCAGATTTCTGGTCTTACGGTCACTGGAGAGGACCTGGACGATGGCTTTCTGCTGCTCAAGGACCCTGTTGATCATCGCTTGTCGAGATCCCCATCTGGTGGGACACTCCGTCTTCAAGGAGTGCTCAGGTAGCTTTAGTTCCCTTTGGGCTTTTGTTAGCTCCTTTTTCTTTTTCCATCTATAGGAAAAGGTGCTGACCACTTTCTTACAGACCCCCATTGCACGGCCAATTCTGCTGTCTTTCATTGCATTCTCTAGGATGACAAAAAAAAAATACATGAATGGTTATCACACCATTTATTTTTGACTAATATTACTTTAATCAACAAATCATGCTGTAAAACAGAGTGTGATGATAGTGTGGGTCACATGAAATATGTTATCTCTCTTAATAAAATCAATGAATGACATGTCACAGGTTATTGAGTGATTCAGAGGAAAATTACCACACATTATTTTCAGTTATGAGATTAGTATATTTTTTACAATGTAATGTATTTACTAACTGTACTTCAGTAAAACTTTTAACATTTATGTAAAATATTAAGGTGACTTTTACTTTCACCACAGTAATATTTGAACATACTATAGGGAGGCCTACCCTTACTTTTGCTACAGTAGTGCTATTTGATTTCTTTCTAATGTATCATTTAATAAATAACATCACACATGTCACACAGTCAGGAGAAAATAAAATGTCTCACCTATGGCCAAGTGGAGTCTGTGCCCAAAGCACTGCAGCCTTACCCAGGCATTAATTTCAGCTGCCAGCTTGACGTTTGAGGCGTTGTCTGTTGTTATGCACACATGGTTCTCCTCTTTCAAGTCCCATGCAGCCATAGCTTGCTTCAACCCATCAGCAATATCAACCCCTGTGTGGTCATCGGGGGAAAATGCTGTCTGGAGACATTTTGTCTTCATGGTGAAATCTGCATCGATGTAATGCACGGTGAGAGATATGTACGGCTCCATAGTTCGGCTTGACCACAGATCCGTTGTGGTGGCAAAATACTCGGCAGTGGAGATATCTTTTTCAACTTCAGCGCGACATTTATCATACAAAGCAGGCAGTGCAACTCTGCTAAAGTATTTGCGGGATGGCAACACGTACCGCTTGTCCATAGTCTTCATCAGTGCTTTGAACCCTGGGTCGTTAACGGTGCTGATGGGGCACATGTCCTTTGCTAGCATGAACGTCACCGCCTCCGTTATCTCTCGTTGTCGCCGGGAGCCGGCGGGATATGGAGCGGCATTGCAAAGAGTGTCCTCAATGGAGGACTGTGTTGCGGCGGTGGCTGAAGTTGACGTTCTTGCACTTTTTTGGGTCTTTTGTTCCGTCAATACTTTGTCGTAGATCACTTTATGGCTGAACTTTAAGTGGTTAAACAAATTTGTCGTGTTGCCCTGGGGTGCAGACACGACGGCGTGACACACTTTGCAAACAATTTCTTTCTGCTCTACGTCCGACGATTTGAAGCCAAAATGTCTCCAAATGACCGAACTTGTCCTACCTTTCTTTTCAACTAAAGTCTCAGGCTGCTTTTCTGCCATGTTGTCAATCGCTCGTTCCACAATTGATCCACAAACTCACTGCTATTGCTGCATGCGACACAGGTGCGTTCACTGTGCGTTTACAGCGCAGTAATTTGCATACACGCCGCGCGGCGGCACATTACTGTAATCGTTTTTCTTCGATTACAGTGTTTTCATGATCGTGAGAAGCCAAAATCGAAATCGTGATCAAAATTCGATTAATCGTCCAGCCCTAAATTACAGCAGATATCACATGTGTGTACACCACAGCCACTGTGGTGTACACACATGTGATATGGGTGTGCTTCACCCGCATTCACAAAAAAATCTGACATCTGTAAATGCCCTGCTGTTTGTTGGAAGTATATTTTATTTTGGGCATGTTTCATTTGAACTTTAAAGCATGTGCAGCATGTGCTGTAACTCCAATTCCTAAGGACTATTGTTTTCCCTTTCTTTTCTTTGTACTCTTTTTATGTGGAGCAAGCAAACAAGTTGACCGAAGACAGATTCTTGCTGACTGCCACTGTTGAACATGATTAAAGTGATAAGACTGCATTGAACAGAATGTTTAATATATTATGCTTTGGTCTGCCATGCCAAGAGGAGGAAGTTAAATATCCTAAAATTGAGCATTTAGAACCGAGGAAGCTGCAAACCAGAATAAACCTGTCACTTTGATCTTTCCCAATATAAAATTATGCATATAATTATAACTGTGCTCAAGATGCACAGTTATCCTTTGCTGACAGAAAAACCCTGATTTGAGTAGTTTACTGTTAGGTGTCTCTTATTCTATTCTTCTAGGGGTGTGCAATGCTTCCTTAGGTTTGACTTACTTTTATTATAAATATGAATCAAATCATATTTCAAATGGTTGGAGGCAGGAAACACATCTTGCTATTGTGCTCAAAATAAGGGGAACCAATTTTGATAACTTAAGTTTAACTTTGATAACTTAACTTTGTGTGTTGATTCTTATTTAAATCTGTATATATACAGTCGAGGAAATAAATATTTGATCCCCCGCTGACTTTGACAGTTGTCATATTAAGAAATAAATGAACAGTCTAAAAAAAAAGCTGCCATAGAAGTCTAACAGTTATAGAAAGAATATTGAAAAAAAAATTGAGAAAATTACATGAAATGAAAAATAAAAATCAATTTGCAAGTCATTGAGGGAAATAAGTATTTGATCCCCTAGCAAAACATGATCTGATACTTGGTGGCAAAACCCTTGTTGTCAGCACAGCTGTCAGACGTTTCTTGTAGTTACTTACTAGGTTTAAACACATCAGGAGTAATTTTCGTCCACTCCTCTCTGTAGATCATCTCCAAATCCTGAAGGTTTTGAGCCTTGTGCTTGGAAACTCTCAGCTTCAGCTCTCTCCATAGATGTTTAACAGGATTAAGGTCAGGAGACTGGCTAGGCCATTCCATGACCTTGATGTGCTTCTTATGGAGCCACTCATTCATTTTCCCATCGATGCGGTGAAGTCGACCTGTCCCCTTAGAAGAGAAACACCCCCAAAGCATAAGGCTTCCACCGCCATGCTTGACAGTAGGGATGGTGTTTTTGGGGTCATATTCAGCATTTCTCTTCCTCCAAACACGTCGAGTTAAGTTGAGGTCAAAGAGCTCAATTTTAGTCTCACCTGACCACAGCACCTTCTCCCAGTCTCTTTCTGAGTCATTAATATGTTCGTTGGCAAACCTGAGTCGGGCCTGGACGTGAGCCTTCTTGAGCTGAGGGACCTTGGACCACTGCAGGATTTTAAACCATTGCGTCTCAGTGTATTACCAATAGTTTTCTTGGTGACTGTGGTCCCAGCTGCCTTGAGATCATTAACCAGCTCCTCCCGTGTAGTTCTCGGCTGATCTCTAACTTTTCTCATGATCATTGAGACCCCACCAGGTGATATCTTCCATGGAGCCTCCAGCCTAGGTTGATTAACAGTCATGTTGTACTTCTTCCACTTCCAAATAATTGCACCATCAGTTGTCACCTTCTCATTCAGCTTCTTACTTATGGTTTTGTAGCCCATTCCAGCCTTGTGGAGTTCAACAACTTTGTCCCTGACACCTTTTGACAGCTCTTTAGTCTTGCCCATGGTGGAGATGGTGGAGTATTACTGAGTCTGTGGGCAGATGGCTTTTTATACAGGTGACTATTTGGAGTGTCTCTCATGCAGGTAATTACTTCAGTGAGATTAGGAGAATGCCAGTGGTCTGTGGGAGCCAACACTGGTCAAGGTTGGTCGGGGATCAAATACTTATTTCCCTCAATGACTTGCAAAATAAATTTTATTTTTCATTTCATGTAATTTTCTCAATTTTTTTTTCAATATTCTTTCTATAACTGTTAAAATAAAGCTGCCATAAAAGTCTGAGACTGTTCATTTATTTCTTAGTATGACAACTGCAAAAATCAGTGGGGGATCAAATACTTATTTCCTCCACTGTGTGTGTGTGTGTATATATATATATATATATATATATATATATATATATATATATATATTAGGGCTGGGAAACAATTAAAATTTTTAATCACGATTAATTGCATTCTATACACAAAATCAAATAATGAATTCAAAAGTAGCGTAAAATGCATTTTTATTTAAATGTTCTGCTGCCTTATGAACTAAAGTGCCATAACATTTGTTGTTCAAACACTTAACATCAGCACGTGCCAGTAACATACTTTGTGTAAATCTCATCTTAAAAAATGTAAAATAAAATGTAAAATTACTAAAAGAATTTGTTTTTTTACATTTTCAATTGTCAATCAAAAATTAAAAAAAAACACAACCCCCCCTGTAAAAAAAAAAAAAAAGCCTATTTTTTTATATTTCAATTTTAGCAAACAGGCCATGGGACTGAATTTGTTTTTAATATTTTAGTGTCTGGTTTACTTGATCCAGAAATGGCTTTGTTTTATAATCAAGGAACAGACTTTCTGTTGTCATTACACATCTGTGCCACTAGATGGAGCTGTACTGCAGTAACCAGCTAGAGAACAGCAGGACAGTGAACACATGGAGCAGATCTGATGTAACGTGGAGGAATGACACGAACGTCTTGAACAAAGGGGTTTGAAAGTTTTTTTTTTCAGACATAATTGTTAATATTGCTACCTGAGTTGCTACCTGAACTGTAAAGTACACAGATTTTTACCGTTCTCCATGTCTGTTTTAGTTTTGCCTGCCAATTATTTTCTGGTTCCACAGCAGCCAGTAACAGACTTTTCAAAACAAAAGCATATGAGCAACATGCGTTAATGCGCGATAAAATAAATGTCGACGTTAATAAATTAATGCGTAAACGTGATAATAACGCGTTAACTTGCCCAGCCCTAACATATATATAATATATATATATATATATATATATATATATATATATACATACACACACAAATATAAATAATAATATTTAGCTTACATTGAAAAGGTCCTTAAACAGTTTGGATGTGTGAAATTACATTTAGAAAGCACATTCAGAGATCACACAGGCAATTGATAGCATGTTTGAATAAACAAATGCAGACAGAAAAAAATATACTCATTTTATAATTCAGAGAGCATTGCATGAGTGTCATTTTCCCCACCTCATTTATGAACTTTATGCACTCCAGAAACATGTAGTCTTGGTGGTGCTCATTCACCACCTTCTCATCGATGAAGTGCCGAGGCTCCAGTGTTGGGTGATCTAAAAGGATATCAGTTTGTAAGTTAACAACATTACCACCAGGGGTCACAATTCAACTGATGATTTACTGACTGCAACAACCTTTTCCAGTGCTCAATAGAAACAGTGTGGCATCCAAATTGTGCTCAACTGAATAAATTAACAGCTAAAAATTCATACAACTTTATTATTTCCAGAAGGGGAAATAATTGCTGCATTATTTGTCATTATTTAAAAATTTATTATACAGTAGATGGTTATAGCAGTGGGCAGGAAGGATCTCCTGTCATGGTCTGAGTTGCAGCAGATCTGAAAAAGCCTCTGACTGAAGACACTCTTTTGTTGAATTACCGAGGATGTTTAGGGCTGTCATTATCATCAGGGCTCAAAAGTTAATTCCATATGAGCCACTTGTGTGGTTCATATGAAACCAGAAACAGGTGTACAGCTGAAGGATGTCAGATGTTTCATATTGAAATAATGACCCCTAGTGTATGGTATCAATCACTACATCACTAAAGAGTATGCAACACTCTTTCTTGAGTGCTAACAAAAGGACAACACACCATTTTTGTTTTTCAAACACTGAAAATGACATGTAGTGATATTTCTCCACTACACACCAGACTACAGTTATTATCTTTCTTTTGCTGCATCAAAAATTAAAGCAGAACAAAATAACTATCAGAAAATATCTGTTTCAAGTTTCTTATAATGGAATATTTGAAGATTTTTTAGGAACTATGATTGAGCTATCAGACCGATCCAGGCCTGCTGTCAGCTAAAAGCTTAAATCAGCTAAGCAGCTAAAATCTCTTCCTTGGGGAATAATAAAGTAATTCTGATGACTGTTGTTGGACAAGTAAGTTTGCCTACAAATATATCAACTGATGTTCAGTTTTGAATTTTATGGTTTCTTTAGGCATGATTTAGAAAGTTAATGGATTTAGTCCCCATTAATGGTGAAAACTAAGGGATCACTGTATCTAACAAAAGCTTCTTCAGTTATTATCTGTTGTAACCAGCGACAATGATAAATTGGTTGGGGGAAACATATTTTGCATGCTGTCTTCTCATCCTTCTTCTAACGACTATAGACCTGTTGCTCTCACATCCCATATCCTGAAAGGCCTGGAGAGACTTTTATTGACCCACCTGGAAGAAAACCAGAACCTTCTTGTACCCACTGCAGTGTGCTTATCATTGTGGGGTTGGAGTTGAAGACACAATCATACACCTGCTTCAACAAACCCACAGTCATCTGGACGAGCCAGACACTTGGAAAAAAAAACTGTGAACTATCAAAGAAGGATGGCTCTGTTCTGCAGACTGCTCTGTAGCCTCGAGCTATGATTGGCCAAAGGGTACTTCATCATAAAGCAGAAAGCATTCATAAAACTGAGCATCCTCTTGACAACAAAGTGATTCAACAAAAGCGTCATCTGTCAGAGGTTTATTCAGAGGTATTTCAGAAACCTGGTTGAGTAAACTCAGAATAAGAAGTAAACCTATATTCATAGTTTCCTAGTTATATTCCTAACATTGATTTATGTTAACCATTATGTAATGTAACAATTGTATTCACTTTTGTAGATATAAGTACACACAAGTAATCCACCCTTTAACCACTATGCTGTTAGATCTAATAAAAAGGTATCGTAAAAATTTACTTGAAAAGTAAATGAATAATCTTACAAATCTTTGGTGTCATTTTGTGTATTTGTGCACATGAATGATTACTAATACGTTTATGTGATCAGTAATTCCAAGCCACCTTTCACACCTTGGCGAATGGACAGGTATTTCTTTTTATATATATATATATATATATATATATATATATATATATATATATATATATATATATATATATATATAAATATGGGTTTCTTGTTTTCATAAGCCACTATAAAGACTTGTTAAATAATAAGTTTAAAATAAATGCACACAACCATGGCTTTACTAACATGGAGTTAACTAATTCATAACCAGTGGAACCAACAGATAGATGCAGCAAATTCAGCAGTCAGGATTTATGAAATGAAATGAAAATGAAATGAAAAATACTTTATTGATCCCAGAAGGGAAATTCAACATTGTAGTAATGGCTTTTTTTTTTCAACAATAAATCATTGACAGAAATGTTTAAATTATGTCTTGTTGTGGAGGCTGATGGTTGCTGGCAGGAATGATCTTCTGTATCTTTCTGTCTTGCAACAGACCTGAAGAAGCCTCTCACTGAACACACTTTGTTGTTTGATCACTGTGTCATGGAGAGGGTGTGAAGAGTCCTCCATCATCTTCATGGAGAGGGTGTGAAGAGTCCTCCATCATCTTCATGGAGAGGGTGTGAAGAGTCCTCCATCATCTTCATGGAGAGGGTGTGAAGAGTCCTCTATCATCTTCATCAGCTTGTGCAGCATTCTTTTTTGAACAATCAGCTCCAGCGGCTCCAGAGTTACACCCAGAACAGATCCAGCTTTCCTGATCAGTTTGTTGATTTTGTTAAGGTCTCTAGTTCTGATGCTGCTGCCCCAGCAGATGGCTGCAAAGCTGATTGCACTTTCAACAACAGACCTATAGAAGATGTGCAACATATTGGTGCAGACATTAAAATATCTAAACTTTCTTAAAAAGTAGAGTCTGCTTTGACCTTTCTTGTAGATGTATTCTGTGTTGCATTTCCACTCTAGTCTGTTGTCAAGCTGAACTCCAAGATACTTGTATTCCTCCACCACCTCCACCTCCTTTCCCAGGATGGAAACACTGCTGTGTTGATTCTTGCTCCTCCTGAAGTTGACAATCATCTCCTTAGTTTTGCTGGTATTTAATACGAGATGATGTTACCGCACCATTTCACAAACTGACAGATCAGTTCTTTGTACTCTGCTTCCTGTCCGTTGCTGATACACCCAACAACTGCAGAGTCATCAGAGTATTTCTGCAGATGACAGGACTCAGAGTTGGACTAGAAGTCAGAGGTGTAGAGCGTGAAGAGAAATGGTGAGAGAACAATTCCTTGTGGTGCTCCAATGCTGCTGACCTCCATCTCAGACACACAACCTTTCAGTCTCACAAACTGTGGTCTGTTTGTGAGGTAGTCATAAATCCAGGAGGTTGTGGAAGAATCCACCTGGAACTGATGGAGCTTCTCACATAACAACGCAGGCTGAATTGTATTAAAAGCACTTGAGAAATCAAAGAACATGACCCTCAAAGTGCTGCCTGATTGGTCCAGATGAGAGTGGGCTCTGTGAAGCAGGTAGATGATGGCGTCTTCAACCCCAAGCCCATTACGATATGCAAACTGTAATGGATCCTGAAAGGTGCTGACCTGTTTGTTGAGGTGGGCCAGTAAGAGTCTCTCCAGGACTTTCATGATGTGAGATGTCAGGGCAACTGGTCTGTAGTCGTTAGGTTCAGCTGGTTGTGGTTTTTTAGGCACTGGAACAAGGCAGGATGTTTTCCACAGCACAGGAACTGGTTTCTGTCTCAAACTGGTGTTGAAGACGTGCTGGAGAATCCGACATAGTTGCAATGAGCAGGTCTTGAGAACTTTGGGACAGACACCGTCTGGACCTGCAGCCTTGTTCTAGTTCAGTTTCTCTAGTTGTTTTTTGACCTGATTGCAGGAGACAAAGAGTGGAGGGGGGGGGCAGAGGAGGTCTCTGAGGTGGAGAAAGATGATAAGATGATGCTGTTTTCTGGTCCATGACTGAACTGCAGGGTGACAGAGTGGAGGTGTGACAGGAAAGCTGTGGGCTCATCGAGGCCACCTCCTGTACAGTCTGTTGGGCTGGAGGCAGGTGGGGGAACTGGACCTACTGAAGAACCTGTTCAGTTCATTAGCTCTGCCCAGACCTCCATCAGTCTGGTCCGGACCTCCATCAGTCTGGTCCGGACCTCCATCAGTCTGGTCCAGACCTCCATCAGTCTGGTCCAGACCTCCATCAGTCTGGTCCCCTTTTGCCTTGAAGCCGGTGATCTTCTTCATACCGGACCACGAAGAAGATCACCATATTTCAGGGATAGGTTGTTCTTTATGAATTCCCATATTTGAATAAAATGCTAATATATTAAAATATATCAAATAAACTCTACTAACTGGAATATAACCAAACTGAAACTATACTACGGATCCAATTTATAATTGGATTTGTATTACACATGTTTACCTCCTGTACAGAATGAACTGGGATGACTTCAGCTGGCATACTTGTTTATTATTATTTATTTTTTCATTTATCCTTCCCCCTATCTTTCTCCTGAGAGGCCTTTTTAAACAATCAGTTAAGTTATCATGAACTTTAACACTTAAAGTTATTTAAAGACTTACCTATAAACTGGGAGCTGCCCCAGATGAAGGGCAGAAACTGGAAGTCGTCCAGTCCCCACACCCCTTGGCTTCCAGCTGGCTCCATTCTGTAGGTTTTCTGCAACTTTCGCATCACAGAAAGATACCTGAGAAAGATACAGCGTGCATTTAGAAATCTACACAATCTTGTGGATATTTTAGTAATTACTTTAAGAAATCATGTTAATTTCTGTATGTTTTATTAAGGTAAATGATGCTGGGTTGTTATGGTAGAGTAAATTAATCAAGCACAAGTATCAAGAAAGAGGGAGAGCTTTTTTTTTTAAGTTCCACTTAAATTACAGCACAGATTTATCTTAGAGCTTCAGATTTTTCCTAACATATATTATTGCATAATACAGAATACGTTATCCTTAACATTCAAAGAAAATTGTAGAGAAGATTTATAGAAATTTACTCACTACTTTGTATGTTAATGTTTATTTTTACTGTTTGATTGCATAACATATATATTTTTATCACATTATGTGGTTGGCGCAGAGATCTGAGAAATATGATATGATACACTTGGCTTTATATGATTAACTGGAGACTGGAGAACAGATAACAGTAATCACTCACCTGTTAAAAACCTTAAAGACGATAGCAAGCTGATCATCTACCCTGAGAGCTCCAACCTTACAAAGACAGCAGAGGAAAGCTGCAAAAGCAGCTTCATGACCTGATGAAACAAAGTGAACTTCACATGAAGTTAACACAGAATGTACCTTTCTGCAAGTTGTAATGACCAATAATAACAATAAATCAAGTAAATAACATTTCCATATTTGATACAATTTTAATTACAAAGCTCACAGACAGGAGTCGAGATCTTTTCAAAGAAATATTCTGACTTGTAACTTAAATTAACATACTGACACAATATTAAGATCCTAAAATGTTACTGTTAGCAAATTTCAACAGTCTGAACTATGTGCTGCTCACATTGCTAGTCGTTAAGAGTGAGAGTATATATAACACCATGGGCCCTATCTTGCACCTCCTGCTACCCAATACCCAATACCCAATACCCATTACCTGCAAATTTCAGATTTAGGAGCCTCTGCCAACCGAAATGCAATCTTCCACCTCCCAAAACCTGCTACCCATTATGCCGTCTCCCTTAAGCACATTGTGGGCGCGGCAATGGGCGTGTCTCTTGCGCTTTCCACAAATTCGGTATCTTGCGGTACCTGTATCTCGCAGATTTTGGGTATTGGGTAATGGGTGGTCTGACCACCCATTACCCAATACCCAAAATCTGGGAGATACCAGTACCACAAGATACCGAGTTTGTGGAAACCGCAACTGGCATGTCGGCACGTAAAAGAGCGCGTCCAAATCCTGTCATTGCGCGTCCACCCAGTCACATGTGGACTGCACAACCGGCTCTACCTCTCGATTATGCATCACTGTATTACTTTCATACCTTATTCTCTTAAGGGCAGATGATGTCTGTACAGCTGTGACATGATCTCATTCAGATGTTTGCTGTGGAGGAAACGAGGAGATCACAGAACTCTGTTGTGGAGTTTCTTGTACTGTGCTCGTATCCCTCTGACCCCCTCCTTGCGCTCGGAACACCTGAGATGCGCTCACTGGTAGAAGGTAGATGTCATCATACGTGTTCCTCTGGCTCAATGCTCATCCAATGATCCATTCTGCAGTATTTTCGCTTCCAGCGGCTATGCGTCTTGGCGCATCTGTGCGTCTTTGCGCAGGGGATATGTTCAAGATAACTCAAAAAGTTATGGATGGATTTTGATGACATTTTCAGGAGTTATCAGAAATGTGAAAAGGAAGAACTGATTTTATTTTGGGTGTGATCCGGAAGAAATCCTGGATTCTGGATCACTTTCAAATTTTCGATAACATTGCGCTGTTTAGTTGTTTCTTGAACCCTAAAGCAACCACAATGGAGACAGGAAGGGAGTTCTGGAATTTTAAGAGTTTAATTCTCTCAGATGTAAAAAAAGGAGGATTGGAGGGTTGGCAGCCAAACCAACAATCCAGGGGACGACAAAGGCAAGGAGGTGGCACTGCGAATGGCTGGATCAGGCGTTCTGTGGGAAGATCTGGAGACGAGTCTGGTTGAATGATGACTGAATAGGTACAGGTGTGCAGTGCCACACCTGGGCTGCTCGTCGGATGGGAAGGTGTAACATAGGTGGATCTGAGTGTCTATGTAGAGGATTGAAAGTGGCGCAGTGGGTTGTGCTCAGGGGCCCCAGAGGTGGAAGGTTGCGGTTCACAACCCGGCTTGAGACCGTAACACGCGCTCAATGGGGCCGGAAATTTTGTTTCTCAACATCTCCGTTAATTACTGCCCACAGCTCATTAAATTTCACTCAGGTATTGACACTGAAAACCTCTATAAAATTTCAGAGGCTGATCCGGATCTGATCCAGAAGGCGGATTTTATTGCAATCTGTAAATCGCTGTATGGGAGAACTGTTGTGCTTGGCGGAGGTCTGCGCTCTCTGAGTGCTTTTCTAGTTAAGAAATGCTTTCCTGGAAGTTCACTGGCTCTATTTTTTTCTGAGCAGTTTGTTGGAACTTCTTGGAGTACAAAAGAAATGATTAAATCATTTGCTCCACATCAGTTAGAGCTAGTTATGTATATATCAGTGCAGAGGAGGAGGAGGAAAAGAGGAGGAAGCTCTACAGCAGAGTCCCAGGCCCATGAGAGCTGCTCCGATCTGGGTGAAAAGATGCTCCATAGCAATTTGCAGGTACCGCCACCTGCTCTTAAAGGCAATGGCTACTGACGCACTGATTGGTTAAACAGGTGGAATGCCCTAACCACTCCCATGCATAATGTGTGCATAATATAGTGGTTTTCGCAGGTAAGATCGTGGATTTTGGGAGGTGGAAGATTGCGTTCTTTGTGGGGGAACGCCCCTCCTAATACCTGCTATCCCTTAATAGCAGGTTTTGGAGGTTTGGCGCAAGATAGGGCCCCATTTCTAAAAAAGTTGGGACACTGTAAAATGTAAATAAAAACAGAATGTAATGATTTGCAAGTCTCATAAGCCCCTGTTTTAATGCCATAAGAACATAAAAAAAACATATCAGATGTTAAAACTGAGACATTTAATCATTTCATGGAAAGTGTTAGCTCATTTTGACTTTAATGGCAGCAACACATCTCAAAACAGTTGGAACAGTTTAGGAGAACCAGGATTTAAGTCAAATTAAAGATAACACAGAGATAATTGCAATTCAGTTAGAGAATGGAAAGGATAAAAGCTGCTACCCAGCTTGAATCTAAATATATGAAAATAAAAAAAATGTATATAAAGAGTCAGAGATCTGATGTCCAGAGCAGATTTACATAAACTTATCCAGCCTTCATCTCCAGCAGACTTGACTACTGCAATGCTCTTTTCTCTCATTAAACAGCTTCAGCTCATGATGAACCCTGCTGCCAGAGTTCTAACAAGAACCACGAAAACTGAACACATTACTGTTGTTACTGCAGACATGACTATTCACAAAACTTTTTATGGTAAATGAGGACTTATCGGTATGAGCTGTAAGAATCCAAGGCTGATTTGATGAAGCACTGATAGAATACAAAATACACTAAATGATGTGACCAAAATCATGGTCCTTTGACGAGACAGTGCCACTGTCCAAGACTGTCAGATTCACTTGTTCAGAGTGAACAAATCATCAAATGTATGAATTTTAGGGCAGATTGGACAATGCATGTCTAAGTTAAAACAACTTTTTCATTCATGGCGAGACATCTAACTGCATCGTAGTCTCACGGTGACGCTCTTTTATAAAAAGAGACATTGTCGATGCCTGTTGCAGATAGGTAGTGCTACAACCGTTCCTGAATATTACAGGTTCTACGTGTTCAGGATGGGACTACAATCATACTCACCTGTTTTAGACCAGATTAAACAATGAATTGCCAAGTTACAAACGATGGAGCCATGATTGTCATTGCAAATGTCAGCTGTTTGTGAACCGCAAAACCTTGCACAGTTTTTAAAAAATAATAAAAATCTAACCATTAATACATTTATCCTCAAGCAACTACATTCATTTTTGCCTCATGACTGCAGTCAAACACACTTTCTATTCCTGAATCATGACAGGATACTTTTGGAATTATGGTATACTTCTTGTTTGCAACTTCCTACACCTATATTAATTCATAATTATCATAATTCTTTCAAGAACATGTTTTTTAAATAGTACTCATCAAAGTAGCTCCATCTGCCAACTTGATTATAAACTATACATTATGAAACATCTCGGGTTTAAGAACACACAGCCTCAAAATTGTTTATTGTACCTGGAAATGACCAAAATACTGAAAAAATGCAGGTTCAATTGAACATTTTCATACAGGACATTTTCTTTGAGTTAGAACATGGGTTCAAGAGCTTTTGGTATGTTTTAGTCAGATCCATCAGTCACACAACATCCATCTTTGTAGGTGAAACCGTACACTGGGACTTGTCAATAAACTTGAAGCAGGTGGTGCTATTGAGCCCTTTTTGGCACACCATTGCACAGAGCCCATAAAATATGTAATTTTACATCAGACCTGATGCATTTGTATATTCACGTGAGTATTTGACTGGAGTAAGGCCACGCTGCTTCTGGGCCCCAAAAATGGTAGAACTACCACTGCTAATCTGAGCAGATTGACATTTTGGACTAATCCTTCAAGTTTTTCTTACCAGACATGGTACTCTAAAACAAGTTAATGATTTCAAAACAATATCCCCCTCCCCCCACTCTCCCCTTCACATTGTAATTTGACACCTGTATGCCACTGAAGCCTGATTTATACTCAAACGTCAGGTCGTCTGCGTCACCTAAGCAGACGACGCAGAGATGCCCCCCTCCCTACGCCGACACTACGCAGACACTCCGGTGCACCTACCCAAAATTGTAGGTGGACACGGACAGTGTCGCAGAGAGGAGAGAAAGGAGGCCTCTGATTGGTCAATTCTACATCCGCATAGAAAAGACCGCGTCATTGAAGAAATGAGGAAGTACCCACATCTGTACGATTCTTGTTCTCCACACTACAAAGACGGCACATATTCTAGTAATTCATGGAGGGAGATAGCGATGAATGTGGGCCTGGATACGGCTGAGACGGTGAGGAAGTGGAAAAACGCAAGAGATAAGTTTAGTAAGTTTAGCTAGTGCGCGATTGTACATCTTACGTTGTGGCGTAACATAGCGGAGACCGCGCGAGTATAAATCAAAAGTGACGGCGACATCTCTGCAACAAGCTGACAGCGACACATTTCCGCGAGACTGTATGTATGGCCGAGTTACAGCCAATTTCCTTTTAATGGCAAGTATTTGAAATGGCATCAAACTTCACCGTGACCGGCGTGACTGACTACGGTCACGCCCTCTGATAAAAAGTTGTATGCCTTGCAAAGTTTCATCAGCAATGTGTTGTAAAATATGTTAAAAAAAAGGTTAATCCAAACAAATCTCTAGGAGGAGTTCATTATGTTTATACTTGCGTATAACTGTTTGGACAGATGAACATGGCACCTTCAAACATCTGGAAATTGCACTCAAGGATAAGCCAGACTTGTGGAGCTTCATGATTCTCTGATTTCCTGGCTGATTTCTTTCGATTTCCCCATGATTTTAACCAAGGAAGCAGTGTTTAAGGTGTGACCTCAAATACATCCTCAGGTGTGCAGTCAATTAACTCACATGTGTCCGTTAACCTATGTCAAGTGGACCAATCAGAACAATACTATGTAAATGTGGTTACGCATGCCACTGGAAAACCAATCGTGAATGTTATGTAGATATGATTATGCACACCCTACTGTATAAAACCAATCAGGATGTGTGAATCCTGAATAAACAAGGACTTTGGGGGGCTGGAGCAAGTAAGGCGTGGCCAGCCAGGAAGCATAAAAGCTGAGGTTTCAAGAGAAATAGCGTTCATTCTGTGGAGCGTTCTTCGAAGGCTTATCGGCTGGGACCAGGAGCTAACCACCCTCTGTTCTTCAAGACAAGAACAGAGAAAGAAGATGCTCAGAACGGAATAACCATTATTTCCCATTCTTAACTCATTCACTGCCATTGACGTCTATAGACGTCAATTCAAATCCGAACGCTCACTGCCATTGACGTCTATAGACGTCAATTGCGCAAAATATGTTTTTCAACGGGGGTTGCTAGGAAACACTCTGGCGGAGCTCCTCTGTGAATATCAGAGCTCTAAGCATCGTAGTTAGTGTTTAGATCCTCCAGGGGGCAGCGTCCACACTTCCTATAAAAGTCTGCCCCGAGGCAGATTTGTTCGAGGAGAAGATGGCGCAGCCTGGTAGGAAGACGTGCAAGAAGCAGCTGAAGCAGCTGAAGCAGCTCACACTCGATCAGTGTGTCGGCGGTGGTGGCTCGGGGAGTGAAGGAAGGAAGGATTATGGAGGTGGTGGAGGTGATGGAGGATCGGAGAGGAGAGGAGGTGAAGCAGCGGAGAAGCAACCCGGTCGAAGCGGACCTCGGCCGCGCTCACGGCAGACTCCGCCCGTGCTGCTGGAGCCCTGCTCCGGAGAAAGCTCCGGCTTCGACGGAGATTCGTCGGAGGAATGGCTTCCCGGTTGGATCGGCTGAGAGCAGCAGAGACTACAGCACAGACTCGACGCCAGAAAGACCAGAGAGAGGTAAGAAGTAACTCTTTTCCTTTTTGCTTCGCTCCCGCGTTCATCCCTCCCCCCAGCTTTTTCTAAACGTCCATGTTACGTGAGCGCCATGTTCTCCCAGCGTTCTCCCAGCGTTCTCCAGCGTGTAGTTATTACTGTATTACACCAGGAGATGGTGGACACGTGTGTCTGTAATCTGAGAACCGTTTTGGTGGTGGCGTTATTCAAATTTACTTGTATAAAATTAGTTTGAAAAAACCGTGCAGCTCAGACGCGCTGCGCAGAGACCGCGGCGGATCAGGGAGAAATGGAGGGGTATTTCTGTTCAGCGCGACACCAGAAGATGCTGGACATGTGTGTCTGTCATCTGAGAACATTTTGGTGGTGGCGTTATTCATATTTCCTTGTATAAAAGTAGTTTGACGAAAAAAAAAAAAAAAAAAACGTCCGGCACAGACGCGGGCGACGCGGGCGGCGCGGAGACGCGCGCCGCCGCAGCGGATCAGAGAGAGAAATGCAGGGGTATTTCTGCACAGCGCGACCCGGGGGTAAATGAATTGTGATTGCCAAGCAGGTTGAGGTATCAGGGGGGCTAAGAATATGGAAAAATGTAGCGGGGATGAATCAGAAACAGTTCTGGCAACGAGGGAGGAGCCGGGAAAAAAACAACGCTGATGACGAACCAGGAAATCACAGTGATGATGGTGGTGTACTGGAGAGGAGGGATATTATGAAAAGTAGAGAATAAATTCTGATGAGCTCATTGGTTATTGTGAAGATGATCTGAAGATATTATCTCATTGACAGTATACTTTGATCTCAAACTGCTTTCAAGTTAGAGCCTTTTGAAATCTTGATATCAAAATTGTTTATTTTCTTGAAAAAACTTTCAGCTCCTGCATCCAGCAGAGGTCCCAGTTCCACACCTGTTTGGCAGTGCAACAAAGAAAGGTGAGTGTAAAAAAAAAAAAAGAAGGGGGGGGGGCAATATCAAATATATATTTATGCTGATTGTATATATTTCTGTCATTTATAGGTTGTGCATCCAGGTGTCGTGGGGAAGATTCTGTCTGGCATGAAGATGTCAAAATGTGTTATATAATGTTCTATATGTGTAAATAAATCATTATTTTTGCCATCACAAACCTTCTTTTTTTTTTTTCTTTGGTTCTATAGAAGGAAACTACTGTTCAGATGTTTGAATAGTCAGTAGAACAACAAATATTTGTGTTAGACTCATTGTTTTGCTTCTATTCACAAAAAGGCCATTTTCTCAATTGTTTGGTCAGAAATGGGTGATTTTGGTGAAACTTCCCCTTGTTCTACTGCTGATAACTTAAGATTGGAAGAAGGTAGGAACAAACTTTTTTTTCCTGATGACAGAAGAGGGTCTACCCTTTATGTTGGTGGTTTCAGTGTTCAAAGAGTCATAGAACACAATATTCTATGGGTCTTGGAAAATCAGTGAAAATGCTCCAAAACGCTGGCAGTATGGAACGCTCTGCCGTGCAGCTGTCTGGCAGTGAATGAGTTAAAGGATATATTTGGAGCTTTTCAGATTTTCTCTAGCTCACTGCAGGAGAGGAGAAGGAGCTGGATACCAGAATTTCCAGCAGCACCCATCCTGTCCTTGGAAGGACCTGCCTTGACACCTCGCTTCGCAGCCTTGGATGAGAGCAATCTGGCCATTTGCTCATAAAAAACCAGCCTGAATCCATTCAAATGAATGAATGAAATTGGAATTATAAGCCACAGCTCACTCCAAACCAACCTGAATCCATTCAAATGAATGAATGAAATTGGAATTATAAGCCACAGCTCACTCCAAACCAACCTGAATCCATTCAAATGAATGAGATTGGAATTACAAGCTATAGTACTTCCAACCAGCCTGGATTCCATGGAAATAATTGGAATTACAAGCCACGGCCTGGATTAACCCAGAAGAATGGAATTGCCAGCTGTAGCATTATTGTGGAGTAGAATCAATTTGTTTTCCAATGTTTAATCAATGTTTAATCAATGAAATGCTGTTGCTTAATCCTGCTAACCTGTTTAATAAATATGGAATTAACACAAGACATTGTGGTTGATTTTGAAACTGTCTCCACAAGTGCACAGATTTGGGTGTGCCTCTGCATAACATCACAGGTTCAGATAGGTTACTCTAGCCCAACATTGTTACAGACCCTTGGGACTGTAACACGCCTGGCATGGAGGCCATCTGGTGACCTGGTCGGGCCCAGCACTGCCGGGGGAGACGACAACGGCCTGGTCTGGTCCGCATGATGGACCAGGCTCTGGGACGGTCGGCTCCGTCACTCACCGGACTGAAAGAGCTCAGTCTTCCCAGAGGAGACGGTTTGGTTCATCTGTGTTTCCTCCTCTGACCTGGAGATATCTCACTTGTCATCATTATGGAGATATTCTGGTTTTAACGGTGTACTGAAACTTGAATTTCCCCCTTGGGGGATTAATAAAGTATATTTGAATTGAATTGAATTTGAATTTGGATTGTTGTCCAAGCCACTAAACTTAACCTAGCCGGTAACAAGAGCCCGGATCATGAGGGGGTACTGCAGTTAACGAATGTGGCTGATAACAGTACCTAAAGCCAGGCTATTCCTTTTAGGGTAGTTATCAGAGTAGGCAGGGTAGACATTTGGATGGAAGTATGCAGTGAGAGCTAGGTGAGTCTCCCCGCCACCAGCTTAAACAAAGTTGAGGAGCTCTAGTGAAGTAAACCCCCCTAGACTGCAACTTCGGACCCGCAGGATGGAGAGCTGGTCCTGGTGACAGACTCTGCTGGTCAGAGACTGTGCCGCACCTGGGGGATCTAATACCTATCAGGAGCTTCCAAAGCCATGACTTTACCATTTGGGCTTCCCCACGTTGTTTCAAGACTTAGCACTTTTTGTGTATGTAAACTTTTGACCTCAAAGGAAATAATATAAAATTCTCTAAGAAATTATCTCTTTCATTATTGTAGCATTTAACAAAATGAAATAATTTTGGTAATCCTGACTGACCTGAAAAAGCAGAGGTTTAGTCCTATTCGACTTCAAAAAGTGAGACAAAAAAAAATGAAACATGTGTTTCTGCAAGGTGTATGTAAACTTCTGGCTCGAACTATAGTAATAATAATAATAATTATTATTATTCTAATTATAATAAACATTCAAAATACAATAAGGTCCTCGCACCATCGGTGCTTGGGCCTTAATAACATTCCCATTGTGTTGGAGGAATACAAATACCTCAGTGTTGATCTTGACAACAGAGTGGACTGGAAATGCCACACTTATTCCCTCTACAATAATAGACGTCCCAGCAGACTTGGGGTGAATTCCAATTCCTCCCTTAACCCTCAATCTCAACCCTCGCCCTTAACCCTCAATTTTTGGCCCTCAATCTTAACCCTCGAAAGTAAGTGTCAGGGCTATCTTGTGACTTAGAAATGGGTCACCCCTCGAGTGCAGTTATGTCTTCAGACTGAAATGTATCATAGCCCGTGTTGGCTCTGTATTCCCTGAAATGACACAGGGATAACATTGAAAAGAGCGCTGTATATTCTCCAAATAATATTAGCAAATAACACAATAGACGATACATTATTCAGTCCTCCGTTGCTACACAACAAGGTATACAAGTAACGTGAAGCCGACCGGGACCGCCGGCCGCCGACCGGGTCCCGGTCGGTCCTGGTCCCGGTCCCAGTCGGTCCCGGTCGGGACCCCCGGCTGGGACCACTGGTCCGGCAGCAAACATCGTAAAGTAAAAAAATAAATGTTACGCAACAACGATGTTAAGCCATGAAAAAAGTCTAAAACAAAGACAATAAGATGGTCTCGTAACATTTATATCTTTAAGATATACGAAGATACTTACATTTGTAGCTAGCTTTTTTTGTCACCATCCTTTTTGAAGATGTCTTGGCTAAATTACCTAGTGCCTTCTGGGTAGCCCTTACTTCCAAGGGTGGTGTCGGAAAATCTCAATTTTGAGGGCGATACAGCCCTCAAACTCATCCCTCAATTTGACTTTCTAACAATCGGGACAGCACTTGCACTTAGCGGGAGTGCTCATTTTGTGAGACTGAGTGTTGAAATTGAGGGTTGAGATTGAGGGTTAAGGGAGGAATTGGAATTCACCCTTTGTGTCTTGAGGAAGCTCTTTCAGTTTTTGTAGCAACAAGTGCTATCCTATCTTCAGTAACCTACTGGGGGGACAGTATCAGATTCGGATCCAAAACTGAATAAACTAATAAAGAGGGCTGGGTCTGTCCTGGAGACTGTTCTGGAGTCTCAGCAGCTACCAATCCTGAGTATCCTCCTCACACAGTAACTCAGCAACACAATGTCTTCAGTCAGAGGCTTCTTTAGATCAGCAGTAATAATGACAATTACTGAAACAATCAATGAACAAAGTAATTTTGAACTGAATGGAAAAGATTTAGAGAATCAGGAGAAATGTCTGTGTGCAAGAGACTATGCCAAAGATCAAAATTGGATGTGTGTGATTTTCAGGCCTGCATTAAAAACAGGCATAATTCTCTACTGAACATCACTGGATGAGGTCACGAACATTTCCAGCAATCAGAGTCTGTGAACACAGTTCGCTGTGCTATCCACAAATGGAAGTTAAAGCTGTATCATGCAAAGAAGAAGCCATATGTAAACACGATCCAGAAACGTTGCTATGTTTTTAGGTCCAAAGCTCATCTAAAATGGCCTGAGGGAATATGGACATACAAGTCTGAATTACCTTCTTTGATGGTAATAATGACTAGGGTGTGGGCATAATCTTTTCTGAGATAACATGCTGCCATCAAAGTCAAAATGAGCTAATATTTTCAATGAAATGGTAAAATGTCTCAGTTTCAACATCTGATATGTTCTTTATGCTCTATTGGGAAAAGAAATATGGGTCTATGAGAATTGCAAATCATTTCATTCAGTATCCCAACTTTTTTTGGAGCTTGAATTATACAATAATGCCTCAATACAGTAAACATCACAAACTAAAGCAATTGGATGTCATTAAAACATAATTTAGCATGATTTGATTTGTGATGGGTAATGGTTTGACTTAGTTTTGTACAGTGCTTAAGTACATTACACCTTAATTAAATACAGAGGCACACAATACTTTTACCTGTTCCATAGTCTATTCTTGTGGGGTTCCCCACAGACTCTTTCAGATAGACGGCTATTTCTGGAGCTGCAGCACTTTTGTCAGCTGGAAGCACTGCTGACACCATTGCCTCTGCTTCCTACACAGACACACACACACAAGCTGAAAAGCATCACAAGACATGTTTAGTCTTGATGCTAACAGGAATCCTATTAGACATCAGTAGACCAAGATGCTTGAGCACAGATTTAACACATATTAATATGTCCTGGACTAGACCGAATGACTACGCATTAGTCTGACGTGACACCAGACAAAACACGTATGTAGGGCCCTATGGAATACGTGATCACGGAATCGCGGAATTGGAGATTAAAAACGGAATTCACTTTAAATGCGCAATATAACAGCAAACGAAGAACGGCAATTTGCATAAAAGTTTGTTTTTTTTCTCCCAGACTAAAAGGAACTTTTCTTTCGAGAAAATGTTCCAAGAGGGGTCACTAAAAGGTGGGGACACTCTGGCTTCTCTGCCCCCTCCTACCCCCGCTTTCCTCATTAACAAAAAAAAGAAAAAAAAAAAAACACATCGAAGCGCCCACCTGAGAAACCAGCGAAGAAGCAAAGAAACAAGTGGCTAACACCCAGGTGCCGGACAGAGCAGCTTCTCCGGGATTATTATGTGTCTGGCGATTCAAAATTCTGCAAGGACAGTTCAGAGAAAAATGTTTTGTGAAAAAGTCAACACCCTTTTTTGCACTTTTTTAGCTTTTTCAGGATTTAATTTTTTACTTGAAGAGGCCTTCAGTTCTTCAGGCGTCGACTTGCACTATTATTGATTTTATTCTGAGGTTTCACTTTTGGTTGATCTGAAATAAAAGCCTTAAACTTATTTAAATGCATGGGACTGCTTTTATTTATGATAAAAGATATGGAATATGTTGGAATATTTCCTGCATTTTAAGTTAAAATAAAAATTGGTTACTTTTTCAAAATATATACTTTGGCTCGGACCTTCTACTTAGGCAAAATTTAACCGGACCTCGGTGACCTTTAATTGAATACCCCTGTTATACACTGTCTTGGGGTTAAATTTGCATAAAATACTTAAAACGGAATTCTCAAAAATTAAAAACCGAAAAACATAGAAAATGAAAAAAATTAAAATGGAATTTGAGAAAAAATAAAACGGATTTCATAGGGCCCTATGTATGTTATGACAGTGATATTATATTTTCCTGCTCTGTTGATTTGTGAAAAATACATTTTGTAAAAATCACCTTCTGAACTCAAAGAATGATTCAGAGAAGTCCGTTCTCATTTTTTAAAGTTGGAGAACTCAACTTTTCCTGCTTCAACGCATGCATCAGTCAATCAATCAATCAACCAACCAACCAATCAAATCTGCTAGAAAACTACAGCTGGCCAATGAAATCATACACAGGGTGATACTTATCTAAAGCATGTGTCTTATTTGTGTAGCAGACATTTGATTGGTTGTTTTCAGTATGATGATGGTGCACCCTTGGTGTGTTGTTGGAATGCTGCTTGTGTGAACCTATGATGGGCAGCACAGTATTTCATTGGTTAGCACTGACACTTCACAGCAAGAAGGTTCAGTTGGATCTGGGTTCAGCTGGGTCTTTCTGTGTGGAGTTTGTATGTCCTACCTGTGTATGTGTGAGTTTACCTCTAAGACTCTGGTTTCCTCTCACCCCAAAAACATGCCTTTTAGGATAATTGGCAACAATAAATGCCTACTAGGATTCATATACATTAACCATGGTGTAATTTGATTATCGGAATAATTACAGAAATAACAGGAGTAATTTTCGGGATAATTCGGTCCATTAAGTAAATTGATTGACCGTCATGGCTGAAAGGTTTGGCACCCTTGCACATAAAGACCCAACAACTCCAAATGTCTGCAAAATAAGTTGAAATTGACGAAAGTATTTGGTGTCTCAAATACTTTAATAAACTAATAATAGTACAGGAACTTAATATTACATTTTTAATAATAACAGAAAATGCTGTGACAAAAGTTTTGACACCCTTTTAGATTTACAAAGAATAAAGGAATTTCAAGCAGGTCATTCACCTTGAACTCACCTGTGGTGAGTTTACAGGTGACAGCAATCTAGTAATCAGTCATCCAACCAGTTTAAAAGGAGCAACCCCCTCATTCTGTTGTTGTGGGTCACTGCATGACCATACTGAGCATGGACAAAAGAAAGAAAAGCAGAGAATTGTCTGAGGAAGTCAAAGAAAAGATTGTAGCAAAGCATAGACAATCTCAAGGCTACAAGTCCATCTCCAGAGACCTTCATGTTCCTATATCCACTGTGCCAAATGTTATAAAGAAGTTTAAGGCTCATGGTACGGTAGCCAACCTTCTAAGAAGTGGCTGCAAGAGAATTATGGACAAAAGAATGCAGCAAAGGATTGTTGGAATGGTGGCAGAAGAACCTCAGACAACTGCTAAACAGATGCAAGCTGACCTTCAGACACAAGGTACAATTATTTCAACGCGTCCCATCCGTCGCCAGAAAGAGGGCTCTATGGTAGGAGACCCAGAAGGAAGCCTCTACTGAAAGACAGACACAAGAAAGCCCAAAACACACCTGAACAAGCCAAAATCCTTCTGGGAAAATGTCCTATGGACAGATGAGACCAGATTGGAGCTTTTTGGTAAATCACATAGACTCTGTGTTTACAGGAAAAGAAATGAAGCCTTCAAGCAAAAGAACAGCCTCCCTACAGTCAAACATGGAGGAGATTCACTAATGTTTTGGGGTTGTTTGAGAGTCACTCTGACAATTTTTCACACTCACAGTGCCCCCCCACACACACATACTTACTCCACATACACACACATCTACAGCTGACACACACATATTATTATTTATTCATTTATCTGAATACCTCCACAACCCTCCACCCATAACTGCATACCGTGTATGCTTGCTGCTGTAAATTGCTGCTGTACATAGTGTTGTTTACAATTTTTTTTCCTACTGTATATATTTGTTCTTCTTCTGTTTATATATATATTGTTTATATATTGTTATTTTTGTTTTTCTGTAAATTGAGCTGTGGTAACGCACAAATTTCCCCATCGTGGGATCAATAAAGTGCTATCTTATCTTATCTTATCTTTGTTTTGCAGCCTCTGGTGCTGGGTGCCTTGAATGTGTGTGTGGCATTATGAAATCTGGCGATTACCAAGGTATTTTGGAGAGAAATGTTTCACCAAGTGTCATGAAGCCGGGTCTTTGTCGAACATCATGGGTGTTCCAGCAGGACAACGACCCAAAACACACATCAAAAAGCACCCAGGAATGGTTCAACAGAAAACGCTGGACTGGTCTAAAGAGGCCCGCAATGAGTCCAAATCTCAATCCTATTGAACACCTGTGGAGGGATCTGAAAATGGCAGTTGGAAGAAGGCACCCTTCTAATCTGGGTCAACTGGAGCAGTTTGGTAAAGAAGAGTGGGCCAAACTGCCCGTAGAGAGGTGGAGGCATCTCACTGAAACCTATAGGAAGCGTTTGACAGCAGTCATTTTCTCCAAAGGATGTGCTACCAAATACTGAATTCAAGGTGTCAATACTTTTGCCACAGCAATTTCTGTGTAATATATCATTTAAAATTTAATATTAAATTCTGATTAAAAAACAAAGTTCTTGTACTATTATTAGTTTAATAAAGTATTTGAGACACCAAATACGTTCGTCAATTTCAACTTATTTTGCAGACATTTGGAGTTGTTGGGTCTTTGCCAAAACTTTCAGCCATGACGGTAATTAGTGTGTGTGGCAGAGAGAGAGAGTTTGCATTGTTAAACATATTAAGGAGTAAAAAATGATAATAGTTTAGGTAACTGATTGCATTCATGATTTTTGAAAAATTCTAATTTTCTGTTTGTTACTTAGCTGACCGTGTCAAGCTACATGTTTATTTGCATGGAGAGCCTGTAACTTTTATCCAAACAGAACTGGACATGAGACACATGGGGATGCATTTCAGTGTCAGGTGGAAATAGACGCACCTAAAACTGCCCAGTTATCAGAGGAACCCAACCCAGGATGAATGGTAACCATGTCTCAGCAGCCTTATGTACATATGGATGTGTGGGAAAAAATTTATTTACTAACCTGCTCTAGTTTGGCAAACCAGGTTCTGTAGGCCTTATTGCCGAAGCGCGATGGCTGGTCAACAGGAGGAGTCTCATCTATCCATTGGTTCATAGTCCCCAAAACATCAAGTAGTTTCTCCACTGTCTGTCACAACATAAAAGCAACCACAGAAGTCCAGCATCATCAGGTAAGTCACAGTCAAGATGGGAGTCACAACATAGGACCTTTGCTTGCTTACATGTATTAAAAGGAACAACATATCCAGAATTTGGACTTTGTACTACAACCAGAATTCCAAAAATGTTGAGACAATAATTTAAATTTGAATGAAAAAAAAAACTAGGGCTGGGCAACGATTAAAATTTTTTAATCGCGATTAATCGCATGATTTCCCTGATTAATCACGATTAATCACATTGTATACGGAAAATCAATTAGTAAATTCCAAAGTAGTGTAAAGGTCACTTTTATTTAAACGTTCTGTGGCCATATGAACTAAAGTGCCATAACATTTGTTGTTCAAACACTTTTAACATCAGCACTTGCCAGTAACACATATTTAGTGTAAATCTCATTGTAAAAAATGTAAAATAAAAAAAAAGCTTATTGCTACTGCCAGGGTATTAATGTCATCCTGTTTTTTATGAAAAATAAAAAAAGTTTACAAACAAAATCCAACAAAATGATTGTGTCTCAGCACAATCAGAAATATAAAACAGGTATTTTCTGAGGTAACAGCAGAAACTTTTGACAGGGAGTTCAACTTGTCAGTTGTTACAAATAACCTTGTTTCTGTTGAATCCTCCATCTGGGAGAACTTTAAAATGAAAATGTCCATGTTAGAGTTCAGTAACTTTATCAATCTGTGTATCATTTGTTCTAACACAAAAAAAAAACAACGAAAAAATGCTTGTTTTTTTTATATTTCAATTTTAGACTTGGATCAAAAATACAAAATGGAAAAAACAAAAAAAAGGGCATGGGACTGAATTTGTTTTTAATATTTAATTGTCCAGTTTAGTGACCCAGAAATGTCTTTGTGCAGCAGTTCAGGTAGCACTGGAATCACATACTATAATATCTACAATGTTGTGTAAATATGAATGAAAACTCAGCTCATCTATAGATGAACCAAAACCTCTCCAGCTCTGTGTCTGACATCAGTCTTTTTCTCCTCAGATCCTGACGAGCTCAGAATCTACTGATGCTCATTTGCAGCATTGCAGGACACCCAGGATGATATTTTAATCTAAAACTAATATTCTTAAAAATGGGGGTTGTTTTATAATGGAGGACTGGACTTTCTGTTGTCATTACACATCTGTGCCACTAGATAGAGCAGCACTGCAGTAACCAGCTAGAGAACAGCAGGACAGTGAACACGTGGAGCAGATCTGATGATAAATGGAGGAAAGATGCCATCGTTTTGAACAAAGGGATTTAAAAGTTCTTTTTGCTGTCCAGAATTTTTTCAGACAGAATTGTTAATAATGCTACCTGAGTTGCTACCTGAACTGTAAAGTACACAGATCTTTATTGCTCTCCATGTCCGTTTTAGCTTTTCCGCATGTTTACCTGCCAATTCTCTCCCGGCTCTGCAGCAGCCGGTAACAGACTTTTCAAAACAAAAGCACGTGAGTAACATGCGTTAACGCGCGATAAAAATAAATGTCTGTGTTAATAAATTAATGCGTTAACGTGATAATAACGCGTTAACTTGCCCAGCCCTAAAAAAAAAAAACAAAACAAACAAAACCTAAAAGACACTGAAATCATATATTTGATTAAAGCTGCAAGCAAAGTTCCTGCCCTCGCACCTATTGCCGCCACCCCCCACCCCCTGAGATTCAGTTCAGACTACAATCATACACACCAATTTTGGACCAGATTAAACAATGTATGCTAGAGTTACAGCAGAGGGATTGATGATTTGCCCAGGGCCTCATATATGTTATGATTGCTGGAGTATATTCTCTGAAAATCTCAGGCTGATCTGATGAAGCACTGACAAAATACACTACATAATACAGTAATCCCTCACACTTCGCAGTCTCAGCAATCACTGTCTCAGTACATCACGGAAGTTTCAAAAATATTCATAGAAAAAAAATATTTGAAAATAAAATTGAAAAAAATTCAAACGAAGTGCGCGAGGCTGAAGCGAAACCCATCACATCAAGAACAAGTCTCGGGAAGCAACAAGAGCCGACAGGGGGCCCCATGAAGGAATATCGAGGCCTGTGATTGGCTGCTACGACAGGCATTACTGTGCCGTCGGTTGTCTGTAGCTGATTGGCTGACACGGGTTCCCACATCTCCAATCTCTGTCTCTCGTCAGCTACGCACAGAGGAGAGATCGTCAAAGTGAGTGTACCTTCCGTAGATTTTGCGTACACGTGTACATGTATACTTATTTATTTATTTATTTATATCCTTTATTTAACCAGGTAAGAGTCTCATTGAGATTAAAATCTCTTTTTCAAGAGAGACCTGGCCAAGAATGGCAACAGTTGGTTAAAAAGACATCAGACAAAACAAATCAACAAACAATCAGCACTATCAGAATAAATCTATGTACAGTTGAGGTCAGAAGTTTACATACACTGCGAAAACACACGTTTCCTTTTTTGTCTCAGTATCTGAAGTCAAATCAGACTAAACCTCTCCTGTTTCAGGATGGTCAGGATTACCAAAATTATTTCATTTTGTTAAATGCCACAATGAAGAGAGAGAGAATTTCTTAGAGAGTTTTATATTATTTTCCTCGAGGTCAAAAGTTTACATACGTTTTCTTTGTATTGAGTAGCATTTCCTGTGAACTGCATGACTTAGTTCAAATGTTTTGGGTAACCTTCCACAAGCTTCTGACAGGACTCTGCTGGAATTCTGGTCCATTCCTCCTGACAGAACTGGTGGAACTGGGTCAGGTTTGTCAGTCGCCTTGCTCGCACACACCTTTGCAGATCTGACCACAAGTATTCAATGGGATTCAGATCAGGGCTTTGTGATGGGCACTCCAAGACATTAACTTTGTTATCCTCAAGCCACTTTTAACAATTTAAGCAGTACGATTATGGTCATTGTCCATTTGGAAGACTCATTTGCGCCCAAGTTTCAGCTTCCTGGCTGATGGCTTGAGATGTTGCCTTAATATTTCTATGTAATGCTCTTTCTTCATGATGCCATCTATTTTATAAAGAGCTCCAGTGCCTGCTGCAGTAAAACAGCCCCACAACATGATGCTGCCACCTCCATGCTTCACAGTTGGTATGGTGTTCTCAGGTCTACAGCTTCCCCCTTTTTCCTCCAGATGTAACGTTGGTCATTATGGCCAAGGCCAAACAGCTCCAATTTAGTTTCATCAGACCACAGGACATGTCTCCAGAAGTTAAGATCTTTGTCTTGTGTGTCTTTGCAAACTGTAATCTGGCTTTTTTATGTTTCTTGAGGAGTAATGGTTTCTTTCTCATTGAGTGGCCTTTCAGCCCATGTCGGTGCAGGACTTGTTTCACTGTGGATCATGACACTTTCTTACCAGCTTCATCCAGCATCTTCACAAGGTCTTTGGCTTTTGTTCTGGGGTTGATTCACACATTTCGGACCAAAGCCCGTTCATCTCTGGGACACAGAGCCCGTCTCCTTCCTGAGTGGTGTGATGGCTGGACACTTCAGTGATGTTTATACTTGTGTATAATTGTTTGAACAGATGAACGTGGCAACTTCAAGCATTTGGAAATTGCACCTAAGGATGAGCCAGACTTGTGGAGCTCCATGATTCTCTTTCTGATTTCCTGGCCGATTTCTTTTGATTTCCCCATGATTTCAAACAAGGAAGCAGAGTGTTTGAGGTGTGGCCTTAAATACACCCACTGGTGTGCCGTCAATTAACTCACGTGTTGTCAGTTAACCTATCAGGAGCTTCCAAAGCCATGACCTCATCATCTGGGCTTCCCCACGTTGTTTAAAGACTTAGTACTTTTTGTGTATGTAAACTTTTGACCTCAAAGAAAATAAGAAATTCAAAAGAAAATGTCAATAGAAATTCTCTCCGTCATTATTGTGGCATTTAACAAAATGAAATAATTTTGGTAATCCTGACCGTCCTGAAACAGGAGAGGTTTAGTCTGATTTGACTTCAGATACTGAGACAAAAAAGGAAACGTGTGTTTTCGCACAGTGTATGTAAACTTCTGACCTCAACGGTACATACATATGTACATGTACATCCACATTGCGGTTTCACCATTCGCGGGGGGGGGGGTTACAGCCCCCATTAACCGCGAAGTGTGGGGGATTTCTGTATAGCTAAAAGTAATGTTCCTTTGACCAGAAGGAGGGGCTACTGTTGTAGATACAGTAATCCCTCACACTTCCCGGTCTCAGCAATCGCGGAGGTTTCAAGAATATTCATCGGAAAAAAAATTTCGAAAAAAGCGCACGAGGCTGAAGCGAAACATCACATCAAGAACAGAGTCTCGGGAAGCAACAAGAGCCTACACAGGAGGCCCCATGAACAAAAATCGAGGCCTGTGATTGGGTGCTATGACGGTCATTACTGTGCCGTCAGTTGTCTGTAGCTGATTGGCTGACACGCGTCCCCTCATCTCTCATCTGTTGCTCTTGTCAGCTACGTACAGAGGAGAGATCGTCAAAGTGAGTGTACCTTCCGTATTCTGTGTATGCACGTACATGTATACTGTATGTACATATACATGTAGCACTTCGCAGTTTTCACCATTTGGGGTGAAATATATATATACACTGAAGGAAAAAAGAAACGCACCATTTTCGTTTTCTCAATTTTTCCAAAAATATTATAGACATTGAAAAATTACAGACTACAATGAGTTTAGTACAATTTTGAGTCAAAATGAAATCACTGTTTTCCTGGTTCCGGTTGATTGATTTTGATCAGCAATAACAATTGTAGTTTTGTATAATCACCTATGTCTGGGTCATGAGTAAAACTCAGAGATAAATTGGACCTGTCCTCAATTGTGCACAACCGTTCCCTATAAAAAGACACCAAAATGGATAAAAAGCACATTTGTTCACGATGCCACGACTACAGCAACCAGAGAGAGATCGTGCCATTGGCATGCTTCAAGCTGGAAGGAGCACACGGGCTGTAGCCAGGGTGTTTGGAGTCCATCACTCTACTGTTGTACGCCTTGCTGAGCGTTTCCAGACCACTGGATCCTCCAACCGTCCAAGATCTGGTCGACCACGTGTCACAACGGCCGCACAGGACCGAGCGAATCGGCTGTCACATCTCCGTGACAGGTTTCGACCAGCAACAAGAACTGCTGCTGAAACCATTGGGACCCATCAATTATCAGTGTCCTTGAGGCGAAAGGTGGTCATGTTAATTACTGACAATCGAATCAAATAACTGTGTTTTTGTTTACTGTGATGCTTTATTGTTTGGTCATGTTATTGCTATTGAAACTGTCACAAGCATTGATTAATTGGGTCTGAATATCAGGGACAGGTATATGGTTGATGTGCACATGTAATATTTCCATTAAAAATAAGTAACCAAAAGAAAATGTGGTAAAAAAGCAGTGGTGCGTTTCTTTTTTCCTTGAGTGTATCAGTGACGTGCGGTCAGGTGAGGCAGGGGAGGCCGTGCCTCACCTGCCATCATGGAAAGAAAGAAATGAAAAAAATATATATATTTTATATTTATCAATTGATTTGTACTATAAAGTAATTTTCCATTTAACTTCACCATTTTTAGATTTTTTTTTATTCAAAATTGCCGAATTTTCACATTTACCATTCAAATACTGAGAAGATGCAGGCGGTGAGGCAGCACCCCGCTGAGCCTCACCATGGATTGCACAATGACTCGGCTAACTGTGCTGCTATGCTATGTAGTGAGACCAGATCGCCGTCTCTTTGTATGTCACTATTAAAATGTTCAAACACGTTTGCTAGATGAAATAAGTTTCCATAGTTTAGCTGATTTATATAATGAACAGCAACTATATGTGTGTAATGTGTTTCTTGTGCCGGCGCGATAATAAAACGGCTGAGAAGAGGCACGGGGTGAGGCACGCACTTCTCCTGCCTCACGTTAGGGGGCACTACTGAGCACAGGGATTCTTCTTCATGCCCCGCTCTTACTAGGAGCGGCGCATGGACTTCATTTATAAGTAAAGGTAAGACCATAATAACTTTTTTTTAAAATTAAATGTGCTTTTTTGTGCGCTACAGTTTGTATGTGTAAAGCATTTGTATGTGAATGACGATAGGAGGTTTTAAACATAAACAGTTAACTGCTGCCAATCAAATGGTGAATAAGTTGTTCTGGAGGGTTCATATGCTTGTAAATCTGACTGATGAAGTCAGTGCCTCACCAGCCATGAATCTCACCGCACGTCACTGATAGATATATATATATATATAGATAGATATAGATATATATATATATTATATAGACATATAGACATATAGATATACATATAGACATAGATATATATAGAGAGATACAGAGAGAGAGATGACAGAGAGATCAGAGAGATATACAGAGAGAGATATAGAGAGAGATAGATATAGAGATAGACATATATACAGATATAGATAGAGAGAGAGAGAGAGAGAGACATAGATAGATAGATATAGAGAGATAGATATACATAGAGATATATATAGAGAGATAGATATATATATACATATATATATATATATACATATATATATACATATATATACATATATAATATATATATATATATATATAATATATATATATATATATATATATACATATATATATATATATATATATATATATATATATATATATATATATATATATATATATATATATATATATATATATATATATATTAGGGCTGTCAAAATTAATGCGTTAACGCGTGATTAACGCAAAATAATTTTAACGCAACTAATTTTTTTTAACGCGCGCTTAACGCGAGCCTTAGCCTGGCCATTGATGTACAATTGTAGAGAGGAGAGTAGGTTTAATGATCCTCGGGCCTCTCCGTAGTTGTAGTCCTGTAGTCCTCCGTAGTCCTGTAGTCCTCCGTAGTCCTGTCAAAACAGGAAGCCATGCACTGACGTCGACGGCCATGCCGCAGACAGACGTAAACAAACCTCTGTTAGCAGTAGTTGGGATAAAATGGATACAAAAGATACTATTTTGAATGGTAAGTTCAGCTTCAAAACCTTGCCTGATGGCTAACTCCACAAGATAAATGTTGTTTGGGTTTGCTGTCGATGTGAATTTAGTTACCATCGGAGTCCCGACCACTGAAATATCACCTGTCGGCTGATTAGAGCGCTGATGCAGAGAGCCCCCCCCCCCCGTTTGAAGCAAACCACGAAAATATTTTGTTTGAAGAACATTAGAGAAAATATTGAGTATATATAATATATAATGTATTTGGGATTGTAGCAATAAATAAACATGCATTTGTTTTGCATAAGGCAAGCATTTGTGTACTCTCATATTAGGCAAGGCAACTTTATTTGTAGAGCACAATTCGTACACAAGGCAATTCAAAGTGCTTTACAGATGCATAAAGTCACAAGAAGGGAAATAGAATCATTCCATACAAGCATAAAAATAATCAATAATAAATATAATTAATTAATAAAAAATTAATTAATTAAATAAAAAATGAAGAGTGCAGATAAAATCCTTCCAGTCATCATCTTCACATCTAAACAGAACTGTTTTCAGTCTGGATCTGAACATTGTCAGAGTTCAGGTCTGTCTCACATCTGCTGGAAGACTGTTCCAGATTTTAGGAGCATAAAACTGAAACCTTGTTTAGTCCTGACTCTGGGCACCAGCAGGAGACCATTACCTGAGGTTCTCAGAGTCCAGGTTGGTTCATATGGCTCTAACATGTCAGAGATGGACTTTGGGGCCATGAAGAGACTTGAACACAAGTAGAGCTGTTTTAAAGTCTATTCTCTGAGTGACAGGAAGCCAGAGACCTCAGAACTGGACTAATATGGTAATATTTCCTGGTTCTAGTCAGGACTCGTATCAATAAAAGTAATACAACTTAAAAAAGATCTGTTTATCTGTTTATCGCGCATTAACGCATGTTGCTCACATGCTTTTATTTTGAAAAATCTGTTACTGGCTGCTGCGGAACCGGAAAAGCATTGGCAGGTAAACATGCAGAAAAGCTAAAACAGACATGGAGAACGATAAAAATCTGTGTACTTTACAGTTCAGGTAGCAACTTCAGTGCAGCTCCATCTAGTGGCACAGATGTGTAACTACAACAGAAAGTCTCTGTTCTAGATTAAATACTGACAATTAAATATTAAAAACAAATTCAGTCCTGTGGCCTTTTGCTAAAATTGAAATATAAAAAAACGGGCATTTTTTTGTTTTTTGCTGTTTGATTAAAAAAATGAAAATCAAAATAAAAAGTCACTTTTTAATGTTTTTAATTTTTGATTGACAACTGAAAATGGAAAAAAAAAACAAATGATACACAGATAATTATGGATTGGTAAAGTTACAGAACTTTTACATGGACATTTTCATTTTAAAGTTCTCCCAGACGGAGGATTCAACAGAAACAAGGTTATTTATAACAACTGACAAGCTGAACTCCCCGTTAAAAGTTTCTGCTGTTACCTCAGAAATTACCTGTTTGTTTGTAGACTATTTTTATTTTTCATAAAAAACAGGATGACATTTTTGTCCTGGCAGTGGCAATAAGCTTTATTTTATTTGACATTTTTTTTAGATGAGATTTACACTAAATATGTGTTACTGACAAGTGCTGATGTTAAAAGTGTTTGAACAACAAATGTTATGGCACTTTAGTTCATATGGCAGCAGAACATTTAAATAAAAGTCCATTTTACACTACTTTTGAAGTCATCATTTGATTTTCTGTATACAATGCGATTAATCGTGAATAATCAGGGAAATCATACGATTAATCGCGATAAAAAAATTTAATCGTTGCCCAGCCCTAATATAAACACACGTGGACAAAATTGTTGGTACCCCTCAGTTAAAGAAGGAAAAACCCACAATTCTCACTGAAATCACTTGAAACTTACAAAAGTAACAATAAATAAAAATTTATTGAAAATCAAATAATCAAAATCAGCCATCACTTTTGAATTGTTGATTAACATAATTATTTAAAAAAACAAACTAATGAAATAGGGCTGGACAAAAATGATGGTACCCATAACTTAATATTTTGTTGCACAACCTTTTGAGGCAATCACTGCAATTAAATGATTTCTGTATTTGTCAATGAGCGTTCTGCAGCTGTCAACAGGTATTTTGGCCCACTCCTCATGAGCAAACTGCTCCAGTTGTCTCAGGTTTGATGGGTGTCTTCTCCAAATGGCATGTTTCAGCTCCTTCCACAGATGTTCAATGGGATTCAGATCTGGGCTCATGGAAGGCCACTTTAGAATAGTCCAACGCTTTTCTCTCAGCCATTCTTGGGTGTTTTTGGCTGTGTGTTTTGGATCGTTGTCCTGTTGGAAGACCCATGACCTGCGACTGAGACCAAGCTTTCTGACACTAGGCAGCACATTTCTCTCCAGAATGCCTTGATAGTCTTCAGATTTCATTTTACCTTGCACACATTCAAGACACCTTGTGCCAGATGCAGCAAAGCAGCCCCAAAACATTACTGAGCCTCCTCCATGTTTCACCGTAGGGACAGTGTTCTTTTCTTCGTATGCTTGGTTTTTGAGTCTATGAACATAGAGTTGATGTGCCTTACCAAAAAGCTCCAGTTTGGTCTCATCTATCCAAAGGACTTTCTCCCAGAAGCTTTGTGGCTTGTCAACATGCATTTCTGCAAATTCCAGTCTCGCTTTTTTATGATTTTTTTCAGCAGTGGTGTCGTCTCCCATGAAGTCCACTTTGGCTTAAACAGTGACGAATGGTGCGATCTGACACTGATGTACCTTGGCCTTGGAGTTCACCTTTAATTTCTTTGGAGGTTGTTCTGGGCTCTTTGGATACAATTCGAATGATCCGTCTCTTCAATTTGTCATCAATTTTCCTCTTGCGGCCACGTCCAGGGAGGTTGGCTACTGTCCCCTGGGTCTTGAACTTCTGAATAATATGAGCCACTGTTGTCACAGGAACTTCAAGCTGTTTAGAGATGGTCTTATAGCCTTTACCTTTAAGATGTTTGTCTACTAATTTTTTTCGGATGTCCTGGGACAATTCTCTCCTTCGCTTTCTGTTGTCCATGTTTAGTGTGGTACACACCTTTTCACCAAACAGCAAAGTGACTACTTGTCTGCCTTTAAATAGGCAGACTGACTGATTATGAGTTTGGAAACACCTGTGATGTCAATTAAAGGACACACCTGAGTTAATCATGTCACTCTGGTCAAATAGTTTTCAATCTTTTATAGAGGTACCATCATTTTTGTCCAGCCCTATTTCATTAGTTTGTTTTTTTAAATAATTATGTTAATCAACAATTCAAAAGTGATGGCTGATTTTGATTATTTGATTTTCAATAAATTTTTATTTATTGTTACTTTTGTAAGTTTCAAGTGATTTCAGTGAGAATTGTGAGTTTTTCCCCTTCTTTAACTGAGGGGGTACCAACAATTTGGTCCACGTGTGTATACATATATATATATATATATATATATATATATATATATATATATATATATATATATATATCTGGCTTTCTGGCTTTCTCTGCATAGAACAGGCACTTTATTCTGGCACTGCAGGAACTTGTAACATCACACAGGTTGTATTGTTGGGCTCCTGTCGGTTAACAGAGAATGTCAATCTATACACGCTGGAAAAGTTTTCATTCTGGCTTCCCACATCACCCACACACACCATTACCCATAAGGCTAACTTCTTAACTTTACCGCTCCTGCAAATTTGCCTAAAACGCCTATCCAAGGCATACCAACAGTAAATTGAAAGCTGATCTTGAACCGTTTGTAGCACATGGATGGTTTTGGTCTCTTTTAAAAGGTAACACTCTGACGTTTTCCGCCCAATTGTCAGAATCACGGAAACTGCTACTAGGATTGAGTAATCTAAGTTTGAACACACTAAAATAGAAGGTTTTTATTTCCACCTGAATGTTTTTTGTAAACAGATGTCTGCAGATGAGTGCAGCTGTGACTTATTAGCTGGAAAACACAATGGGACCACAGCATGAAGCCTGACCTAGTGCAAGTTCAAATTTGATAACAATACCACTAAAAATGAGTATTTTACACATGTTTTTGGAAGAGTATGTCTAGGCGTTTCCAAAAATGTCCATTTGGAGACTCCAAAAGGACACTTGGATAACCATGGCCACATACCTCGGATAAAAGTCATAAATGCCTTTTACAACACAGCAAACATAGCAAACTATTTACATATTTGCACACATTTACAATTACAAACAATTACAGGTTATTTGCAGCATTTTTACATTAACATAATTTCATACATGACGCATTGACGCACATTTTGACTGGGCTGCGTTACGCATGTAGTTTCTAGTTGTGACTTTGTCTTCGCCCTCTGAAGCGACACGTCGCTGTGTTCAGAATTTCATTTCCGTGATTTTTGCTTCATTTTTTTATTATATTATATATTTCTGAAAAATCAGTGAATAACTATTATATATATATATATATATATATATATATATATATATCCCACCCCCTGTAGCAGTCTCACATGTTGATCTTGTTTCTTTTTCCTTAAATTATACCATGAATTCTTTTAGATCCTTTGCATTGTAACTACACTTTAAGTATTATCTTTTTAATTGATACCGTTTACAATTTGATTAACCTTATTGTATTGTCATTCATTTTCGAGATATTAGTCTTTATTATTTATCGATTAAGTTAAAATTTTGTTTACTTTAGAGAATTGTAAATATACTCTATGTTCTACCTGACTTTATTTTAATTGCTAGGGTTTATTATTTGATTGTCCCTATCGTAATGTGTTTCATTGTCGGTGTAATACTTTAATCAATTTTCGGTTACGATTAATTTTGTTTACTTTAAATGATTGTAATTATGTTTCAACCTTACTGTACTTTAAATGTTATTTATATTAATACCGTTTATTATTTGATTAACTTTATTGTAACGTTACTCAGTTACATTGTATAATCTAACTCGGTTGCTGATTAAAATTGATTTTGTTCACTCTAGAGGGGGAGGGCTTTGTACAAGCTTACATGCTTTTCTCCCTCCTCCTGCACTTGTTTTTAAACATTGCTTTGGATTATCTTCTGTTATTTTATTTTGTTGTTGTGCGAACTAATAAAAAAAAAAAAAAAAAAAAACATATATATACATATATATACATATATATACATAGATATACATATATATATATATATATATATATATATATATATATATATATATATATATATATATATATATATATATATATATATATATATTAGGGATGTAACGGTACATGTATTTGTATTGAACCGTTTCGGTACGTTGTGGTCGGTTCGGGACGGAGGCGTACCGAACAAGTTTTCCACACGGACATATTAAGTAGAGTACCGCATTTTGTGGAGCACAACAAACAGCAGTTGTAGCGGACGTCGTGGCTAATGCTAATGCCGCTAGCATTGGCAATAAGCCTCCCACGACATAGTGTTAAATACGGTGGGAAGCTGTGTTTGTACTCTGTCGTCTTTCTCTTTTTGTAGCGATGTTCACGCTGGGGTGGTGCCGTTTCAAATGAGTTAACATGTTAGACGTGTTGCCAGAAACATACCCAATCTCGGAGGAACAATGTAGGCAAACCACTTTGGTTTTATCAACTTCTCTTAGATGGGAGACCTTAAACAGCCTCTCCCTGGTGAGTCAGGTCGGGCTAAAGCCATAACAAATGCCGTTGGTGTTATATAGCTGCAGATTTAAGACCCTTATCACCCTAAACGCTGGCTTCAAACACATGATAAAAGTAATTGAGCCCCGATATCAATTACCTTCTCGTCCACAAAATCATACCGGGACTTTATGAAAAAATAAAATGATTTGTTTTTAAAGAAACAGTCCGAGCCTTATTCATGTTATTTAATCTGAGCAACAACTTGAAACTGTTCAGTGTTGCAACTGTTCAATTTTGTACATCAGATGGATATTTTCTTTAAGAAAAAGTCTGAGCCAATGTTATTTTTATTTTGTTTTTCAAAATATCTACATTTCAGAATATTGTATTTTTATTTTTGAGCAAAATTCTAGCTTTGTATAGGCTAATGTTCCTATTGTTAAAAAGCACAAAAGTGTGTAATAAACAACTAGCACATTTATATTTTGCATTTTGTTTTCTTACTGTACCGAAAATGAACCGAACCGTGACCTCAAAACTGAGGTACGTACCGAACCGAGAGTTTTTACGTACCGTTACACCCCTAATATATATATATATATATTAGGGCTGTCAATTTCTCAAAATAATTAATCAGATTAATCGCATGACTGTCAATAGTTAATCATGATTAATCACAAATTAATCGCATATTTTTATCTGTTCTAAATCTACCTTATACAGATCTTTTTCAAGTTGTATTACTCTTATTAATTCGAGTCCTGACTAGAACCAGGAAATACGACCATATTAGTCCAGTCCTGAGGTCTCTGGCTTCCTGTCACTCAGAGAATAGACTTTAAAACAGCTCTACTTGTGTTCAAGTCTCTTCATGGCCCCAAAGTCCATCTCTGACATGTTAGATCCATATGAACCAACCTGGACTCTGAGAACCTCAGGTAGTGGTCTCCTGCTGGTGTCCAGAGTCAGGACTAAACAAGGTGAAGCTGCATTTCAGTTTTATGCTCCTAAAATCTGGACCAGTCTTCCAGCAGATGTGAGACAGACCTGAACTCTGACAATGTTCAGATCCAGACTGAAAACAGTTCTGTTCAGATGTGAAGATGATGACTGGAAGGATTTTATCTGCACTCTTCATTTTTAATTTAATTAATTAAATTTTTTTATTAATTAATTATATTTATTATTGATTGTTTTTATGCTTGTATGGAATGATTCTATTTGCCATCTTGTGATTTTATGCATCTGTAAAGCACTTTGAATTGCCTTGTGTACAAATTGTGCTCTACAAATAAGGTTGCCTTGCCTAATTTGAGAGTACACAAATGCTTGCCTTATGCAAAACAAATGCATGTTTATTTATTGCTACAATGCCAAATCCATTATATATTATATATATATATATATATATATATATATATATATATACTCAATATTTTCTCTTATGTTCTTCATACAAAATATTTTCGCGGTTTGCTTCAAACGGGGGGGGGGGCTTTCTGCATCAGCGCTCTGATTATCCGACAAGTGATATTTCAGTAGTCGGGACTCCGGTGGTAACTAAATTCACATAGACAGCAAACACAAACAACATTTATCTTGTGGAGTTAGCCATCAGGCAAGGTTTTGAAGCTGAACTTACCATTCAAAATAGTATCTTTTGTATCCACGGTTTGTTTACGTCTGTCTGTCTGCGGCATGGCCGTCGACGTCAGTGCATGGCTTCCTGTTTTGACAAACTACGGAGGACTACAACTACGGCGGGGCCCGAGGCTCATTAAACCTACTCTCCCTTCTACTGTTGTACATGAAACGGCCAGGCGCGTTAATCCGCGTTAAAAAAATTAGTTGCGTTAAAATTATTTTGCGTTAATCACGCGTTAACGCGTTAACTTTGACAGCCCTAATATATATATATATATATATATATATATATATATATATATATATATATATATATATATATATATATATATATATATATTAGGCTTGGGAGGTATTACTGTAATACCGTATACTTCCGGTATTTAAAAATAGCAGCGGTATCAGTTTCAATATCGTCATAAAAAAAATGCAATGAATGATTTCTGTGGTTTAAAGTTTAGTTTCTCTCCTGTATCGCAGTGTGTACTGTGTGTTCTGCTTTATTTTACTGTTTATTCATGTTCACTTGCAGCTGATCCCGGTTTGACTCGTCCTGTTAAGGTACTGACGATGAAAACAAGAACTTCCTGAGTTTGCTGCTTCATAATAAAAGCTTTTAATTAAAATAATAATGTTGGACTTTTATGTTGAAGAATTTAAAGAAAGTGAAACGTCCAGCATCAGACACTTTACTATAAAGCGCGTTTCAGCAAACACACCTCGGCAGCATTGAGATGTGAATCACTGCCGACAGCTGCAGGCAGAGAGAGGAGCTGGAGCAGAGAAGGAACAGTTAAAACTACAGTGAAAAGCAAGAAATACACAAATAAATAACAATTGTAGTTGAGCCAACTTTATATTGAAGCACTAAACTGCTGTTTCGAGGTGAACTCGCCTTTTTATTTCAGGTGCATCAACGCTGGGAATAGGACAGCGGCGTAAAGCCCCACGGCAGCGCGCCTGGGGTACATAATGGAAGCGGCTGTTTTGACGCGCGGCGTCCGCCGGCGGTGTGAGTTCGCCTTAATAGTCACGGTAATACCGTATACCCCGGTAAAATGTGAGGGAAGTTTGACGGTATCAAAATTTGGATACCGCCCAAGCCTAATATATATACAGTGATCCCTTGCCACTTCGCAGTTTGACTAACGCTGTTTTAATGCTTTGTGGATTTTTTTCAGAAATATATTATAATTAAACAAATCAAGAAATAATTGCTGAAATTCTGTGAAAATCCACCCCACAGCAGATGAGAGGCTGCAGCTGCCAGCAAAACAACAAACAATGACTCACAGCCTCCTGTAAGCAACAGAGAAACAGACAGAAGAACAAAACTGACAAAGGGTCTGCAACAACTGGGAAATCATGTGGAGGTGGAGAATGTGTTTACATAAAGGAATGTTGGTGTAAAACTGTTTTAGTAAGAGAGAGACTTTGTACCAATTTAAGTTTCTACCATCAGGTTCACTGATCAGACTCCCTTTTGCAAAGACAAACAGAAACAAACACTCTTTTGTTCCCTCTGCTGTTGTTCTTTTAAATACCGGGAGGAGAAGGTAGCGGGTGAAAAAGCCATCCCTCCTGACTATAGCTTAGGTATTTATTATGAATTTTTATATGTAATTTATTTTTGTAACTATTATGCATATTTTATGTTGCGGGGGGGGGGGGGGGGGGGGGGGGGGCACCGGTCCCCATTAACCGCGATAACTAAGGGATCACTGTACATATAATATATATATATATATATATATATATATATACATATATATATATATATATATATATATATATATATATATATATATATATATATATATATACACACACACACACACAGTGGAGGAAATAAGTATTTGATCCCCCGCTGATTTTGGCAGTTGTCATACTAAGAAATAAATGAACAGTCTCAGATTTTTATGGCAGCTTTAACAGTTATAGAAAGAATATTGAAAAAAAAATTGAGAAAATTACATGAAATGAAAAATAAAAATTAATTTGCAAGTCATTGAGGGGAAACAAGTATTTGATCCCCGACCAACCTTGACCAGTGTTGGCTCCCACAGACCACTGGCATACTCCTAACCCTCATTGAAGTAATTACCTGCATGAGAGACACCAGTTCCAAATAGTCAACTGTATAAAAAGCCATCTGCCCACAGACTCAGTAATACTCCACCATCTCCACCATGGGCAAGACTAAAGAGCTGTCAAAACATGTCAGGGACAAAGTTGTTGAACTCCACAAGGCTGGAATGGGCTACAAAACTATAAGTAAGAAGCTGAATGAGAAGGTGACAACTGATGGTGCAATTATTTGGAAGTGGAAGAAGTACAACATTACTGTTAATCAATCTAGGTTGGGGGCTCCATGGAAGATATCACCTGGTGGGGTCCCAATGATCATGAGAAAGGTTAGAGATCAGCTGAGAACTACACGGGAGGAGCTGGCTAATTATCTCAAGGCAGCTGGGACCACAGTCACCAAGAAAACTATTGGTAATACACTGAGATGCAATGGTTTAAAATCCTGCAGTGGTCCAAGGTCCCTCTGCTCAAGAAGGCTCATGTCCAGGCCCGACTCAGGTTTGCCAACGAACATATTAATGACTCAGAAAGAGACTGGGAGAAGGTGCTGTGGTCAGGTTAGACTAAAATTGAGCTCTTTGACCTCAACTCAACTCGACGTGTTTGGAGGAAGAGAAATGCTAAATATGACCCCAAAAACACTATCCCTACTGTCAAGCATGACGGTGGAAGCCTTATGCTTTGGGGGTTTTTCTCTTCTAAGGGGACAGGTCGACTTCACCGCATCGATGGGAAGATGAACGGGGCCATGTACCACAAAATCTTGGGTGACAACCTCCTTGCCTCCACAAGGACATTGAAAATTGGTTGTGGATGGGTCTTCCAGCATGACAACGACCCAAAACATACAGCCAAGGAAACAAAGGAGTGGCTCCATAAGAAGCACATGAAGGTCATGGAATGGCCTAGCCAGTCTCCTGACCTTAATCCTATTAAACATCTATGGAGAGAGCTGAAGCTGAGAGTTTCCAAGCACAAGCCTCAAAACCTTCAGGATTTGGAGATCATCTGCAGAGAGGAATGGACGAAAATTACTCCTGATGTGTTTAAACCTAGTAAGCAACTACAAGAAACGTCTGACAGCTGTGCTGCCAACAAGGGTTTTACCACCAAGTATTAGATCATGTTTTGCTAGGGGATCAAATACTTATTTCCCTCAATGACTTGCAAATTAATTTTTATTTTTCATTTCATGTAATTTTCTCAATTTTATTTTCAATATTCTTTCTATAACAGTTAAAATAAAGATGTCATAGAAGTCTGAGACTGTTCATTTATTTCTTAGTACGTATATATATATATATATATATATATATATATATATATATATATATATATATATATATATATATATATATATCATTATAATGTCACATTTCAGCATTGTTTTTTTTTTGTTTTTTTTTTTTTTTATATCCAAAATATTATACAGTTTTATAGGATTAAGTTTTATGGATTTGATTATTTCATTTTTCTGAGTACAGTTATCCATTATGGACATTCTTGGTTCTTAGTTTTTCTGTGGTTTTCATCTTATTCATATTGATATATCAGAATTGCATTGTGTTGACCAAAATTCAATTTTGTACATTTTGCCTATCCCGCTTAAAAGTAAGCAAATATTTTCTCACATGAATTTGAAATTGATATTTTAACCTGAACAAAAGTCCATTGTGCTGCTTTAAAATGTGAAATGATCACTGAAAGAACTTAGGAGGTGATTATGTTATGCAGATTCTTCCTGAAAGGGCCATGGCCAACAGCAGGTCCCTTAGAATTCAGAACAGTCTGGAAGGGCAGGACTGAAAAACCAGGACTGAAAAACCAGTCTGTATTGGGAGGGCTCCCAATACCTAGGTAATGATTTTTTTTTTAGCTATCACATAAAATTCCCATTCCTGAGACACTTATGGCTTAGATTTATTTCTTAAGAAAGGGCAGAAAAAGAGCAGCAAACATCTATTTGCTAACTGAAAATGTAGCATTGGAGTGATGTTCTCCCCTCCAATTTATCTTGTGCTATGATTTAAGCTTTTAGTTACTCCACTGATTTGGGATCTATTACATTTTTAAATTTGTTAAATATATTGCCTTTTACAATGAGATGAAACTGTTCATGCAAAACTATAGAACTATCAAAAGCCAGTGGTAATAAAGACAACCAACCTCAGAAACTTTATATTCACATGTGAGCTTCTTTTTTTTCACACCTTCATTCAGTGTCTGGATGAATCCTACGTAGTCAGCATAGGCCTATCAGAAAGAGAGACATTTTTGGAAATGCAACATACACCACATTGAACAGGTTAGGCAAAATACATCTTCCAATGAAGCTAATTTGAAATATTGCTACAAACCCCTGCAAACCTAATAAGCATTAAAATCTGAAAACTACAGAAAACAAAATTAAATAATCAAGATAATTCACCACTGTGAAAGAAAAAAAAGGAACCTTGTCACATTGATATCCACAATAAAAAAAACAACTCAGACCAACCGACAGACACTTCATTCAATTCAATAATATCTAATTAAAATTTATATTTTAGAAGAATGTATCTCTACAGTTATATAATCCAAACTATGACCATCATCTAATTTTAGAATGACAGTAGCCTGTCACTCCAAAATTACAATGCGTGTATCTGAGACCTTTCTAATGAGTTGTTTCCTAAAAACATCTGAAAGTTGCAAGAAGAAAGCTATGTTGAAAGAAAGCAACAAGAAGTCCCGTTTGCAGTTTACAAGGAGCCACATAGGGGGCACAGCAAACATGTGGAGAAGGTGCTCTGGCCTTCATGCAAAACACTATGTGTGGCGGAAACCTAACACTGTGCATCAACCTGAACACACTGTGAAACATGATGGTGGCAGCATCATGCTGTGGGGATGCTTTTCTTCAGCAGGGACAAGGAAGCTGATCAGAGTTGATGGGAAGATGGATGGAGCTAAATACAGGGCAATCCTGGAAGAAAAGCCATTAGAGGCTACAAAAGACTTGACGCTGAGGTGGAGGTTGACCTCTGAACAGGACGACGACCCTGAACAACCCAGAGCTCCATTGGACTGGTTTAGATCAGAGCATATTCATGAGTGAGAATGGCCCAGTCAAAGTCCGGACCTGAATCCTACTGGCATTCTGTGGCAAGACTTGAAAATTGCTGTTCCCAGTTGCTCTCTATCCAATCTGACTGAACTGGAGCTATGTTGCAAAGAAGAATGAGCAAAAATAGCAGTTACTAGATGTGCAAAGCTGGTAGAGACATCCCCCAGAAGACTTGCAGCTGTAACTGCAGCAAAAGTTGGTTCGACAGAGTATTGACTAAGGGGGACTGATACATGTGCACGTGACACTTTTCAGATTTTTATTTGTAAAAATTCTTTAACGCCACATATTATTTTGCTTCAACTTCACAATTATGCACTACTTTCTATCACATACAATCCCAATAAAATATATTTAAGTTTGTGATTGTAACGTCACAAAATGAAAAGTGGAAAAGTTTAAGGGGTGTGAATACTTTTGCAAGGCACTGCCATCAAAGTCCAAATGAGCTACTATTTTTCCATGAAATGATAAAATGTCAGTTTCAACATCTTACATGTTCTTAATGTTCCACTGGGTTTAAAATATGAGTTTGTGATTTCCAAATCATTGTATTCTGATTTTATGGATGCTTTACACAGAGTCCCAACTTTTTTGGAATTGACGTAATCATGATTATGACTTTTTTCCCCCACGAGTGACTTCTGAGGAAGTGACTTCCTCTTCCTCAATCCTGGATTACCGACGGAATACGACGGACCCGCAAACCAGCAGGATGCAACATATCTTTGATAAGTCTATGGTGGAGTGCAGCTTTATCTGTCATTATTTTTTGGAGCGGCAGCATCAGGGCGAGTTGGAGAAAAAAAAGTCAACTGATAAGGAAGTCTGGCTCTGTAATGGAAATGACTCTGGATCTTGTGGAGTTGACTGTGCGAAAAAGAATGTTGCTAAAGTTTCTAAACATGACAGAAAAAACCGTTTACTGTAATATAGAGAGGTGCCTACATCTATTCTTACTATCAACTACAACCTTTTACATTGTCTCATTATAGTGACTTTATAATAATAACTACAACAATAATATTTCCCTTTGCGGATTAATAAAGTATTATTAAAATGAATAAAATGTATGATCATAATTTATGTAAGTTTAATTACAGATTAACCTCTGATCTTTAAAACAAACAAGATTTTCAAGGGTGATATGGCAATTATACACTCAGTGCATTTTCATGGGAAGTTTAATTCCTCTTTAATTCAGAATTAAAATTAAATCCGATTTAAAATGATTAAAAATTACCATGTAAACACCTAATTCCGAATGAAAATGTCCATTCCGAATTAAACTTAATTCCGAAGTAAGTGGCTGGTTTACTTTCATTACTTTCATTCCACTTTAAATTAATTCCCGTCTTTCTGCACATGCTCGTTCCCTTTCCCGTCTGTTTGCCATGACGCTAATATTCCGCACTGGGCTTGTTTTCAAAGCAAAGTTTCAAGATGACAGCACGCAGTAAACGGTGGTCAAGAGCAGAGACAATTTATTTAATAAATAGCTTGGAGGAACTGGAAATAATTTAAAGAACAGATGGCAGGAAACATAAAAATTGTGAGCTTTCTTTCTTCTGGTAGACATAAATACGTAAAGACGTCTGCCCCCCCCATCCAATCAGAACCCTTCCCAACCCCCAGACCTTAAGCAGAATTGGATAAAGCCGATCAAACATGTTTTCCATGCAAACCTCAATTCAGAATTACTATTTCCATGTAAACTCGAAGGAAAATAGTTTAATTCTGAATTATTTAATTCAGAATAATTAATTCTGAATTAAAAAAACATCATGTAACCGTGGCTATTGATTTCAGGTGCAACATGACGAGCTATAAGCAATTTCTGTCTCCTTTTTAGTGGTTTTAAAGGTGAGTTAAAAAAATTTAGATATTGGAACAGACAGACAGGAACCTACCTGAGATCGCTTCCACTTCCCCATATCAGGCACCATGCTGATTTCTTTCTTGGGTATCATGTAGGTGACGCTGGCTGCAACTTCAGGTGCCCCATCTTAAAGAAGAAGAAATGCAATTAATCAACAACTTCATATAAAATGATTATTAGTAATTTAGGCTACACAAAATTTGATTTTGTATTGAACAAAAAGTTTGTTGTGGCTGGAAATGATATGACTATTTTTGTTAACCATCTTTTGACTACTTGGACTCTGGTCAAAGCCAATGTACTTTTTTAAATGACCCATCTCTCATTGAACGGGAGGTGTTGTTTTTAAATATGCATAATATTTTCTCTCATGTTGAAGCTGTCCCAGAGCAAGTTAAGGTTCCAGCAAAAGGTTATACACCTGAGTACTTCAGCTGAAATCAAAAGTTTATATCCACTGTATAGGAAGACACATAAGCTTTAAATCTCTTGTTTTTGGGCCACCCGGTGGTGCAGTGGTTAGGGCGCAGCGCTCAGGGCGCAGCGCTCGTGGGTTCAACTCTTTGTGCGACCCTTAGCTGCATGTTCTCTTCAATGTCAATAAAGGCCACTACAGGGTTCATGCAGGTTTCAGCAAGTTAAATGTAAGACCTTTTTAAGACCTTTATGAATTAAATTTAAGGCCAACACTATGCACGATCAGAAACATTCAAATAATGCCAAATAATCAAAACCTTTTACTTTCAGTTTAGTTTATTTTCAAATTAAAGAACGAGATCAAACTTCTGTGCATTGAAATCAGTTCAGTACTCAGTCAAACCAGTTACTTCTTTAACTCAAGTAACTTTCCCAAAGCAACATATAGTTGTCCATCTACAACTTTACCCTACATGTGCGTAAGCTCATCCCCTTTAGCATTAATCTCAGTTTCAATGGTTTTAAGGTGGGCAAGTTTTTCTTTGTATGCCCTTCTCAGGGCATTCGACTTAGAGAGGAGCTGAGCCATCTTGGAGCCAGCCTTGTCCTCTGCTTCTTCCGCAACCATATCTGCCTCCCTGGCAAGACAGGTGGTCACCTCTTTCAAGCTTGTCTTTCTTTTCTTGAGGTCCTCAAGAAACTGCTCAGCCAGCTTTCTTTTCTGGCTCTGGGATTCTTTTTCTTTCCTGGTGCGCTCCTGATCTAGAAAGAGTCTGTATTTTGCACGAGCAGCACCAACAGATGCCATAAGTTCTTTGGTAAGAGGAACCTGTGTGGCACCTCCATGCATTGCAACATAGTCACATATGAGCCTGTGTGCCACAATTGTGTCCTCTTGCATGTTTTCAGTCTCCACCGCCTTGTTCACAGAAAACCCCCTTTCGACAGTGGCTTGGCCATGTGAAAGTAGCAGCAACTTCTGGCAAAAACTCCAAGCAGCTGGGTAGGATCGGCTTAATCTCTCATGTAGGAAGGTGTCCAGGCGCTTCTCAAACGGCTGGAAGGCAAGAAATTCTTCATTCCTTGCCTCAATGGACAGGAAAGATTCAAACTGTAGAACAATGGTATCCCCTGCAACACAGTGAGTGGGAAAAAAATTCATATATAGTGTATATACAGATAGTCATGGCAAAAGATAGTGGCTCCTCTGTAAGTAATGAGACTCAAATCAGCTCCTAATCACTTACTAACTGCAATGACAAAAAACTGTAAAAATGATGGAACTTATTCAGTACATGTGAGCCACAGCACACAGAACAAGTGCAGGACCATTAGAAGTGGGAATGACACAGGTTAGGTGTTAATGTTAAACTAATACCATGACAGATGAGAAAGGTCAAATGGCAGAGCAAATGTCTGCAACTAAGAGGTAATGTTCAATATTGTCTAATTTTCTTTATTGTCGTTTTAATCTGTGGATAGTTGAGCATGACATTTAAACTCTGGTTCATAGCCCCTTCCAAAACTATTCCTACCAGCAGGTACACCTCCTGTCAGCTGCTTGTCCTTCAGGAAAGTCTGAACGAGAGACTTCATCTGATTCTTGCATTTGTCTGGGTCTCTGAACATGACAGATGGGTCCAGACACTCCATCTGCCGAACTGTTGCATATTTCAAGGGGCTCTTCTCCTGTGCTTTCTTCACTATGTTTGTGAGTCCCTGCACACAATCCCTCCTATATTCAAGGACCTTTAGCTCTGAGCTTTTACTGTCCTGGAAGGTAATGTGCAATTGAAATACATGTCAAAAATATCAAAGAAGTTTAATTCACCACAGTACCATAACATTGTGCTACAATGTGACTTCATGCAATGAGGTCCTTAATTGCTGCATTTGGGATGCCTCAGCAGAATCTTATTTGCTTCACATGAACTGTGGATATATGCATCATTAATGGGATTGCCAACCAAAACGCACTGTTTTAAAGAGGCGGCAGTAAAAATATTAGTTCTACATTGGCCAGTGTGGATGCATCTGGGGCATCACAAATGCACAAGATGGCAAAAAATTATTCCTGTTGCACACTTTACAACTGGGTGTTTTATCATCTGGCTCATTTAAATACATTTGGTCCAGTGTTTCAAACTTCACAGATCTGTTCATAGTGTGTTAAATAAAACTATACTTGCTGCCTGCATATTAATCATAAATAATATCCAAAACTACCAACCACAATATCTTAAGAGCTGCCTCAGCACCCATGCCAATGTCAACCCTCTTTGGGAGGAGGAACGAGTTCTTATCAGCCAGATCTAGTTTGGTGAGTTGAAGAGGAGTGATTTCTTGCAGGATCTCCCTCTTAACACAGCATCTCAGTAGACTCTGTCAATCACCAAAAGTAAAATTAACATATGTGGCTCCCTTTTATCTTGCACACCGACATCATAATTATCATCTAATTCCACAGGATTTCATTCATTAAACAAAGCAACTACCTCCGAGGAAAATACTTTGATTATACTGTTTTGGATAAAAGCATCTGTTAGATGAATTCATAAAGATGATGTATACTGAAAAGCTTATTCAACAGGTGATACTATTCATGTAATATAAATTATTACCTTAATCAACTCAGCCAAGTCTCTGCCAAAGAAAGGCAGCACAGGTTCATCCGTCTGGTATTTCTTCATGAACGGATGGAAGGTCCTGGCCACAGTCATGAAGAAGTGCATCTTTGCAATGGTAAGGGGATCCTTTATGGCTGCCTCGATGGTGTCGAAAGATGCAGTCTTGGGATTTGGGAGTTGTTCTTTGTGCACAGCGTCTACATACAACTGGAGAGATGGCCAGACTGCTACAGCCCGCTCAACAACTGGGAGATTTTCTAGCCACCTGTGGCCACAGAATAGTTTAGGAAACAAAGTAGATTTTGTAACTTGTATGTAGTCCTCCCTTCTTGCTGGGGTGTTGTGGAAAAAAATTATTGCATAGCCTTTAAAATTTTATCAATGTACCACATTGAAAATCCAGCCTTGAAGGCATTATGAAGAGTATGGAGCCCACAGCTACCTACAGACACCAGTTGTGCACCCCCGTGTTTCTCTGCATGGTCATGCTGGAGTAGGTCCATGAGTTTCCAGTTTACGTTGGGCCCATCCATGGAAACTGAAATTAGTCTGCTGCGGTCCAGTTCATGCAATGATATCTTGTGGAAAACAAACATAAAAGATAAATGTAAATGATAAAATAACCACACACACTTTATCCTTCTAACTACACATGTTTATTAAACTACAAATCTAAAAGTAGGTTTAGGCATCATCACCCCCCCAAACCACCACCACCTGCATCCTAAACATACCAAACTCTCTTAAACCCTTTATGTTCTTTACTATCCCAATAAAAACAACAGGTTATGTCTAGCCATCTTGAATAAAGATCTAAATGTTAACATTGGAAACTTTAGGAGGCACAACCTGTTTTCACCTCATGCGTGTATGTCCCTGAATATGAATACATTTTGGATCATTGTAAATATATTACATTATTTATTAAAGAAACTATCACTTACATCAATATGATGCAGGAGGTCCTCTGCCGTTCCATGGCCCATGAACTGGGAGCCCATGTACCTTGATTGCACCTCTCCATTGTTCCAGAACCAAACATGAAGATCAAGCTTTTTGGATTTGGTGGTTGAACTGAGGCTTTCATCAAACATGATCGCATAGGGCCCAGTTAGTGTCCGTGTCAGCTCCCTCTTAATGAAATCTGCCAAGCCAAATCTCGCTATATAAGAAATCTTGTTCGGTCCACATGTAAAAGTCTTTGCAATATTCGAGTCTGGGAACATTGCCTGGAAGATGCTGCTAATATCACTACTACTGTTATATGACAGATGTCTTGTGATTGGGTGAAGAATCCAAAGCACCTCTGATTTTGACGTTTCATTAGATCCAAATGTAGCCCGAAGGTCATTAGCTGATGTGGTGGCGACACTGTGCTGAAGTCCGGAGGGACCGGGACCCGACGAAGACGGCGGAGGTGGCGAGCAGAACTGGGTGATAGCTTGTGCCCGCTCGAGGCTTTTGGCGGCAAGCTGGTGTTTCTCCGCCTTAGAGTGCGACTCGAGCGCTTTCACGCCCAACGTCCCCAGCTGGATCGTCTTCTTGCAGAGTCTACAGCGAGCTTCATATCGGTTGGTGGGAACTGCCTCTAACCAACCACGAAAGTCACTTACAGCAAGCCAAGCTTCATTGAAGACACACTTCCCCATGTTTTCTCTCGCATGGGTGACCGTGGACGTGACTCCGGACCGACCAACATGAACCACAGGGGTCTAGCGACAAAAGGTCGTAAATATAGCCGTAAACTCTGTGATTTCTTGCCTGTAGTCATCATGGGGTTTGTAGTTAAATTACCACCTACTCACTTTTGCAGCTATCCGAGCCTCAGAAAAACGTACAGAAACCATTTTTAATTGCAGTGTTTTATTCGGTGCATTTTATATGTCCAACGCTTTTCTGTAATAAATACAAGTAAAAATAAGACTTGTCTAAATCAAATTTAAGACCTTAAATGAAAAACTGGCCATTTTTAAGACTTTTTAAGGCCTTAAATTTGAATTTCAGAATTCAAGACATTTTAAGACTTTTTAAGACCCCGCAACCCTGCCACTAGTGCCAAAAAAATTATATTAAACAAAAAAAAAACAACACACACTTCTCCTGTTTTACATCAGTCAGGATTACTAAAGTTATTTCTATTTGCTAAATAACAGAAAATAATAATAATAATAATAAATTTTATTTATAGGCACCTTTCAAAACTCTCAAGGTCACCTTACAACAAAGCAATTAAAAATACAAAAACAACAATAGTAAACAATAATAAAACAATAACAACAATGACGGGAATAATAATAATAATAATAATTAAAAGAATAAAATAAATAAAAATAAATGCAACCGTAATGAGCAGTTACAGTATGTTAGGGGGGGTAGGCCAGTCTGAACAGATGTGTTTTGAGATGTGACTTGAAGGTTGACAGTGTTGTGAGGGACCGGATGTGGTGAGGGAGTGCGTTCCAGAGCCGAGGGGCAGTGCAGCTGAAGGATCTGAGTCCCATAGTGGTTAAGTGGGCAGAGGGGATGGAGAGGAGTGAAGCAGAGGAGGTCCTGAGTACACGGGAAGGTGTGTAGGATTGGAGGAGTTCAGTGAGGTAAGGAGGTGCAAGGTTATGGAGGGCCTTGAATGTAAGGAGCAGGATCTTGAAGTCGATGCGGAGGTGGACCGGGAGCCAGTGAAGCTGTTTGAGGACAGGAGTGATGTGCTGTGTGGATGGAGTTCTGGAAATGATACGTGCAGCCGAGTTTAGAATTAACTGTAGTTTGTTGAGGGATTTCTGTGGCAGACCATATAAAAGTGAATTACAGTAGTCAAGGCGGGATGTGACGAGAGCGTTGACCAGTATAGAAGTGGTATTAGGGGAGAGTGATGGGCGAAGGCGATTAATATTACGGAGATGCAAGTATGCAGACCGGGTGACGTTGTTGATATGGGCAGTGAAAGAGAGGGTACTGTCAAGGACTACGCCCAGACTCTTGACCTGAAGGGAGGGATAGACAGTGGTGTTATCGATGAGTAGTGAGAAACTGTTTGATTTGGATAGTGTTGATTTGGTGCCAACTAGGAGAAATTCTGTCTTATTTCCATTGAGTTTGAGAAAGTTGTGAGAAAACCAGGTTTTGACATCTTGCAAACAGTCAAGGAGGGGGGGGTGGAGGAAGTGGGGAGCCAGGATTGCAGGAGAGATAGAGCTGGGTGTCGTCTGCATAGCAATGAAAGTTGAGTCCGTGGTTCCGGAGGATATTGCCAAGGGGGAGTAAGTAGATAATGAAAAGAAGGGGGCCAAGGACAGAGCCCTGCGGCACACCACAGGTGACTGGGGAGGGTTTGGAATTGAAGTTCTTGAACTGTACAAACTGTGTGCGTCCGGAGAGGTAGGAGGTGAACCAGGAGAGAGTGTTGTGGGTTAGACCAATGGAGGTCAGGCGGTCAAGGAGGATGCTATGGGAGATTGTGTCGAAAGCTGCAGTGAGGTCAAGGAGGATGAGTATAGTGAGATGCCTGGAATCTGCTGCCATTAGAAGGTCGTTGGTGATTTTTGCCAGAGCTGTTTCAGTGCTGTGATGTGGACGGAAGCCAGATTGAAACTCTTCATAGAGGGTATTGTGAGTGAGATGATTATGAACCTGTCAGGGTTTCCTGCAGGAAAAAAACTTTGGCGGGGGGGGGGGGGGGGGGGGGGGGGGGGGGGGGGGGGGTTCAAGCCGAGAAGAACGGTAGCCGAGAACCAAAAAAAAAAGGATAAATTACTTAATTAATTAGATTGTTCAAATATTATTTTTGCCCTCAAAATATGAAAGAAGTTGCTTAACAACAAACCCACAAACATGATGATGGAAAACACTATAAAGTGTAGGCTACCTCAGTTTCTTAACTAAAAGACTACGTCTCATTTACTCTACTACTGATCAATTGCATACCAGTAAATTACATAGTAGGCGTTACCTTTTTGACTGGGCGGACTGGTCATCAATCACCTCAGAGTGACAGCTGTCAAGTGAAGCTACGTGAGCTTGCGTCCAGATGACAGGCAGTGCGCCCATTGGTCTTTATTTAGTTAGTTAGTTTAAATACCTAATGTTCTTTTTTTTCTTTTATAGACAAAGTTAAACATAATGTTGATTAGTGTGTGCGTGTGTCACTTTAATAATTTGGCGAACCAAAAAAAAAAAAAAAAAAACGGCAGTGAGAGGTCGCGCTGTCTGGTCAAAACAAAAGCACCGGGTCTATTACGAATAAAGTTTACCAGAATCTCTACTGACTATAAATAATTACGGACCGACATAAAAGCGAGCGGAGGAAAACTTGTATTGAAGTGAGACGAGACGTGAGCTGTCAAACGTGAGTGATCGACAGAGAGGTTATCACTGTGTGTGTGTGTGTGTGTGTGTGAAAGAGAGAGAGAGAGGTGGCGCAGAATGCACTGCAGGCAAACAGCGCAGCACTAGAGAAACAACATTAATTCATCATAACACAAACCTATGTGCGCTGATCAGTTCTCAAGCGCTGCCGTGGCGCTTGCATGCATTGCATTTTTTTTTTTTTTGCCCGACATTTTTTTTTCCCGACATTGTAGCCCGGGCGCTCGAGATTTCAGGCCGGGCGGGGCGCCTGGCCAAATAAGGTCTGCAGGAAACCCTGCCTGTGTAGCAACCACTTTCTCAAGAATTTTGGACAGAAAGGGAAGGTTTGATATTGGTCTGAAATTATTAAGGTCATTGGGGTCCAAGCCAGGTTTTTTGAGTATGGGAGTGATTGTTGCTGTTTTGAGGGGGGCTGGAATGGAGCCAGAGGAGAGGGAGGAGTGTATGATGTTGGTAATGAGTGGTAAGAGAGAAGGGAGACAGAGTTTAACCAGGTTTGTAGGCAGAGGGTCAAGACTGCAGGTGGAGGACTTAGATTTCTGTATGAGGGAGGATAGTTCTGTGGGGGCTGGGAGATCAAAATTGGAGAGTGGGAATATGGAAGGTGGAGCAGAAAGAAAGCAGTCGTTGGAGTCAGTGCTTTTACATAGATGAGGTAGTTGATCATGGATGCTAACAATTTTGCTATTGAAAAAGTCCATAAATTCATTGCAGAGGGTGGTAGAGTACATGTGAGGGGCAAGAGTATCTGGGGGGCGTAGCATATTGTTGAGCGTGGTGAACAGAGTGCGTGTGTTTCCTTCAGCGGTCCTGATAACAGAGGCATAGTGATCCGTTTTGGCCTTGGCAATGGCATCTTTATATTGCAGCAGGTGATTGTGGTACAAGTTATTGTGACAGTAAGACCGGTTTTTCTTGAGAGGCGTTCCAGCTGACGTCCTTCAGTTTTGAGTTGATGGAGTTCTGAGGTGTACCAGGGAGCAGAACGTGTAAAGGTAACAGACCGTGTTTTTTGTGGCGCCAGTGTATCCAGGAGATTATTGAGTTCGTAGTTATAGTGAAATATCAGATTCTCAGGTGTGGTTAAGTGGTCAATGCTTGGGAGGGAGTTAATTGCGTCAGAAAGAGTTGATGGATTAATGTTCTTGATGTTTCTAAATGTAATACAGCGTGGTGTTTTCATTTTGGATAATGGCAAGTTAACAGTGAAGGACACAAGCTTGTGATCTGACAGGGGAAAATCTGATATAGTGTGTTTCAATGGTGATACACCAGTGCAGCAGATGAGATCCAGGATATGTCCTCTTGAGTGGGTGGGGGTGTTGATAAACTGCTGTAGACCAAAGCTGTCCAGGCAGGATGTAAAGTCTTTTGTGAGAGAGCCGTCAATGTTGTCCATGTGAATGTTAAAGTCCCCTAGAAGTATTATGTTGGGAGACAGAGAGCTCAAAGTGGCAACAAAGTTAGAAAATTCATTTATAAAACCAGGGTTATGTTTAGGTGGGCGGTAAATAGCAGCTAAAATAGTGGGAGTGGAACCGTGGATTTTCAGTGCAATAGATTCAAATGATGTGTGAGTGGTGGCAGGGAGAGGAGAAACCTTATACTTCACATTGTACAGTATCGCCAGACCGCTCCCTCGTCCGGAGGCACGAGCTTGACAGGTGTAAGCAAAGCCATGTGGGGTGCACTGGTTGAGTTCAGTGTACTCGTTGGGCTGCTGCCACGTTTCAGTTAAGCACATGAAGTCTAATTTAAGGTCATTAACCAGATCGTAGATGAGCTGACCCTTACTGGTGATGGAGCGGACATTAAGCAGCCCCATAGAGATGCTGTTTTCACCGGGACCAGAACTAGACATCGCAACTAGGCTAGTCAGCACAGAGTTGTCTCTGTCTCTGATGGCTTTAGAGTGGAGGAGTCTGTTGGTGATGCGAACTGGGATAGGGAGAGGCTGAGGAGTGGCATGCTCAGTCCACAAGGGGGAGGGAGGGGTAGCTGGCCGCCAGATGGTTGTCCTAGGAGGAGTGTGTAAAGCAGGAAGGTGGATTAAATCAGCTTCAGCCTCAACATCAGTAGGAATAAAAACATCAACAGGACTCGCGTTGTCAGGGGCATGGCTGTAAGGGATAAGGCCAGTGGTCTGGGCAGGGTCCTGCTGAAGAGACCATCACTTAGTGTTAAAAGCAATGAAGTTGATGAGATTGTGGATTAGAATACCAGTTCCTTTTCTGTTAAGATTCAGCCCATCATGCTTAAACAGGTCCCACCTAGTCCAAAAGGAGTCGAAATGACTGATAAAACCATGACCAGTGGCAGTGGAGAAATTTGGAGAAAAGGGAAATATAGTTTTTTAGAACTTTTTCTTTTTATGAATTCCTTCAAAATCAGAAGTTGACATACACCTTTAAACTATTTGGGAAAGCCCAGATGATGCCATGGTTATAAAAGCTTCCGATAAGTTTATTGACAACTAGGGATGTCCCGATCCCGATCCCTGATCGGCCTTCGATCTTAAAAATTTAAGGTGGATCGGATCGGCCGATCAACCTTATTATAACACGCCCATCTTTTTTCCATTATTTTTTTTTTTTCTCAAAAAGTGATCCTGATTAACACAAATTGATAAAGTAATCATATTACACAAACAAAAATATTTTTTAAACTATATACATTTAATAATTTGCACTGAAATGAGGTTTCCCAGCAGCGCTGTCTTGTATCCACCTTAAAAGTTTCAAGACCGGCGGCGTCAGGCTAAACTTTAGCAAAAATGTCAGCAGTGTGGCAGCGCTATAAAATTACAAAGACCGACGCTTCGACTGCGACTTGCAACGTGTGGAAGGCTGATATATCATGATGGGTAAGTAAGAAGAGCGTTTACAACACCACCAATCTAATCAGACACTTAAAAAAGCACTCAGCACCAATCACCGCAGCCTTCTGTCAGGTGCCGTGGTGCTGTGGCACCAGCTTCGGCAGCAAACACTCTGTGAAACTTTTAAAAGAAAGAAACTCCCAAAAGACTCGGAGAAATACAGAAAAATCACCGAGCTAATCGCGGAATGTATTACTGAGGACGACCAGCACGTTTACAAGGCATTTAACCGGCTCATTAATTACCTCGAGCCTCGTTCCCGTCATTACATGAACGACAAAGGACACAAAGGTGCGCGAAACATGTGCAGTGGGTCTTGAAAGAAGTTAAGTTAATATTTTATGTTATTTTTATTCTGATATGATTTCATTGATTGCAAAGACTTCTGCTAGTGTTTTCATTGCCTTAAACTGCTAGCCAAGTTCACCTGCTGCTATTTAAATGAAGTGCTTTGTTGTTTAGTACTGAGACTGTTGAACAGTCACTGTTCTGTAACTAAATGTGTTTTATAATAATTCTCCCAAACAAAAAAGAAAGAAAGAAGAGTGTTTGAATAAGTTATTGTTTATTTTATGAGATGATAAAAGCTATTAATCTCAGCTTGGATGCAGACCTATTTATTAATGTACAGAGGAAATAAAATGCATAGGAAATTAAACTCTGTTTGCCCACTCAAAAGAAGTGAAATTGGATCGGAAAAAATCGGAAATCGGCCGATCATCAAAATTAAAAGATTGGAATCGGATGGGGACCCAAAAAACATGATCGGGACATCCCTATTGACAACATTTGGTTAATTGGAGGCACACCTCAAACACACCTGTTCTGTGTGTGACATCATAGGAATATCAGATATAAGAAATTAACCAAGATACCAGGAAAAGAGTTGTGGACTTTCACAAGTCTGCTTCATCCTGACCCTGTTGATCTGTTAAAACAACTATATGCAAGTGTAAACAGCATGGGAATATCCAGCCATGGAAAGAGACAAGTTATAGGTCCCAGAGATAAACGTGCTTTAGTACCAAATGTGCAGAAGAACAAAAAAAAAAAAAAAAAAAACAGAACAGAACAAAAGCAAGACATCTTGAGAAGATGTTGGCTGAAGCTGGTCAAAGAGCGCCATTACCCACAGTGAAACCAGTTTAGTGCTCTACACAAAAACATCATGAGGAAAGAACATTATGTACAAATATTGAACCAAAATCTTAAGACATCAGCAAAGAAGTTAAATGGGCCATCCAAATGAATGATGACCTTAAGCATACCACCAAATTAGTTACAAATCCCTGATCTTAAGGCTATGGGAGATTTGTGAGCAGAGCCAAAAAATGCATTTTTGTTCTTATTTTTTTTGGCATTTAGCAAACAGAAATAATTTTGGTAATCATATCTGACCTAAAAGAGAAAATGTTTAGTCTGATTTTATGTCAGACAGTGAGGGAAAAAAAGGCAATGTGTCTTTTTATAAGGTAAATGTAAACTCCTGGTTTCAACTGTAAATGAACCAAAAACGAGAGCTTAACTTTATCTCGCTAACACACTAAAGCTGTCTCATAGTAGAGGCCCCTGAAATTACTATCAAGCAGTAGTGGACCAAAATATCAGTAAAGACAAGCAGAAAGCTTGTTAAAAATGATACTGGCTAATGTGAGTACAAGTAAAAAAATAAACAGATTACAGAAAAAGAGTGCAAGACATTTTAGATGTGGCTTTGAATTCAATTCAAAAAGACTTTATTAATCTCCAGAGGGAAATGAATTGTTGTAGTATCCATTAGGGGTGTAACTGTACATGTATTTGTATTGAACCGTTTCGGTACGGGGTGCTCGGTTCGGAACAGAGGCGTACCGAACGAGTTTCCACACGGACATATTAAGTAGAGGACCGCATGTTGTGGAGCACAGCATGCTGCAGCCGCACATGCGCAATTGCGCGCACACCGAGCCTCAACAAACAGCAGTTGTAGCGGACGTCATGGCTAATGCTAATGCCGCTAGCATTGGCAATAAGCCAGAGCTTGAGGACCCTCCCGCGACATTAAGGTCTCCCGTCTGGGAACACAAATATAAACAGGGACAAAGAGAAGTTGATAAAACCAAAGTGGTTTGCCGACATTGTTCATCCGAGATCGGGTATGTTTCTGGCAACACGTCTAACCTGTTAACTCATTTGAAACGGCACCACCCCAGCATGAACATCGCTACAGCGTAGAGAAAGACGACAGTAGTACAAACACAGCTCCCCACCGCATTTAAACAGCCTCTCCCTGGTGAGTCAGATCAGGCTAAAGCAATAACAAATGCCGTTGGTGTTTTTATAGCTGCAGATTTAAGACCCTAATCACCCTAAACGCTGGCTTCAAACACATGATAAAGGTAATTTAGCCCCGATATCAATTACCTTCTCGTCCACATTTTAGACAGAAAATCATACCTGGACTTTATAAAAATAATAAAATGATTCGTTTTTAAAGAAACACTATGAGCCTTATTCATGTTATTTAATCTGAGCAACAACTTGAAACTGTTCAGTGTTGCAACTGTTCAATTTTGCACATCATATGGATATTTTCTTTAAGAATAATTCTGAGCCAATGTTATTTTTATATTGTTTTTCAAAATATCTACATTTCAGAATATTGTATTTATATTTTTGAGCAAAATTCTAGCTTTGTATAGGCTAATATTCCTATTGTTAAAAAGCACAAAAGTGTGTAATAAACAACCAGCACATTTATATTTTAGATTTTGTTTTCTTACTGTACCGTAAATGAACTGAACCGTGACCTCAAAACCGAGGTACGTACCGAACCGAGAGTTTTGTGTACGTTACACCCCTAGTATCCATCCATCCAATGTCTTCCGCTTAATCCACAGTGGTTTTTTAAGTCTCTTCAAGGATTCATTTTTGAAAGGGTAAGGCCATGCCCAGGAAGGATCTCCTGTGGTGGTCTGTGCTGCAGCTGATCTGAAGAAGACACTGTTGCTGAATCACTGAAGAGGATGCTCAGGGTTGTCCACAACCTCCAGAGGATCCAGAACAGAGCCAGCCTTCTTTATTGGCTTGTTCTGGATGCTCAGGGTTGTCCACAACCTCCAGAGGATCCAGAACAGAGCCAGCCCTCTTTATTGGCTTGTTCTGGATGCTCAGGGTTGTCCACAACCTCCAGAGGATCCAGAACAGAGCCAGCCTTCTTTATTGGCTTGTTCTGGATGCTCAGGGTTGTCCACAACCTCCAGAGGACCCAGAACAGAGCCAGCCTTCTTTATTGGCTTGTTCTGGGTGCTCAGGGTTGTCCACAACCTCCAGAGGATCCAGAACAGAGCCAGCCTTCTTTATTGGCTTGTTCTGGATGCTCAGGGTTGTCCACAACCTCCAGAGGATCCAGAACAGATCCAGCCTTCTTTATTGGCTTGTTCTGGATGCTCAGGGTTGTCCACAACCTCCAGAGGATCCAGAACAGAGCCAGCCCTCTTTATTGGCTTGTTCTGGATGCTCAGGGTTGTCCACAACTAGGGCTGGGTTAAACGATTATTTTTGTAATCGATTAATCTAGAAAATAGTTTTTCGATGCATCGATTAATCTAACGATTCATTTTTAAATCCGATTCGATTCGATTTCGATTCGATTATCGATTATCTCCCCATAATTTGACCTATATAGCAATTAATGCAAATTTATCTCCATGAATAAAACACAAATTTCTTCTTTCAAGTTCAAAAATGAATTATATTGAACAATACAACAATAAAGTGCACACAGTTATAGTGCAATGGAATCCTATAATAAAAAATAATAAAATAAAACTTTCCTTCAATAAATAAAACTGCAAAAAACACACTCTGAACCAAAATATTATCAACATAAAATAAATAAAAAATAACAGCAGCAGTGACAGCTGCAATTTACAAAACAACACAATGTGTGACAGCAGCAACTTAGCCTAATCATTTAAATCTGTGAAATAAATAACAAATAAATTCAAGTATTAGGCCTATTACTGTTAAGTGAACAGTAGTTTAACTTTTAGTAGTTAGGATGCTCTCAGTAACTGCAGCAGCCTGCAGGGGGGTGTTTTTTTTTTTCATCTGATAGTACAAACTTTTCTGCTTATCCCTGTCCCTGAAAACATAAATCACAAACATAGTGCACAGGTTAATAAAAATATATACTTCTAAATGATCTGCCCATACCAATAAAGTATAATAATAAGAGTAATAACTTTCAACCTAAAAATTGAAAGTTAAACTAACTTTAGCGTGTATTTGAGGAGTGTGTGTCTGTGTCAGTTAAAAAAAAGTGTGTCAGCAAGAGGCGAGTGTGTGATAGAGGTGCGCGGTTGAACCGCGCACCCGCGGGCGGAGCGGATAATCCGCATATCGGGCGGATGACTCGTCAAAAAGTCAAAAAAAATAATACTTTAATTAAATTGGGGCGGGTTGCGGTTGAAGCACTCAAATAATAATAATAAGAAAAAATATTTTACATATTATTAAAAAGGATGGCGGGTTGGTTCGGTTTTAAAAATTGGTGAAAAAACGTTCCTGCAAATGGATAGCGGGCGGATAGAGATTTTAAGAAGCGGTTGCGGGTTAAAATATACGTCATCCGCGCATCTCTAGTGTGTGAGGGGCGTGTGTGTGTGTTTAAGTGGGCACATGTTCTGTGTGTGCGAGGCTGGAGCACAAGTTACGTAGTGCGGTTCGGATGAATGACGGGGTTAATCACCGCAAACAAGGAAAGAAAAAAAAGTTGAAAACTTACGGTGTCTTCTCCTCCACACAAGCAGCTCCCGCGTGCCTCTTCTTAAGGTGCTGGTGCATCGCGGTAGTGCTTTTATGATATGCCATCTCTATTTTTGCACAGGTCACAGACCACCGAATCGTTCCCTTTAGGTGTAAAGTACTCCCATAGTTTTGACATCCTGTTACGAGATAGCTTCTTCTCCCCAGACTCGCTGCTACTCGATACCGCGGCGGCCGCCATTTTTTGATTCTGAGTGACGACGCATCGACGTGCAGTTTTTGCGTCGACGTATTTTTTGCGTCGACGTAATCGATGACGTCGACGCGTCGTCCCAGCCCTATCCACAACCTCCAGAGGATCCAGAACAGAGCCAGCCTTCTTTATTGGCTTGTTCTGGATGCTCAGGGTTGTCCACAACCTCCAGAGGATCCAGAACAGAGCCAGCCCTCTTTATTGGATTGTTCTGGATGCTCAGGGTTGTCCACAACCTCCAGAGGACCCAGAACAGAGCCAGCCTTCTTTATTGGCTTGTTCTGGATGCTCAGGGTTGTCCACAACCTTCAGAGGATCCAGAACAGATCCAGCCTTCTTTATTGGCTTGTTCTGGATGCTCAGGGTTGTCCACAACCTCCAGAGGATCCAGAACAGATCCAGCCTTCTTTATTGGCTTGTTCTGGATGCTCAGGGTTGTCCACAACCTCCAGAGGATCCAGAACAGAGCCAGCCCTCTTTATTGGATTGTTCTGGATGCTCAGGGTTGTCCACAACCTCCAGAGGACCCAGAACAGAGCCAGCCTTCTTTATTGGCTTGTTCTGGATGCTCAGGGTTGTCCACAACCTCCAGAGGATCCAGAACAGATCCAGCCTTCTTTATTGGCTTGTTCTGGATGCTCATGGTTGTCCACAACCTCCAGAGGATCCAGAACAGTGCCAGCCTTCTTTATTGGCTTGTTCAGTTTTTTTAAGTCACTGGCTTTGAGATGAAATTGCTCTCTCCACAAGACATACAGACGGCAAACAACATCTTGCTGCAAACACTGAAGGAGAAAAGCTTCCTTAAGAAGTAAAGACTGCTCTGTCCCTTTTTAGAAATGACATCAGTGTTGTATCTCCACTCCATTCGTTTGTCCAGGTGAACACTTAAGTATACATACTCCTCCACCACCTCCACTTCTTCTCCCATGATGGAAATAATGTTGGATTTTTTCTTGGTTCACCTAAAATCAACAATCATCTCCTTTGTCTTGTTCACATTTAAGATGAGATGAGATGATTATTCCCACACCACGCCACAAAGCAGTCCATTCCTGATACACTCTATACAGAGTCATCTTCAAGTTGTACCGGAAGGTATTTGTTGCTTATTCAGGTGGGATAATAAAAGTCTATAGTCACTGCGAGAAGATGGATGAGATCTTTTTGGTAATGTAAAAAGGCAGGACTCTAACCCTCTTCACCTGACTGCTAGAGATAGACAGGCAGGAAGAGGGGAGGTGGAGGGGGCCCCAACATCTCCTGATGTGACTGGGGACAATGATGGAGCAGCAGCCAGATCTATGACTGGGTGAAAGTTGAAAAAGTTGAGATCTAACAGGGAAGCTGTGGGTCCAGAGAGGGTGGAAGGCCTGGTTTGGCTGAGGGGCAGGATGCTGAGCTTGTCCCTGAACCGAACCTGCCTTTGCCTGTCCAAAAAGAAAACTAAGAGACTAAAAGGGAATATTTGCCTCCCTAGCATCGCTATCTGTTGATTGTTTTGGTTTATTAGGGCCCGAGCACCGAGGGTGCGAGGACCCTATTGTATTTCGAATGTTTATTAGGGCCCGAGCACCGAGGGTGCAAGGACCCTATTGTATTTCGAATGTTTATTATTATTATTATTAGGGCCCGAGCACCGAGGGTGCGAGGACCCTATTGAATTTCGAATGTTTATTATTATTAGGGCCCGAGCACCGAGGGTGCGAGGACCCTATTGTATTTCGAATGTTTATTAGGGCCCGAGCACCGAGGGTGCGAGGACCCTATTGTTTTTGAATGTTTATTATTATTATTATTATTATTATTATTATCCAAAATGAATCGCCTTTTGGGGGGCCTTAACATACTCGAAAACTCACGAGATTTTGCACACGCATTCATTGTCTGCAAAATTTACATATTTTATGGGTGCTGCGCATGGGCACACAAAAGTGGCTCAATAGCGCCACCTAGTTTTTTAAAACGACGAGCCCCTCGATATGCTTCCACCTACAGACATGAACTTTGTGTGACTGATGTATCATCCTCAGAACTACAAAAAAGTCTCATGGACCCATAATCTAACTCCCACAGGAAGTCCACTATATTTAATGGAACATGCAGGTTTTCCGATGTTTTGGTCATTTCCAGGCCTCGTACTTTAACTAACTCCTCCCAGAGATTTGGTCCGATTGACTCCAAACTTTTTTTGTTCTAATCTAGACACATGGCCGAAGAGAGTTTGCGAAGCATATAACTTTTTACCAGAGGGCGTGGCTGCAGTGACGCGGCGAAGTTTGATGTTATTTCGAAGACTCGCCATGAAAGAGAAATGGCCTGTACCTCAGCCAATCATTGGTTAATCTGGTCCAAAACAGATGAGTATGGCCGTAATCCCATCCTTAACACATAACAGCTATCAGATTGAGGAACCGTTGTAGCGCCACCTATTGGCAACAGGAAATGTCAAGTTTTGCATTAGGCATCCCTGCTTCAAGTGTGATGAACCGACAGACCTCAAACCAGTTCAAATCAGTAGTAAAGACATTGAGGATGATTGACAGTGAAAACTGTAACTTTTTATCAAAGGGCGTGGCTGTGAGAGTATGGCGAAGTTCGATGTCTCGCCACGAATGGAAAAGTTGTTATAACTTGCACATGCATTGTTCAATCTGTCCCGAAATCTATATGTCTGATGATTCTCCCACCCTGAACAAGTGTATATGACAATCTTGGATGAACTCCATCACCATCTGGTCATAGGAATTTGATTTTGGTCTTATTATATCCATTTTCTGCCTCCCTCTTCATTGTATCAGCCTGAGAAGCGGTCAGACTAAAGTCAGAAGGGTGCTGATGCATGATGTACAATTTCATGTATGCACGTCCAACGGTGCCAGTGCTATTTATCATAAAACAGGAAGTGCTCTTCTCCAAAATAAATTGCCTTTTTGGGGGCCTTAACATACTCAAAAAGTTACAAAATTTTGCACACACATTAGTTGTGTGAGAATTTTACATATTTTATGGGTGCTGCACATGGGCACACAAAAATGGCTCAATAGCGCCACCTTCTTTTTTTGTATTGACCAGCCCCTCCATATGCTTCCACCTACAGACATGAACTTTGTGTGACTGATGTATCATCCTCAGACCTACAAAAAAGTCTCTTGGACCCCTGCTCTAACTCCCACAGGAAGTCAGCTATATTGAATGAAATATGGAGTTTTTCCGATGTTTTGGTCAAACCAGGCCTCATACTTTAACTAACTCCTCCCAGAGATTTGGTCTGATTGACTCCAAACTTGTTTTTTTCTAATCTAGACACATGGCCGAAGAAAGTTTGCGAGGCATATAACTTTTTACCAGAGGGCATGGCTGCAGTGACGCGGTGAAGTTTGATGTCATTTCGAAGACTTGCCATCAAAGAGTAATGGGCAGTAACTCGGCCATAAAGTGTTTAATCTGGTCCAAAACGGATCAGTATGATCGTAGTCCGATTCTTAACACATAGCAGCTATCAGATTGAGGAAACCTTGTAGCGCCACCTATTGGCAACAGGAAATGTCATCTTTTGCATTACGCATCCCTGCTTCGAGTGTGATGAGTCGACACACTTCAAACCATATTAAATCAGTTGGAAAGACATTATAGATGACTCACAGTGAAAACTTTTTGTCAAAGGGTGTGGCCATGAGAGGACAGCAAAGTTTGATATCTATGAATGGAAAAGTGATACAGTTGTCATGCCTTTCAAGACAAAGAACGGTCTTTGTCACCATCTAGTGGCGGCAGAAGGTAGCAGCCACTAGATGGCGACAAAGACCGTTCTTTGTCTTTAAAAGGCAGGACAACAAAGTTAGACTTTTCAAAGACTATTCTTACAAGGTGTACAAAAGGCCCAAATTTGTAAGTATAAAGACTGTCAAGTCCTGTTGCCATATGGGCTTCTATGTCTAATGTGCTGTTAGATATCTGTTAATTCAGTGCAGTAATATTATTATTGTGGTGAGCCAACCTACGTGACGGGGTGCGTGGAGTGACGTCACATAGTGCGCTTCTGTTTACCGCCGTAATTTAAAGTTGTGAAGTGCAATAACTTCGGTACAAGTGATCTCTGCGTGAATGAAAGAGTGAGTATTTATCTGCTATATTACTAGTATTGTACTGTGTGAGGTAACTGTAGATGAGTCCTCTTGTTTAATGTGGAGAAGAAGTCGGAGTTTAATTGCATGCCATTCATGGACGCTAGCTACTGGCTCACCTGACTCTGCACATCGGGTCAAAATATGTTATGTAGAGTTCAAACTATGTTTATATGTGTTACCTGTTCATAGTGCTGTTTTATTTTAGTGTTTTATGATTACGCTGGGGGTAGGAGTATTTGATTTGGATTATCGTTTGTGTGCCGATAGTGAAGCTAAGGCTAACTAGCCACCGGAAGTGGCACGCTGATTTCACAATAAAAGCATCTTGCCTGGTTTTTTAGCAGGAGGATTTATACGCTACAGGAAGTGTTATGTCCACATTTGCGGTAGCTTGATACAGTGTTAATAAGCCTTAGGTTGTTTCTGTTTCTTTCTTGTGTAAATGAGAAATGTGGGATTGTAATCATCTGATTACCTCCTTTGGTTTTATTATTGTTTTAGTTAATATTAGGTGGGGAATATTATTTATTTATTATTATTTAATATGTTGATCCAAAGCGTTAGAATTATTGCGGTAAAGATTTAATGGCTCTCACTCCCAGTAATGCTAATAAATAGATGTTAATCAATCATATGTGATATAAATATAGATTTTCTTTTCTGTTTAAAATGCAAGCATATAAGTAACTATAAAATATATAAAATATAAAATATATAAATAGTTTGTATGTGTGTGTGTCATAACAATGGTTGTTATAGACTGAGAAAGAGGGTTAGGGTTAGGGTTAGGTTATAGACTGAGAAAGACCATTAAGCCTGTAAAAAGTATGCCAGCATTTGTGGACTTCCGGTTTAAAGTCTTAAAAAAAAATAAAGCAGATCCCTGTGACCCTGTATAGGACAAAATGGGTATAGATGATGGGTGGATGGATGGATGGATGGATAACCAGAACATTAAAAAGATGTGATTAATTTACGATTAATTGCGAGTTAACTGTAAAAATCTTTTCGAATAATCGAGATTAAAAAATGTATGTGACTGACAGGCCTAGTCAAAATACATATTAGAGTTTTGAACATCATAGTTAGTGTGGCAGCATCGTAACTCTATAAAGGTGCTGCAAGGAAGGAAACTTTCCTCAGGACAGAACAGACACTACTCTTTATTATAGCAGCTTCAGTGTTCACATAGTCATAAAATACAATATCTGTAAACAAGCTGTGCAGCTGGCTGGCAGCCAATGAGTTAACAGTAATTGAAATGAGTGGTTGAATATTATTCACTGAGTCATAGTCTTATATTTTAAGAGAATAGAGTTTCTTAAATAATACTATACAGTGTTTACAAAACAGCCATCGGCCGTCGCATCCGACGGCAACTTTTCCATTTGCGATGCCTACTTTCCCTTGGGTAAATACATTACGAAATAAATAAAGATTTCGTAAAAGAGCCAAGTCTCCACAAAGGTTTTTGAGTTAATAAACTCAGGGGTTAAAGTATCTCCGGCTTTTGACTATGATTTGGGGGGGGGAAACACGCACAGAAACACGTTATTTCTGAGTGGTCTTAAAACGCAGGCGAGGTGAGCCGGTGGATTTTTCTCCTGCAATCAGAAGAAAGGAGGCAAAATTCAAGTGTCTCTGGGCGGGGACAGAGGAACAGGGGACAGAGGGACAGGGGACAGAGCCGGTTTGGGAGCTGCTGCCAGAAGCTACCTGGTACCTGACTGTGTTGTGCTCCAAGTTAGTCTATAGCAGCAAAAGAAAAAAAGCTCTTCGCCATCACGAAGGAGACGCCAGGTATATTTCCCGGAGCAACAGCCGCAGCGCTGCCGACGTAGCGGCCCCGATGACCGGTTTTATTTCCGACTTGAAAATACGCGCGTGCTCGTTCACTGTGGAACGTGTCTGATCATTCACGGTCGCTCAAGCGCTGTAGATCCGTGTTAAAAAAAAAAAGCAGCGTTAATAAAAACACTTTACAAATCTGTCCGTTTCCACTTATCAGGCCAGTTATATGAACACACATCAGCTACAGAGTTCTAGAAACGTCTTGTCTGATCAGCTCCAAGCGTGGACGTTTTCTCTGAATGTTGTTGAATCAACCACCCAAAACATGGAAAAAAAACACTGAATGTAATGGTTCGCTTTTTTTTAATGATGATGCATCCAGAGTAATAACATCTAATAATCTAATAACAGCCTCTGCAACTACATATGTTAAAGAGGAGACAAGTCCAGACCCAATGGATTGTTCAGGTCCTTCTGAAAGTCTTCAGCTCCTTGAACTTTTCAACCTTTTGCGCATTTCAGGCTTCAAACAAAGATATATAATTTCAACTTTTTGTCAAGAATCAACACCAAGTGGGACACAATCATAAAGTGGAATGAAATATATTGGATATTTAAATCTTTTTCAACAATAAAAACAAAAGAAAAGTGGCGCGTGCAATATTATTGGTCCCCTTTACTTTCAGAGCAGCAAACTGACTCCAGAAGTTCAGTGAGGATCTTTAAATGATCCAATGTTGTCCTGAATGACTGATGATGATCAATAGAATCCACCTGTGTGGAATCAAGTCTCCGTATAAATGCACCTGCTCTGTGATAGTCTCAGGGTTCTGGTTAAAGCTCAGAGAGCATCATGGGAACACACCAGGCAGGTCCCAGATACTGTTGTGGAGAAGTTTAAAGCTGGATGTGGATACAAAAAGATTTTTCAAGCTTTAAACATCTCAAGGAGCTCTGAGCAAGCAATCAGACTGAAATGGAAGGTGTGTTAGAACGGCCAAGTCAAAGTTCAGACATGAATCCAGTTCAGAATCAGTGGAAAGAGCTGAAGGCTGCTGTTCACGAATGCTCTCCATCCAACCTCACTGCTGCTGTTTTACAGGAAGAACGGACCAGAATTTAGTCTCTGGATGTGTAAACTGATAGAGACGAACCCCAAGAGACTGTAGCTGGAACTGCAGCAGAAGGTGGCGCTACAGAGTATTAACGCAAGGAGAATGAATAATATTACACGCCACACTTTACAGTTTATTTGTTAAAAAAGTTTAAAATATCAAATAAATTTTGTTCCACTTCACAATTGTGTCCCACTTGTTGATTCTTGACAAAAAATATTTGCTTAAAGCATGAAATGTGGCAAAAAGTTAAAAAGTTTAAGGGGGCCAAATACTTTTGCAAGGCACTGTATTTCCTATAAATTAATTTGCCATTGTTTTGAACAAAAATGATGGAGAAGTTGCAATTTGTTTTTTTTTCTTCTTGTACAAATTGCCCTTTACTGAATTAAGTAGTTGCTAAATTAATCAGATTAATGGGCTTGACTGAGTTTACATGTTATAACTTAACCTTTACTTTCGAAAAATCACATTTAACCTTTCTGTCGTGTTCGGGTCAAATCTGACCGATTTCCTACTTTCATCAAACATAAATATTGTGTTTTACATTTGATTGTCTCAGGGCCTTATGATATCCTCCACACTAGCCATTTGAACATATATATTTACTGATCACCACTTTCATTGAATTTTGAGTATTTTATTCAACTTTGTAACACCTGTGGTGTTCCCGGTCAAAAATGACCGCCATAGGAAATTAATGGGTGACCCTAGATTGTGTTCATCCATCACATAGTACACAACCACAAATACACCACCACACACACACACCACCCACACACACACACCCACACACACACACCTACACACACACACACACCACCCCACATAAACCCTTTTAGACTGAACAAATAGGTGTCTCCTCTTCCCACCTCATTCCTGTGCTTATGTGTCTATCCCCCCACATGAACTACAGCTTCCAAACTAAATGTATAACACTTGTTCCACATTTTAAAGTAAACAATTAGGTGTTTGTTATGGGAACATTGTGTTTCAAGAGGAGACTCTTTCTGGCAGAGCTTGGGAAAGCTTTAGTGACTCCTCTGATTCAGTGGCGCCAGCACCTTCCCCGTGCACTAGAGGTCTTCGGAACAACCTGACAACCTGAAAACCCGAGGTTCAAAAGGTTCAAAAGACGTGACTCCGGGTTTTGAATCGATAGTTAGTCTCGGGTTCGGCCGGTGCTCTCTGACAGGCTGGGTCAGCGTTTACTCCAGAGAGGTAAAGATATTGGCGGTGGCAGCCAATGTCAGGACTCGGGGCAGTTAAATTAATTATTCATTAACGTGGCGTATTTGTCATGAAACAATCGTGTTACTGTAGCGTGTTATTAGCGGTTTGCCCGGCAGCTGTAAAGAACAACGGATCACCAACATGACAACGATGGATGAGAGAACATGTTCACGACACGTCCTGACCGGTGTAGGCTATTAGCGTTAGCAGTTGCATCTGTATCTACGAAGAAAATAACGACGGGGATTTATTGTTGTTCACATCACGTAGCCTATGTAGCAACTGAACCAGGTAGAAGACAACTTTAGGGAAGAAAATCTAGTTTTATTCAACGATAGACAACTTTAACATGAGCAACTATGGGCTGGATTGTCTCAGTAACTCAGTTTGGTTCGTGGTTGGAAACTAAAGACTCGGGTTCCGGGTCCAAATATTGCGGTTCCATATGGGTTCGGACTCCTGAACTTATGATAATAGCTCGGGTCGGGTCGGTTTCGGTTCCGGTCCATGAAAGTGGACCAGTGAAGACCTCTACCATGCACCAGCCTCTGCCAGTCTGGTGAGTCTGGAAGCCCCAGCGTCTGCCCTGGCTGCTCTCCCCCCAAAACAGGGGCAGAAATGGAAGAGATGCCACCTCTGTGCCCCTAGAGACAATAACACAAGTCTTATATGTTTCAAATGTGATGCCTTTGCAAGGCACACTACAATCTGATTGCAAAATGCCACTCCTGTGTGTGAAGACACATGCCTCCCCTTGTATTTTTGTATATTCACTGCAATTATTCATGTAAACCACTAGTTTAGGCATTGTTTACAGCTTAAAAGGGAGTTAAATAAAATTTGGTGATGATCAGTGGTTTTTCTGTTAATTTAGGAGCAGTTAAAACAGGCCGGTCAAATTTGACCGGGAACACTAAAGTAAGGGGGGAGAAACGAACACGACACAAAGGTTAAATTGTTGGTAATCTTGCATATTACTAAGCACAATGCCAAAATGTTGCCAATAGTGAGTATGCGTTGGATCCACTACTGTCCACTAATATCAAGGACGTTAATGTTATCATAAACAAAGCAAACATGGAGTTATAAAATAACTAGTTTATTTTCATTTGATTTGTTATTAAATACATGTATCACACTTGCAATTACTTTCTTTACTCTTGTTTAACAAAAGACATGCAATGTTATGGCTAGGGTTATTTTAATAAAAAAAAAAAAAGGTATCTGAACATCCCATTTTGTGTCTCAGAATGCTGGAAAACGCGTCTCCGAGAGTCTAGAATTTCAAAATTTCCTGGAGGAGCATGCTCCCAGACCCACCCAAGGAGGGTTTTTCGGGCCTTGCAACTCCTACTTCACTCAACGCAACTTGTGAAAACACTGCTATACATTGATCTTAAATAACATGATTTATTTAAGTACCTTAAGTACCTTACCATACTTAAGGTACCTTACCTTAAGTATGGTACCATGCTTCCTAAAAAAAATGAAATCAATAAAATGTTTAATAGATCAGAATGTTATCTCTGTTATTTCTTTCATTTAGTAATTGTAAAATCATGAGTTATTTTATGAATAAACTTATTGTCTTCATCATATTTTTATTTTTCCAAAATGATATTTAAAAAATAGCAGTCGTCTTATAATCAGATGTGTCCTATATTTGAGCCAATATGGTAATTTACTAGAAATCTAAATAAATAGAAATCCTTTTATTGGCATTTTACAGGAGTGATATGAGATTAAAAAAGTAACTATGGGGCCGCCGCGGTAGCGCAGTGGTTGGGGCAGGCCCAATGTGCAGAGGCTAAAGTCCTCGTGCGGCTGGTTGTGAGTTCGATTCCTGGCTCAGCGACCCTTTGCCGCTATAGTGTCTTCCCCGTTCTCTCTGCCCCCCTTCCTGTCTCTGTACTGTCAATAAAGGCCACTAGAGCCAAAAAAATCTTAAAAAAAAGAAAAAAGTAACTATGAATACAGCTGAATAAGAAAGGTAAAGGAGGGAGCCACATAGACCTATAGCAGAATAGCTATGATGAGGCTGTGTTTCAGACCAGCCTGCTCTAGTCTTGTCTTCATCCATTCCTGTAACCTTAGCTATGACTATTGGCCCGAGCACACTATTGTTGAGACTAACTATAGGCTCAACTAAACAGATCTCTATCCATAAATGGAAAAGTTGTTCTGAATTACACATCCATTATCCAATCTGCTTGAAGATTCATGTATTTCATGATTCTTTCACACTGAACAAGTGTATCTAACAATCTTGGACAGTGCTACTGTCTCATCAAAGGACCATGATCTTGGTCACATTTAGTGTGTTTTGTATCCTATGTGTGCTTTATCAGATCAGCCTTGGATTCATACAGCTCATACTGATAAAAGTCCTCATTCACCATCCAAATTTTGTGCATGGATGAGTATGAGGTAACAGCAGTAATGTGTTCAGTTTTCCTGGTTCTTGCTAGAACTCTGGCAACAGGGTTCATCATGATCTGAAGCTGTCTAATCAGACAAAAGATCATTATGGTAGTCAAGTCTGCTGGAGATGAAGGCTGGATAAGTTTCTGTAAATCTGCTCTGGACATCAGATCTCTGACTCTTTATATTTGCTTAAGATTAGAGATAGTTGTTACAGTTACAGCCTTGTTTTGCCAACTTAGAACTCAGCTCTGAGTAGATTCGACTTCAGTTTTTTTTTGTTTTCATACCTCTGGATTCAAGCTGGGCAGCAACCTTTCCATTTTTATAACCAAATTTGATTTTCACTGTATTGTCTTTATTCCCAACTGGCTTGGGAAGGTGGTGGACACCTGGGGAGGGTGGTGGCAATGGGTGCGAGGGCCCGATAAACGCTGCTTGCAGCTTTAATTATTATTATTATTAGGGCCCGAGCACCGAGGGTGCGAGGACCCTATTGTATTTCGAATGTTTATTATTATTATTATTATTATTATTATTATTATTATTATTATTATTATTATTCTCCGAAATGAATCGCCTTTTTGGAGGCCTTAACATACTCGAAAACTCATGAGATTTTGCACAGGCATTCATTGTCTGCGAAATTTACATATTTTATGGGTGCTGTGCATGGGTACACAAAAGTGGCTCAATAGCGCCACCTTGTTTTTTTAAAACGACGAGCCCCTCGATATGCTTCCACCTACAGACATGAACTTTGTGTGACTGATGTATCATCCTCAGACCTACAAAAAAGTCTCATGGACCCCTGCTTTAACTCCCACAGGAAGTCCGCTATATTGAATGAAATATGGAGTTCTTCCGATATTTTGGTCATTTCCAGGCCTCATACTTTAACTAACTCCTCCCAGAGATTTGGTCCGATTGACTCTAAACTTTTTTTGTTCTAATCTAGACACATGGCCGAAGAAAGTTTGCGAAGCATATAACTTTTTACCAGAGGGTGTGGCTGTGAGAGGACGGCGAAGTTGAATGTCTCGCCACGAATGGAAAAGTTGTTATAACTTGCACATGCATTGTTCAATCTGCACCAAAATCTATATGTCTGATAATTCTTCCACCCTGAACAAGTGTATATAACAATCTTGGATGAACTCCATAGCGCCACCATCTGGTGATAGGAATTTGATTTTGGTCTTATTATATCCATTTTCTGCCTCCCTCTTAATCGTATCAGCCTGAGAAGCAGTCAGACTAAAGTCAGAAGCGTGCTGATGCATAATTTACAATTTCATGTATGCACGTCCAACGGTGCCAGCGCTATTTATCATAAAACAGGAAGTGCTCTTCTCCAAAATAAATTGCTTTTTTGGGGGCTTTAACATACTCAAAAAGTTACAAAATTTTGCACACACATTAGTTGTGTGAGAATTTTACATATTTTATGGGTGCTGCACATGGGCACACAAAAATGGCTCAAAAGCGCCACCTTCTTTTTTTGTATCAACCAGCCCCTCCATATGCTTCCACCTACAGACATGAACTTTGTGTGACTGATGTATCATCCTCAGACCTATAAAAAAGTCTTTTGGACCCCTGCTCTAACTCCCACAGGAAGTCAGCTATATTGAATGAAATATGGAGTTTTTCTGATATTTTGGTCATTTCCAGGCCTCATACTTTAACTAACTCCTCCCAGAGATTTGGTCCAATTGACTCCAAACTTGTTTTGTTCTAATCTAGACACATGGCCGAAGAAAGTTTGCGGAGCATAAAACTTTTTACCAGAGGGCGTAGCTGCAGTGACGCGGTGAAGTTTGATGTCATTTCGAAGACTTGCCATGAAAGAGAAATGGGCTGTAACTCGGCAATAAAGTGTTTAATCTGGTCCAAAACGGATCAGTATGATCGTAGTCCCATCTTTAACACATAGCAGCTATCAGATTGAGGAAACCTTGTAGCGCCACCTATTGGCAACAGGAAATGTCATCTTTTACATTAGGCATCCCAGCTTTGAGTGTGATGAGTCGACAGACCTCAAACCAGTTCAAATCAGTTGGAAAGACATTATAGATGACTCACAGTGAAAACTGTAACTTTTTATCAAAGGGTGTGGCCATGAGAGGACAGCAAATTTTGATATCTATGAATGGAAAAGTGAAGTTGTCCTGCCTTTAAAGACAAAGAACGGTCTTTGTCTCCATCTAGTGGCGGCAGAAGGTAGCAGCCACTAGATGGAGACAAAGACCGTTCTTTGTTTTTAAAAGGCAGGACAACAAAGTTAGACTTTTCATAGCTAGATAATAGGGGTGCTCCAATTGATCGGTGAACTGATCGGATCGGCCAATATGCATATGATCGGGATCTGTCAGAATTGTCATTAACCCGATCAAAAGAGCCGATCAAAACCGCTGTATTCTCGTGCGCATACACTGTGTATAGACCTTTTCGGGCCAGCCCCCCGGAAGTACCCCGTCCGCCATTGGCGTATTGTGCTACAGAGCGACACTTTCACCGGCTCGCAGATTAACCAGTGTTTTTCTCTTTCTACAAATATATATTTTTATAATGTTGAGTCGGTGGAGTGGGAATACATGTTCCGTCATAAACTGTGCCAACAATGGCGTGAAAATTCAACAATGGAAGAAGAAAGTATGCAAAATACACAAGCCTTTACTGCAGCCATACAGTTTGCACCGATTTCCTGGGCGCACTGACAACCAAGAAGTTAGGAAGACGTGGGTGAAAAATATCAACAGAAAGGTCTTTGTTCCAAATGAATACAGCCGGGTGAGTTTTCGTTAACATTCAATCTCGTACTACTCATAGTCTCGCTGAGAGTCCCGGACGATTCTAGCCGAAAGAACAGCAGTATGAGGCTACTGTAGCCCTCGGCACTAGCACAAGCCTATAAATCGATGAATGAATTAATGAATGACTTAAGAGAATGATAAAATAAATAAATATAACATTTAAACATAGCCTAATTTACCGCTAGCGTTAACGTTACAGTAACATAATCTTTATGGCTTGTTGACGTTAGTTATAGGCAGCGTTGCAGCGTTCCATAGTTTTTAGTGTTTGATTATGGGAATAGGTCACGCTATTTCCATAACCAAACATTAAAAACAGCGATAAACTACCTTCATCTGTAACTGGAGGCCACTGTCTAACATCATCAATCCAAGACATGTTTGCGTTATCAGTAACAGATCCTCCACGCTGCTGTGTTTGGGTTAGTTGGTGGAGCGCCGCACACTCCAGTTATGGCAGGGCCACTAGGGGGCGCATGTCCACAATTTTCAAGTCGAAAGGTCTAAGACAGCAAGAAACAAAGGAAAT
>JAGFBZ010000541.1:109641-162121 GCA_018398805.1 Hirundichthys speculiger
ATTGTTATTCTGATGTGATTTCATTGATTGCAAAGACTTCTGCTAGTGTTTTAATTGCCTTAAACTGCTAGCCAAGTTCACCTGCTGCTATTTAAATGGAAGTGCTTTGTTCTTTGGTACTGAGACTGTTGAACAGTCACTGTTTCTGTAACTAAATGTGTTTTTAATAATTCTCCCAAACAAATAAGAAAGAAAGAAGAGTGTTTAAATAAGTTATTGTTTATTTTATGAGATGATAAAAGCTATTAATCTCAGCTTGGATGCAGGCCTATTTATTAATGTACACAGGAAATAAAATGCATAGGAAATTAAACTCTGTTTGCCCACTCAAAAAAAGTGAAATCGGATCGGAAAAAATCGGAAATCGGCCGATCATCAAAATTAAAGATCGGAAATCGGATCGGGACCCAAAAAACGTGATCGGGACATCCCTATTATTTATAATTAATTAATATTTTTATCCAAAGCGTTAGAATTATTGCGGTAAAGATTTAATGGCTCTAACTCCCAGTAATGCTAATAAATAGATGTTAATCAATCATATGTGATATAAATATAGATTTTCTTTTCTGTTTAAAATGCAAGCATATAAGTAACTATAAAATAGGAGCATAAAATATATAAATAGTTTGTATGTATGTGTGTCATAACAATGGTTGTTATAGACTGAGAAAGACTGAATTAAGCCTCTAAAAAGTATGCCAGCATTTGTGGACTTCCTGTTTAAAGTCTTAAAAAAAATAAAGCAGATCCCTGTGACCCTGTATAGGACAAAATGGGTATAGATGATGGGTGGATGGATGGATGGATGGATGGATGGATGGATAACCATAACATTAAAAAGATGTGATTAATTTACGATTAATTGCGAGTTAACTATAAAAATCTTTTCGAATAATCGAGATTAAAAAATGTATGTGACTGACAGGCCTGGTCAAAATACATATTAGAGTTTTGAACATCATAGTTAGTGTGGCAGCATCGTAACTCTATAAAGGTGCTGCAAGGAAGGAAACTTTCCTCAGGACAGAACAGACACTACTCTTTATTATAGCAGCTTCAGTGTTCCCATAGTCATAAAATACAATATCTGTAAACAAGCTCTGCAGCCAATGAGTTAACAGTAATTGAAATGAGTGTTTGAATATTATTCACTAAGTCATAGTCTCATATTTTAAGAGAATAGAGTTTCTTAAATAATACTATACATTGATCTTAAATAACATAAAAACCTGACATGTACCTTACCTTAAGTATGGTACCGTGCTTCCTAAAAAAGATGAAATCAATAAAATGTTTAATAGATCAGCAGTTATCTCTGTTATTTTTTTACTTTAGTAATTGTAAAATCATGAGTTATTTTATGAATAACCTTATTGTCTTCATCATATTTTTATTTTTCCAAAATTATATTTAAAAAATAGCAGACGTCTTATAATCAGATGTGTCCTATATTTGAGCCAATGTGGTAATTTACTAGAAATCTAAATAAATAGAAATCCTTTTACTGGCATTTTACAGGAGTGATATGAGATTAAAAAAGTAACTATGGATACAACTGAATAAGAAAGGTAAAGGAGGGAAGAGAAAAGTTGAGGATACCAGTCAGTTGATTGTGTTGGTGTCTCCCTGCAGGGTAGACCAATAGCAGCATAGCTATGATGAGGCTATATTTCAGACCAGTCTGTTCTAGTCTGGTCTTCATCCATTCCTGTAACTGTAGCTGTGACTATTGGCCCTAACACACTATTGTTGAGATTAACTATAGGCTCTATTAAACAGATCTTTTTCCATGAATGGAAAAGTTATTCTGAATTACACATGCATTATCCAATCTGCTTGAAGATTCATGTATTTGATGATTCTTTCACACTGAACAAGTGTATCTGACAATCTTTGACAGTGCTACTGTCTTGTCAAAGGACCATGATCTTGGTCACATTATTTAGTGTATTTTGTATCCTATCTGTGCTTCATCAGATCAGCCTTGGATTCCTACAGCTCATACTGATAAAAGTCCTCATTCACCATCCAAATGTTGTGCATGGACGAGTCTGAGGAAACAGCAGTAATGTGTTCAGTTTTCCTGGTTCTTGTTAGAACTCTGGCAACAGGGTTCATCATGATCTGAAGCTGTCTAATCAGACAAAAGATCATTATGGTAGTCAAGTCTGCTGGAGATGAAGGCTGGATAAATTTCTGTAAATCTGCGGTGGACATCAAATCTCTGACTCTTTATATTTGTTTAAGATTATACACAAATGTGACAGTTACAGATTTGATATGGCAGGTTAGAACTCAGTTCTGAGTAGATTCAACTTAAGTCCTTTTTGTTTTCATACCTCTGGATTCGAACTGGGCAGCAGCCTTTCCATTTTTATAAACAAATTGGATATTTACTGTATTGTCTTTATTCCCAACTGGCTTGGGAAGGTGGTGGACACCTGGGGGGGGGGGGGGGGGGGGGGGGGGGGGGCGGTGGCAATGGGTGCGAGGGCCCGGTAAACGCTGCTTGCAGCTTTAATTATTATTATTATTATTATTATTATTATTATTATTATTATTATTCTCCAAAATGAATCGCCTTTTTGGGGGCCTTAACATACTCGAAAACTCACGAGATTTTGCACACGCATTCATTGTCTGCAGAATTTACATATTTTATGGGTGCTGCGCATGGGCACACAAAAGTGGCTCAATAGCGCCACCTTAATTTTTTTAAAACGACGAGCCCCTCGATATGCTTCCACCTACAGACATGAACTTTGTGTGACTGATGTATCATCCTCAGACCGACGAAAAAGTCTCATGGACCCATGATCTAACTCCCACAGGAAGTCCGATATTTTTAATGGAACATGCAGTTTTTCCGATGTTTTGGTCATTTCCAGGCCTCGTACTTTAACTAACTCCTCCCAGAGATTTGGTCCGATTGACTCCAAACTTGTTTTGTTCTAATATAGACACATGGCCAAAGGAAGGTTGCGAAGCATATAACTTTTTACCAGAGGGCGTGGCTGCAGTGAAGCGGCAAAGTTTGATGTCATTTCGAAGACTCGCCATGAAAGAGAAATGGGCTGTAACTCGGCCATACAGTGTTTAATCTGGTCCAAAACGGATGAGCTTGATCGTAGTCCGACCCTTAATACATAGCAGCTATCAGATTGAGGAAACCTTGTAGCGCCACCTATTGGCAACAGGAAATGTAATCTTTTGCATTAGGCATCACTGCTTCGAGTGTGATGAGTCGACACACTGCAAACCATATTAAATCAGTTGGAAAGACATTAAAGATACCTGAGAGTTGAAACTGTAACTTTTTATCAAAGGGTGTGGCCATGAGAGGATAGCAAAATTTGATATCTATGAATGGAAAAAGTCTGACTTTGTTGTCATGCCTTTCAAGACAAAGAACGGTCTTTGTCACCATCTAGTGGCAGTCCGGGGAAGGTCAGGTTGACCACAACAAATTGGGGGCGACAAAGGACACAGGCCGGCCAAAATAAGGTAAGCAGAACCTGTTTCATTGAATCTGCATTGGCTACTGCTAAAATTACTCATGTCCTAAGTCTGAGTGTTATCTGGTCTGTAAAATAATGAGATTATAAGGGAAGAAATAAGGATATAAAGATTAAGAAGAGAAAAGAAGAAGATTAAGAGAGAGGGACTCCTAGAGTTTGGCAACTCCACCATTGCTCTGACGAGGGGCTGGCTTAGCTGGGTTAGGGGCCTGGAGACTTGAGGACCCCCGAATTCTGTTCAATTTTAATGACAAGACCAGGCAAAACTCAAGGTATGAATGTTGGATGACTTGAAACTGAAACAGCAATAACACTTTTTAGGTTGTTTTTGGAGTAAGTGAATGGAAATCCAAATTAATTAAAATTAAAAATTAATTACATGTCCCTAGAAGAGAAATAGAAGAAAAAGAAAACACGCACACACACTCGGGGTATGAATGCATGTGTAAATGTGTATGATTGTCAGGTGGAAGTGTGTTTGAAGCAGCAGCAACTGTGGATACCTGGACGGTGATAACTAAGCAGTGGCTGTTTGGGTTGAGCACATGGAAACCTGAAAATATTTTAATCTTATTTTTTCTTCAGCTTGAAGAGTTTACTTTAAAAGAATGGTCTTTGTCGCCATCTAGTGGCGGCAGAAGGTAATTATAAATGTTCATAAATGGAACGTTTAGTTTGTGATTTGTCTGTTAAAATACACTGTAAATACTTGCAGGGGTTGGACAATGAAACTGAAACACTTGGTTTTAGAGCACAATAATTTATTAGTTTGGTGTAAAGCCTCCTTTTGCACCCAATACAGCTTTAATTTGTCTTGGGAATGACATACAAGTACTGGGTTAAATACGGTATGGTTCGGTACGACCTGCACAGGACACGGGACACGGGACGCTTTTATGTCCTGCGGTACTTATGTTCCAATAACTTTGCATTGGACTTGCACGTGAGCGTGCGTGCCATTTAGTCAACAGGCCTCCACTGCATGTCAATGTGCACTCATCTCCACTCACTCACAGTGACCAGACTATCACACTTTGGCCGGTTGACTGCAGCTCATAGACGCAGGAAATGAAAAAAAAAAAAAAAAAAAAAGCAGGCATGGCCAGCGGTAGCAGAGAAGTTGGGAGAAAAATTTCCAGCATGGGAGAATTTTGGTTTTGCTGTTGAATACACCGGCGAGGTAGTGAAAACAGTTAACAGAGATGAACGGGCTTTGGTCCGAAATGTGTGAATCAACCCCAGAACAAAAGCCAAAGACCTTGTGAAGATGCTGGATGAAGCTGGTAAGAAAGTGTCATGATCCACAGTGAAACGAGTCCTGCACCGACATGGGCTGAAAGGCCACTCAGTGAGAAAGAAACCATTACTCCTCAAGAAACATAAAAAAGCCAGATTACAGTTTGCAAAGACACACAAGACAAAGATCTTAACTTCTGGAGACATGTCCTGTGGTCTGATGAAACTAAATTGGAGCTGTTTGGCCATAATGACCAACGTTACATCTGGAGGAAAAAGGGGGAAGCTGTAGACCTGAGAACACCATACCAACTGTGAAGCATGGAGGTGGCAGCATCATGTTGTGGGGCTGTTTTACTGCAGCAGGCACTGGAGCTCTTTATAAAATAGACGGCATCATGAAGAAAGAGCATTACATAGAAATATTAAGGCAACATCTCAAGCCATCAGGCAGGAAGCTAAAACTTGGGCGCAAATGAGTCTTCCAAATGGACAATGACCATAATCTTACTGCTTAAATTGTTAAAAGTGGCTTGAGGATAACAAAGTTAATGTCTTGGAGTGCCCATCACAAAGCCCTGATCTGAATCCCATTGAATACTTGTGGTCAGATCTGCAATGGCGTGTGCGAGCAAGGCGACTGACAAACCTGACTCAGTTCCACCAGTTCTGTCAGGAGGAATGGACCAGAATTCCAGCAGAGTCCTGTCAGAAGCTTGTGGAAGGTTACCCAAAACATTTGAACTAAGTCATGCAGTTCACAGGAAATGCTACTCAATACAAAGAAAACGTATGTAAACTTTTGACCTCGAGGAAAATTATATAAAACTCTCTAAGAAATTCTCTCTCTCTTTATTGTGGCATTTAACAAAATGAAATAATTTTGGTAATCCTGACCATCCTGAAACAGGAGAGGTTTAGTCTGATTTGACTTCAGATACTGAGACAAAAAAGGAAACGTGTGTTTTCGCACAGTGTATGTAAACTTCTGACCTCAACTGTACATTAACGGTTGGAGTGCAGTGAGATGCAGGACGAAGGAGCTGCTACCGGACATAAAAGACGGTAAGCGACATTTTTGTCGAGCGTAATTTGGGTAAAACTTTGTTAAAATTTAAATGGCGAGTGTTTGTGTTGGTTTAGATACTTTTTTTGAAGAGACTGGTTGGCATATATGGCAAATAGTGACGCTAGCTAGTAAGGCTATATGCCCGGACCACATGTGGCCATGAACTTGTTATGATTATCAAACGTTAACTAGTAACTTACTGCTGTAATATAGTTATGTAAAGAATATGCACTTTTTTTTTTTTCACAATCAGTGAAGTGACTAAATAATACTGAACATTGAAAAAACTTACAAATTAACACAAAATATGTGCCGAATTACATTGAAGTCATTAATGAATGTTATTTTTCAGTATTATCCACTTTGTTTATACTAAGACTGCTCTAAACAAGGCTTGTTGTAAATGGTGTATGTTTATAAGGGAGTTCTGCAGGCAGCTGGACACAGTTCAGTATCTCCAGCACACACCACCAGCGTTTCAGAACTTAAACATAATACAAACACAATTTTATTTACTTATTCAGGTGTTAATTCTTCAGATTTATGTGCGTGGTTAATCATATTTCATTACAGTGATCCCTTAGTTTTCGCGGTCAATGGGGACCGGCAAATCCGCAAACTGGAGTCGGAGCCCCGAGCCTAAATAATGTGTTTAAAATATGTTTAAACACTGCAAAAAAGTAGCAAGGCACTGCAGCGAAACAAGACAAAGGCTAAACTGTGTCTTTCTGTTTCCCTCACAGTCTCTGGTCTCTGAACCGTAGTAAATGCGTCTCGGCCAATCAGAGCTAAGATTCTAGAGTTCTGGACCGTCTGCGTTGCTTACAGGAGGCTGTGAGTCATCGTTTAATATTTCGTGGCAGCTGCGGCCTCTCGTCTGCTGTGGGGTGGATTTTCGCAGAATTTCAGCGATTATGTCTTGATTTTTTTATTATAATATATTTCTGAAAAAAATCCACGAATAACTAAAACTGTGCAACTCAAACTGCGAAGTGGCAAGGGATCACTGTATGTATATATATATATATATATATATATATATATAGATATAGATATATATATATATATATATATATATATATATATATATATATATATATATATATATATATATATATATCTATATCTCTCTATCTATCTATCTCTCTCTCTCTATCTATGTATTCTGTTCTATCTCTATCTATTATATCTATATATCTCTCTCTCTCTCTCTCTCTGCTCTCTCTCTCTCTCTCTCTCTTCTCTCTCTCTCTCTCTCTCTCTCTCTCTCTCTCTCTCTCTCTCTCTCTCTATATCTCTCTCTCTTTAGCGACCAGCAAGTCTGATTTGGTTTCCAGAATCTGGAGAGCCAGTTTTCAGTTTGCCTGAATCAAAAGAAGACAGATCGTGGAAGCCATGCAAGGCAGAGGTGGAAAAATTATTGGAGGAGAAGGCCAAACTGCAGGATGTGCTGTGCAGTATAAGTAAGTACATTTTGTCTCTCTGTTGCAGTTAATTGTTGACTTAACGCTATTACTTTTATCCCATCATGAGATCTCTTTTATGTATTTTTTTTTTAACTAGTCTATTCTTTTTCTTTAGTTTATTTTTGCTGCTGTGTCCCTGTAAGGTAATTCATATTTTGTGTCACAGGTGGTCAAAACCTCGAGGCCCTAAAAACCTTCCTGGACAAAGTGGAACAGATCCAACCTCAGGCTGATGTTGGGGTTCCAAAACAAAGATCTGGGAAGCAAGAGCTGTATCCAGAAAGTGGCCTGTTCGTGTCTTCTACCCGCCTGGCTGCAATACATGCAGAAGCAAAGAAGGACTGCCTCAGATTGTTCCATCTTCTTTTGATGAGTTTTTTACTGCAGAGGAGTGCCGAAATGCTGTGGCCTTTGGGAAGCATGGGAAGGTGCCAGATGGAAAGACAATCCTGGATAACATCAAAGTCAGTAGGATTCTGAGTAAGTGCATTGCTTATAGATTATGGAAATATGGAAAGGTTGTAGAAATCGATCCATAAAAATACATAATGAAATGAGTTTGTTATAATTCTCTTTTTATTTCCAGTTTGTTTTCCCCTCTTTCTTCTGCCCCTTCTCACATTCATCACAATATCTGGCCAAATTTGGCATAGTTTCTGATGTGTTAGAGCCCCATGTATCACATAACTACATTTAATGTTTTGATTGGTTCAGCGACCTCACAGTTGTACTAAATTTCCTCGTGTGAACCATAGAGATATTTCAATGTGAATTTTGTGACATCGGGATAAAAAACACTCTCATTACTGTCATTGTAACTGCTGTTACATTATGAAATTTGTAATTTGTGCTTTCTTTTCTGTTTTTTTCTTCTTGCAGCTTACATCATGCGCTGTAGTGTCCTGAATGGATGGACACCAGTTGAGAAAAGTAAGGTTAAAAAAGCCTTTATAAACAAATGCCCCATCAGGGCCAACAAGCTTTAAAGAATTTCATGCAGCATACTGTTGAAACCTGTTGAACTGTTGACCGTGTTCAAAAAAAGCCCCTGAAGTTGTAAAATGTTGTGCATGTTGTGTTTTAAAGTTGTACTGATAGTGCTTAAAGCACCATTGGGGATGTTACTATTTTAAAAACATAGTTTTATTTAAAAGAAACACATTTATTGTTCAGGTTTCATAATGATGTGATGTCATAATGTGAGAATAGCTTTTGCTGTCTTTCTTTCTTTAACTTTATTATAAACATTATTGTAAACATCATTATAGCTACTTTTAAATAAAGATGCAGATTACTTCCAAAAGGGAAGTTAATGTGTCTGTCATCTCATTTAATATAGAATTATAAATCCTGATGCCTGTTGGTGTGTGGGTGTGTGTTTAAATATATATATATATATATATATATATATATATATATATATATATATATATATATATATATATATATATATATATATCTGTACCGTACCGTCTTCTTCCGCTTATCCGAGGTCGGGTCGCGGGGGCATCAGCCGGAGTAAGGAGGCCCAGACCCCCCTCTCCCCAGCCACTTCTTCTAGCTCCTCTGGGGGGATCCCGAGGCGTTCCCAGGCCAGCCGAGAGACATAGTCCCTCCAGCGTGTCCTGGGTCTTCCCCGGGGTCTCCTCCCAGTGGGCCGTGCCCGGAACACCTCACCAGGGAGGCGTCCAGGAGGCATCCTAACCAGATGCCCGAGCCACCTCATCTGGCTCCTCTCGATGCGGAGGAGCAGCGGTTCTACTCTGTGTATATATATATATATATATATATATATATATATATATATATATATATATATATATATATTTACACACACACATATTTTAAGTGTATAGTTAAGTTGCTGCCGTATTTGTAAGGTGTGTGTGTGTGCGTGTGTGTGTGTGTGTGTGCGTGCGTGCGTGTGTGCACCATATTGCTCCATAGTAGCTCCAGTTTTGCTCATTTTCTTCTCCAAGGAGAAATAAAGGAGCCATTAAAAACACTGAATTGAGATTAGCAAGGTATCTCCCTTAAGTCTCAAATATGACTCCCTCTATTTACTCTGTCTCACCCATTGCTCCTAGTGAATTTTAGGAGAAACATATGAGAAACATTTTAGACAAAATAGAAACTAAAATGAGGCTGAGATGAGAATCTCAAATTTGTCTCCTGAGCTATAGAAGAGCAAGCTTTGAGCATTAAAATTTTCCTCTGGGTATGCTCCTGTAGCCACGTTTTGGTGACGCACATAATACTGCATTGCCCAAACTCCAGATTTGAACTCATCAGCTCTTCCATCTTATCTGCGAGTGATTTCGCGCCCCTCATTAGGATGGAGGGAAGAGATGGTTTAAACTTCCCTTTTCTCTGTCTCCACATTTCTGCTGCACTACATCCACAGCGTTTCCTCTTTAACACATGGGGGATTTGGGGTCTCTTGGCTACTTGATATATCAATCAGCTCCTCCTGCTTGTAAACAACTCTTTCTGGTTTCTATGGTTACTCATTATAACGTGGCAAAAAAATTTAAAACACAATCAAGCAGCTCAGCATCCAAACCACAATGAAAAAAAATTCAAAAAACAATATCATCGATGAAGATAACTATGTTGAAAAACTCAAAAATGTGCATGAAGCTAACAAAAATCAGCAGTTACCGCAGCAAGCTGCCACCATGAGCAGCACTATTCAAAAAGAATTACAAGGAACAAATCCAATTAAAAAAAATCTAATACACACAAAAACATTAGACCACAGAACTAGAATAGGTAGATAACAGTTAACTGTGTTAAATACGTCAAAACAGTTGCATACAGTGTTTTGTCACTGGTTTATACTATTTCCAGCCAAGAGAAACCTATCACTCAAACCAAAATTTCACATTGATATGAATAGTTTTTTTTTTTTTTTTTTGTGGAAGTCATCTTTTACGCTATTCAAATATGTGAACAGTAATTCATTGGCTATATCTAGTCTAGCCTATCTTGGTACTACAAATTTAATAGGAAAGCCTGTACTACAAATGAGGATTTCAAGAACTCACAGTTTTTTTTAACACCGCTCCTAAACTACAGTGGAACTAACATTTTTATTATTTCTATCAACATTACTATAGTACCACACTGAACTACTGGAGCAGCTCGTTACTCAGAAGGAGTAACATTCCTCCTATATAAGAAGCCTTTCATAGCTCATATACGTTGGTAAAACACAAGCTTGGAGTCCTTACATCCACAGACAGATGCTTACAACTTAGCAACCACCTGCGTCTTTAATCGTTGGAAACAAAACAAAAAATAAGTGCACGAGTTCAAGTTAATAAAATAACAATAATATATATATATATATATATATATATATATATATATATATATATATATATATATATATATATATATATGATCAGGCGGAGGATAGCATTTAACTATGAGAACTCTGTATATCCCATTTGGGTTTATGGAACAACCATTAATCCCCGTTTGTTAAAACAGTGTACCGGTTACGATAACAGGCATTCTTACACATGGGAGCAAATGCAACTGACAATTAGATGATGTTGACCATAACAACAACTCCAGCTTTACCTGTCTGTTGCTCTGCTTCCGCCATTGCGAGGTCGGCAGACTTCTTCGTGATTTTCACGGCAAGCGAACAATACGCGATGCTCACTACTGCCCCCAGATGGCCAGTAGGTTTAAATGCCCATCAATATGATGAATACTGCTTTGAATATTTTTCTTGAACTTAGTAAACACGCGTATTTGTAAAACGTATATAAATTAACGTGTGAAAGTGCAAACCAAGTAAAAATATCAATGTTATTTTTAACACCCATTCACGTGATTCATTTGCTCGTACTGCACGCACTTATACTTAAGATATACCCTGCTAGACAAGCCCAGGTTTATAACTGCTGTTGCGACAGGCAGCTGTCATACGGTTTTAAAGTAGGCGCCCAGCAAGGCTTCTCTTTGGTGAAGCTAACGGTTAAAAACCGAGCTAAGAAGCCAGACGTTGCTGGACTTTCGGTACTGACCGATCAGGATTTGGGGGCGTTTCTTTGAATCCAGAATGTGGGGCATTAACATTAGCAGCAGGACTGTGGTGAGTAACGTTCCTCTGCTAAAACTTGTTTATGTTGTGAAGCTAACTTTGACAACAGTCATGTATTGGAACTATCAACTATTGACTTGCTCACTATTTTCTCAGATCTGTGTCAACTTGAACAACTCCGATAATCTGTTAGTCAATATCTAAGCAATGGAGGACGGTAAAGACACATTTGATCGCTCGCTGTTAGTTTGCTGAAATGTCCTGAAGTAGCTAGTAGCTGCTAATGTTTAACCCAGGCTAAATCCAACTAGGTCAAAGATGAACTTTTCCTTGGCCAAGAATAAATATAAACCAAACCCTGAGAGAAGCCGTTTTGCAGTTTAACCACTTTATGGAATTACCAAACATTATTATCCAATGGATGTACTTCTCTGGAAAACCGTGTTTTAGGATAATTATGAAATTAATGTTTCTTTCTGATTAAAGATTTGATGCGGTCTTTTCGGTAACCACAGTCAGGACGAACAACACTTTCATTTAATACATTATCTTTAGTTATATGCAGTAGTGAACTTGGAAATAGTTTCAGATTCTTTATTTTTATTTTATCATTTGTTAATTCATTAATTTTATTTTAGGATTTAGACGTTTATTGTATCTCTTCTCCAGATCCACTTTAGGTCTGATTGCACAGGGCAGAAAGAAATATTTTAATTCCATCAAATAAATATACTGGTATAAGCTAATGTCCATTTATTGTTATCTCCCCCCCCCCCCCCCCCCCCACACACACACACACATACACACACAAGTGACTCTAAAACATGTATTTGATGACTCCTCTTGTATCTCTTTGCAACAGGTGGGGATGGCAAAAAAATGTGGATTTGTGAGACCCCCTCACTTCGTCAAACCCGTATCAATGACTCGGATTGCTGGCAGATACCTGGCCCACCAGAGGGGCTTGCCCAAACTGCCTTTACCCCCTCTGCAGCAGACCTGTGAGCGTTACATCACTGCCTTGGAGCCCATCCTAGACGTTGATGAGTTGAAGCAAACAAAGGAGCTAGTGAGAGAGTTCCAGAAGAAAGGAGGGGTTGGAGAGAGACTCCAGAAAGGCCTTGAAAAGAGAGTACACAACACCGAGAACTGGGTAAATTCAAAAACTCAACCAAAATCTATAAGCTCAAAATCTATAAGCCAAAATCTATATTTTTCTCACAACTGCAATAATAAACTGTTTTTGTCTGTAATGTACTCTGTAAACTTATGATTGTATTTATTTATTTTTTTATTTTTTTTTTTTTTTGTAGCTATCAAAGTGGTGGGTTCAAGTTGCTTATCTTGACTACCGGATGCCTGTAGTGATCCATTCAAGTCCAGGGTTGGTCCTGCCCCGTATGAACTTCAATGATAAGCAGGGACAAATAAGGTGAACAAATACAAATTCAAGACCATATCACTTTCAGTAACGGTCTCTTCTGTAAAATAGTCATTGTATGCTGGGCTTTTTACCCCCTTTTGGATTTTTTTTTCTTTCTAAACAGTAGTTAAAGCCACCTTCTCTGGTCACCTTCATCCATCCATCCATCCATCCACTGATCCATCCATCCATCCATCCATCCATCCATCCTCCATCCATCCATCCATCCATTTATTAAGCTGATCCAGGGGTGACGCAGTTACTGTGTTTGAATTTGTACTATATTGAAACTAGTATGTACATTGCTAGTTAGCTTCTGTCTTACTCACATGCAGACACACAGGACACACACACACTTTTTTTTTTCTCAATCATCCCTTTGATTTATTATTGTTTATATCAGCCTTTCTTAACCGGGGTGTCGCGGCACACTGGGGTGTCGTCTGACTGCTTCAGGGGTGTCGTCAAAAAAATGACCTATTCTGACCTAATAGCAGTTTCATATCCAGTGGTAGCTCTACTTACAGAGGTACCTCTACTTACAGTGGTACCTCTAGGTACAGAGGTACCTCTACTTACAGTGGTACCTCTACTTACAGAGGTACCTCTATTTACAGAGGTACTGATGATTAGGGATGTCCCGATCTCGATCAGCGATCGGGATCGGCCTTCGATCTTAAAAATTTAAGGTGGATCGGATCGGCCGATCAACCTTATTATAACACGCCGATCTTTTTTTCATTATTTTTTTCCTCAAAAAGTGATCCTGATTAACACAAATTAATAAAGTAATCATATTACACAAACAAAAATATTTTTTAAACTATATACATTTAATAATTTGCACTGAAATGAAGTTTCCCAGCAGCGCTGTCTTGTATCGACCTTAAAAGTTTTAAGACCGGCTAAACTTTAGCAAAAATGTCAGCAGTGTGGCAGCGCTATAAAATTACAAAGACTGACGCTTCAACTGTGACTTGCAACGTGTGGAAGGCTGAGATATCACGAGGGGTAAGTAAAAAGAGAGTTTACAACACCACCAATTTAATCAGACACTTAAAAAGCATCGACATCAGCAACCAGATCACCGCAAAGCACGACGGCTGCAGCTTTGGTGTCCGTCGGGCTGCGGTCACTGTTCATTTCGACGGCAGCGGTGACTTCAGGCAGCAAACGCTCTGTGGAAACTTTTTAAAAGAAAGACAAAACTCCCGAAATACTCGGAGAAATACAGAAAAATCACCGAGCTAATCGTGGAATGTATTACCGAGGACACGGAGTTTGTGGAATACAAGGCATTTAACCGGCTTCATTAATTACCTCGAGCCTCGTTCCCGTCATTACATGAACGACAAAGGACACAAAGGTGCGCAAACATGTGCAGCGGGTCTTGAAAGAAGTTAAGTTAATATTTTATGTTATTTTTTATTCTGATGTGATTTCATTGATTGCAAAGACTTCTGCTAGTGTTTTCATTGCCTTAAACTGCTAGCCAAGTTCACCTGCTGCTATTTAAATGAAGTGCTTTGTTCTTTGGTACTGAGACTGTTGAACAGTCACTGTTCTGTAACTAAATGTGTTTTATAATAATTCTCCCAAACAAAAAAGAAAGAAAGAAGAGTGTTTAGATAAGTTATTGTTTATTTTATGAGATGATAAAAGCTATTAATCTCAGCTTGGATGCAGGCCTATTTATTAATGTACACAGGAAATAAAATGCATAGGAAATTAAACTCTGTTTGCCCACTCAAAAAAAGTGAAATCGGATCGGAAAAAATCGGAAATCGGCCGATCATCAAAATTAAAAGATCAGAATCGGATCGGGACCCAAAAAACGTGATCGGGACATCCCTACGGATGATGCAACTTGGACCTGGCTCCGATGTTTTCTAGTGACTGTCCATGGAGAATTCACACAAATTCTGGAGAATCATTCATTCATTTATTTATTTTCATGTTCACTCTATACCTAAACAGTTCAATTCTTTAAAAAACAATGCTGCTATGCTTTGAAATAAGGCATAAAAATACTTGAGAAAAGCTTCATGCGGGTAATTACCATAAGACAACAAGGTACTAATTGGAACATCGAACACATGGCTAATTAATATATCTTTAAATGTGCGGCTTTCTGGAAATTCTCAGTTGCTGTTTATTAACTTTTTTTTTTACATGATACCCATCAAAACAAATTTTACCTCAAATTAAAAAAAAATACTAAATTGATGCTCACTTCTCTAATTTGTATTTTCAGTGTTAAGCTAAAATCTCCCTGTTTCTCTTTAATTGTGGTCAGCTAGTCTTCTTGTTTTTTTTTTTGTTTTACTGTTGCAGCAACATGAGTCTCAGATTCTGCAAAATTTCAGAGTACTCACCTTTTGTAAAGCTATACATGTACAGATTCTATTTTCTTTTTCATTTTAAAGTGTCCTGATTTATTTACTTCATGACATGATTTAAAAAGGATTTTTCTTTTAATTTCCTTTCTTTACAATTTTCCTCCATTAAAAAAATTAAATAATTATATTCTTCTTTCTGCTTTTCCCTTTGTACATTTAAAAAAAAGTCAAGGTGTACTCAGTTTTGACAGAAAGGGGTTGGTGTGTCAGCTTATTGATCATTTTCATGCTTCAAACAGCTATAAATTTACTGTTGAAGTGTTAATTTAATTTCATAGAAAGTTTTCCCTATAAGTTCCATTTAATAAAGAACCATATTCTTACTTCTTAGGTTTGCTGCCAAACTAATAGCAGGTGTTTTGGACTTTAAGACCATGATTGACAAGTGAGTATTCACTTTAAGATATTTTATGTCTACTGGAGACATACAGTTTTAATTTCTTTCAGGTGCCATTGATTAATATGGTTTTGCTTTCAAAAGTAAATTAAAATAATGGCTTTGCTGATAGGTTTTTAATCAGACTACCTTGTAAATAGTGTGAGTTTGTCATATTGTGAATTCTCCTCATATCACATGGCTCCAGTTTCAAGGCAGAACTTGTATATGTTCCAGTGAGACTCTACCAGTTGAGTACATGGGAGAAAAGCCTCTGTGTATGAATCAGTACTATGAAGTGTTGTCATCCTGCCGCATCCCTGGTTTAAAGAGAGACTCTATCGTAAATCATGCCAAGAGCTTGCATCCCCCCAGACATATTACAGTAGTACACAACTTCCAGGTGAGTAGCACTTCTTTAAATTAACTGCTTCTGTCCAAGTGTCTCTGAGCTATGTAACACAAAATATGCTCAGCTGGCGTTATGGAATTAGCTTAGCTGCTTCAGCATTACTAGCATCATGGAGCTGGTCATTGCCAGCCACAGTAAACCCTTGATTTTCCAAAGTACAGTTTGTGCTTTCTGTGTCTAAATTTGACAAATGCATGCAATAATGATTGGGCGCTCTGTCTTGCAAATAATGTAAAAGTAAACAATGAGGACCTGCAAAGATGGTAGTAATTATCCAAAGCTTTTCAGCTACAATTGTTGTTGCATCTGGCAAACTTAACTTGACTTATCTTTGATATCTGTCTTCCTCATGAAACCAGTTCTTTGAGTTGGACGTGTACAACAGTGATGGGACTCCACTATCTGTCAATCAGCTCTGTGCTCAGCTTGAGAAGATCTGCACTGCTTCTCAAGAGACCACTGTTGAGCCTGTTGGCATCCTGACAACCCAGCACCGTGATGCCTGGGGTAAGGCCTACCTCAATCTCATCAAAGGTGAGTTCGCAGACATCTGATAGTGAGCATAAAGATGCTGGAACATAACATCATGCATGGTCTTTCACTGGCTGTAACTGCAAGCTTTTCAACGCAGAGACTGTTTTTGTACCACAGTGTATTGTAGTGTGCAGCCTGCACCACTAGAGGTCAGTCATGGCACAGACAGCTGGATAACCAGACAGCCAAAAGAACTGAAAGAGATCATAGAAACAGAACTACTAAGGTCTTATTCATTTGTCATTTTTTATATAAATATACAAAACAATGTTTTAAGGGTTATTAAGTGAAGTCCACCTCCCGGCAACTATGGATGATCTTGTGAAGTTGTATAGAGAAACTCCACACGATGAGGGAAGTGGAGTCACATGTTTCAGTACTGTTCATAAAACCTCTGCTATACACTTAGATGGAAAGACATTGTTGAAAAGGAAGTAGTGTTATGTAACTGTGTTAATATATGAACAAGGGCTGAGTACGTTTCCATTAATAGTCAGTGTGTTCCAGTCATTCTGCATGCATGCATGATGATGGCAGCACACACTACTGCAGCGGGTCAAGGCTCCCATGTTTGGTACATTATCTTGCATGTGTTATGTTTTTCTATCTTTTTTTGATGCATCGGCCGTGTACCGTCACTAATTTAATTGTGTGGCATCATACAATGACAATAAAGGCTTTTGATTCTGATTCTCTGATGCATAACAGTGTGTTTGCTTTGTGTGTTGGTGCTTTTTCTGTCCAGATAAGAATAATAAAGAAACAGCCACAGCTATCCAAAGGAGCATCTTCCTGTTGTGTCTGGATGGAGCAATGCCTGATGTATCTGATCTATCCCAGAGTGGTGCTGCCATTCAGATGTTGCATGGAGGAGGTGTCCAGTGGAACAGTGGCAACCGATGGTTTGATAAGACACTACAGGTGATCAAATGAGATGTTATTAGTAGATTATGTACTACTGTGGCCCTCAACCTTTTTTGAGCCACGGACCGGTTTAATGGCAGGTAATATTTTCACGGACCAATCGGTAAATGTGTCACAGATAAATACATTATCTATACCCGCTTAATCCTCTGCAGGGTAATGGGGGTCTGCTAGAGTCTATCCCAGCTCTCTTCAGGTGAAAGGTCTCCAGTCCATCACAGGGCCACATATAAACAAACAACCATGCACACTCCCAATCACTCCTATAGGCAACAGAAAACCACCAATTAACCTAATATGCAGGTCTTTGGGAGGAAGCTGGAGTACCTGGAAGAAACCCACGCAAGCAAGGGGAAAACATGTAAACCCCCTGCCGAGGTTCAAACCAGGAACCTTGTAGCTGGGAGGCAACAGTGCTGACCACTAAGCTACCGTGCTGCCGCAGATAAATACAGCAAAATGAAATAAAACTGGGACAAAAACTGGGATTTTTCTATATATTATAATAAATGTAAATCTGATGTGTATTCACATGCAACTTTATTAGAAGCGTCCTCGTAACATCGCACCAACAACAGAACATCGGTAACATCTTCTCTGTGAAAAGACACTTTCAGAAGATGTTTGTTTTTTTTACCAATTTTGCCAACTTAGGGCCTGATTTACTAAGATCCTAAAGAGTACTAAATTGCATGTGCACTGAAAAAGTTTGCGCGTGCTGTTGTTGTGTGTTTTGCGGGTGATCAACTAAGAATGCTCGCGCAAATGATAACAGGTGCAAACCGCAGTATTTAAATGAGGTGTTGCGTGTCTTATGGTTTGCGCCATGGAGAGTCTGGATGGAAAGCAGGATAAACGCAAGCGCAAAATGAAATTTGACGAGTTGGAGTTAGAGATATTAGTGGAAGAGGCAAATAAACACATTCATGAACTACAGCAAAGAAATTTAAACATCACCAAAAGAAACGCAATATGGGAGAAAATCTGCGATAGAATAAATGCAGTTGGTAAGACAAAAAGAACGGCAGATGAGGTTAAAAGAAGGTGGCAAGATATAAGGCAAAGAACTAAAGAAAAAGTGGCCTTTAATAAAACTTCGGCAAACAAGACAGGTGGTTAAGTGGCCGTTGAGAAGTTCAAGCCTCCATAACCGCGGAGCACTGTCAATACGGAGATGCGTCTCTGCGCGCACCTGTGGCATCAATGAGTGGAGCTGTGGCTGGAGCCGACTCGTCCTCACACACTACTCATTCGTAAAAAAAGTATATGTTTTTTCATAAAATCCATCCATCCATCCATCCATCCATTAGCTTCCGCTTATCCGAAGTCGGGTCGCGCGGCCAGCAGCTTCAGAGGTCCAGATCCCCCGGCCGCTTCCACCAGCTCCTCTGGGAGAATCCCGAGGCGTTTTTCATAAAATGATGTGGAAATAACCCATTTTATTACAACTGAAATTGTGCTTGGGAGGAGTATTTTCACCGGACATTTTGACCGGAGATTATAAAATCCCGGACTTCCGCATATTTTACCAGACAAAGTCCGGCAATTACCAGACAACGGAAACCCTGGTGCCTCCTGTGGCAACCTTTTGCTGAATAATACTCGATTTAACATTCAAATAAAATATTTCTCCTTTTGCATGTGCAAACAAATTTACACGAGTCCGAAAGACTCTCTCTCTGCGTATTCTTTGATTTTGGCGATGTCGCCTCCTTGCCACAATAACAGCAGCCATCGGTGCGTAATGCTGGGCGGATTAGCACCTTCCTTTCGAACGTACTAAATACAGACGCAATCACAATCCCCGCAATTACTTTCAGGGTTGGTAAATCTCATTGCGCGTGGTAAATGGACCTATTTGCATTTTCCCCTCCCAGTATTTTGCGCTTTCTGGCGGGTACGCCCCATATTGATTATTCATCAGGGCAAAAGTGCTAAATGAACAGCGTGTGCTATTTTGCTCATTTGAGAGGCGCAGTTCTCTTTGCACGCTGTTAGTAAATCAGCTTGCGCATTGGTTTGCGGGTGATGTCAAGTTTGCACACGTTTTTACGCACGCAAACCTTTAGTAAATCAGGCCCTTAGGGGTTTAAATGTTTTACGTGACAGAGACACAGGTCTTGAAGTCTTGTCATGTGTCAAGAGTAAGTCATAGACGGATGTAGTGGAGAGAAGCTGGTCATTTTTCAAAAAAAAAAAATTTAGACTCGGATAACAAATTAAATTGTTATAATGGAAAATTATTAATTTTTTTTCTCTGCAGTCTGGTACCAAATGACCCATTGACCGGTACCAGGCCGAGCCTGGGGGTTGGGGGCCACTGATATACTGCATTCAAGCAAAATAAAGAACTTGTCATTATCTTTATCAATGTGTTTTCAATCACTTAGGTAACCAGCTAGATAAATGGTATTAAAACCTCCACAAAGTAGATAAAAACAATCGAGTGGAGCAACTACCATGAGAACAGGAGATACTGTTTGGCGGTTTTTGAAACAGATGGCTACAGGGTTCATATGGTTTGAAAAAAAATCTGTAAAAGTCATGAAAATGTGAATTTCCAGGTCTGGAAACATTTTAGAATTTTATAAACACCCATAAGGAAAAGTCATAGAAATTTCCACCATGTGGTTTTAACCTAACAATAATAAAACATACTTAATTCAAGATCAACATGGGAAAATGTGATTTAGTAGAGTTAATATCATGGAAAAATTAATTGAAATATTTTGGTAAAAAAATTGAATGATACTTTTGTGCATACAATGTTGTATACAGTAGCTGTTTTCCCGCTACTGAGCCAAGCCAAACCGAGGCTTAAATACACTAAGCACTTGGCATCACTTAGGATGCACAAAAATGATTCCTATTTCCATTGTTGGGCTGATAGCCCTGCTGTGCAGCCTGTTTGGTCCCCACATGTGTTCAAGTTCAAGTTCAAGTTTACTTTATTAATACCCGTAGGTAGATTCGTTTTGCAGTTGGAGAAGGCATCCCACACACAACCCCCACCATCATCAATTAAACACAGGACAAAAAACATTGAACAAGTTTTAAAACAGCACAAGACAGACATGGCAGGTACTCACAATGCTCACTGAACAGGATAAAAGTAGAAAGTAGGTTTGCCCACAAGGCCAAGAACAATAAATAGAAGTAAAAAAAACCCAGGTCAGGGTTTCTCATAAATAAAAATAAATAAATTAAAATAAATAAAAAGCAGGATAGACCACATCAATAGCAGTGTGTAGCAGTGGAAATGTCATACCTCCCATTTCACTTTCATTAGATGGGATATCTGTAATGTTCCCTATAAATAATAGGAAAATTGTGTTCACTTCACAGTTCAACTGAGGTCAGTTGTGAACAAGGCAGCAAGCAGAGACTGCACAAGAATGACTGAATGTGTTCTTTTTCTGCAAAAAAATGACTCAGGTGATTCAGTGTCCTCGTGTCCTCTAAGGTAATGGCAAATGAATCCTTCACCCTAGATAATTACACTTATAAAGTGTCAAACACAAGGGCACACATTATAGTTCCCTGTTGTTTCTACAGACTTTCCCAAAAAACACAAGTAGTTTGACTAATCCATAATGCAGAAGTCTCATCTGTACAGCTGCATTAAAATCAGTGCTCCATTCATTGCACGTCCTACAATGGCCAGGCAGGAAAATCCCTCACCTTTCGCCAAAATCCGCCATTTTGAAGTCAAAAAGGGTGACCTATCGTGGAGATCCGAGGAGTTTTTTTTTTTTTCGGAGTCGGGAGATTTTTTTAATGTATTTTTTTATTATCATATAATTGACCTAATAAGCACTTCAGAGATCGGCCCTTTAAATGACACTTGACAGTCAGTAAATCCTGTCCAGAACCAATCAGGTGAGATTGTTCCTTTATTCCAGTCATACGAAAAATCGTACACTGATTAAATTACAGATATTTCTGGTCAAGTATGCAAATGTGAAAGAACCTGACTGCACATTAGTGTAAGCCAGGACATTTCGATGAGTAGGATATCTGATCAGAACACTATATCTGTGACAAATGTTATCAGCACTTGTAAGGAAAATAGGCCTATCACAAACACAGTTATTAATAAGAGCCAGAAAATAAACCAGAGATGAAAATGAAAAATTAAAAATACTTTATTTTATCCCATAAAGGGAAATTCAATGTAGTAAGGGCTCTCTCTCTCTTTTTTTTTTTTTTATAAACAACAGACAGCAATAATAATAATAATATAAATAATAATATAATAACAGGTGCTGAATGCTGAATCGTAAAACCCTTCTTCTACCTTGCTTTTGTCACCAGCCCCATTAAGCTCTACAAGGGTTCATATCAAATTGCAGTTGCTTTGCATTGTTTACTGGTTTGGGAATAACCTAAAGACAAATAAAAAGCATGTCAGAAAGGCTGTGATGGTGGCTGGTAAACTGCTGGGGTCACTGGCCAGCCAGGAAGACATTTATACAGACAGAGCATTGAGGAAGGCAAGCTAAATGGAAGGCAACCAGATGCATCCCCTCTACTCCTTTTTTTGCCCCCATTTCTGTTATTTCTGTATTTTACCTCTTTATTTTAATTTATTGTTTTATGAAGTGTTGTACCATATGGGTGTTGATGTTCTTTGCTTTTTAAGTGTGGACCATTGCCAAGTAAGAATGATGCAAAATAATCTCTTTAAGGGGACAACTAAAGCCCATTTTATTGTATCGTACAGATATTTTGCAAAGAACTGTCTGTACTTCCAGCACTTGCCTATTTTGTCTTGATTATTTAAGTACCGGTCCAGTTCTTCTCAAGCAGAGGCCATGAAGTCTGCTCCTTTTGTATCTACAGTGATCCCTTATTTTTCGCGGTTGATGGGGACCCCCATGGAACGAGCACTTTATTCTGGCACTGCAGGAACTTGTAACATCACACAGGTTGTATTGTTGGGCTCCTGTCGGTTAACAGAGAATGTAAATCTATACACGCTGGGCTGCTGTTGATGCTCACTACACTTTTCATCTAACCCCGTTTTCTTTCTGCCGCCCCACGACACACACACTACATTACCCATAAGGCCACACCATTACCCATAAGGCCACCTTCTTAAAGGGGCCAGGCTGGCTCACAGCATTTCTTCGCTGTGAGAGAACGCGCACAACATCCTGTGATGTTTCCGCAATTTTTTTCTTGATTTTCTTTAATATTATATATTTCTGAAAAATCTGATGTCCACTTTTGCAGCATTTTTGCTCAGAGAGTCATACTGTGGTTCTCTGAAAAGCATCTAGAGACAACTTGTTTTGTAAAAGATGGTATACAAATAAAATTGAATTGAATTGAATTTTGGGGCACTCGTGGCCTACTTTAAGCTTACATCTATTAAATGATGCTTGGTAAAAGTGCTGTTTGAGTGTGCAGTGTTCTTTTTTTTTTTCTTCTTCTTCCTTTTAAACAAAATATGTTTGACAGGAATGTAATGCCAATATCTCTATTTAGTTTTATGTTTGTTTGTGATTTTTCCGTCAGTTTATTATCGGTATAGATGGGACATGTGGGGCAAACTATGAGCATGCTCCAGCTGAGGGCCCACCTATTGTGGCCTTGATCGACCACGTTGTGGAGTACACGTAAGTAATCCACTGATTATTTTGGACTTATGTGTCTGAATTTGCATTTGAAGGAGTATCATCCACAGAAACTTTTCCATCCTACCAGCATAAACAAGTTTTTCAGATACAAGATTGTATGAAGCATGTTTTCATGGTGACAAAATCTTTCACTGCCTTTTGCTTTTGTTCCTTTTTATTTGTAATTTTTTAAATATATTTTTGGTAACAGAAGAAAGTCAGAGACAGCTGAATCTCCCTTGCTGTCTTTGCCTATGCCGCGGAAACTACACTTCACCATCACACCTGAGATCAAGAATGACATTGAGGAGGCCAAGCACCATATGAACATGTGAGGGCAACTTTCATAATGTGTACATGCACCCTTTCTCTGGACTGGATCTAACTATTGTGACATTTCTCCCTCTAAAGACTGTCTCAGCAGGTGGACATGAAGGTTATGGTATTTAGACACTTTGGAAAAAATATCCCAAAAGCTTACAAGATGAGTCCCGATGCCTTTATACAGATGGCACTACAACTGGCCTACTACAGGTACCCTGATGTCTACTTTGAGTAAATGTACATTTTTACTAATGTAAAAAAAAAACAGTCACATTGTTGGAGCAAGTCATCATGACATAAATCCTTAGTGTACCCGCTATATGCATTTTGCAACGACCAACCACTTAAAATTTACTACCAGAACAGCTTCAAGAATTAGATGTGAGAAGACCAAATTACGTGCAGAGGACTACTCTTGATAGAATACAGATCATGAAATCACATTATTAATGACCTTCTTTTGATCATTTCATCAGAGTTAAATTTTTAAGAACAAAATTGGACACTGAAATGAAACAGTCGACTCTTTCTGTTGAAATCAGATTTAGTATCATAGAGTGTAAGCTCACAGTGTGCTTTCTTTACTGTTGGCAGGACGCACCAATGCTGCTGTGCCACATATGAAAGTGCCTCCTTGCGTATGTACCGACTGGGTCGTACGGATACAATCAGATCAGCCTCAAATGCCTCACTTTCCTTCGTCAAAGCTTTCGATGACCCCAACAAACAGGTCTGAAAACATTTGAATACAAACCTGAGTAGCTTGCATTACAAACCATAATGACATGTGAGTCTTGATTTTATCAGTCAACATAAATGCAAGTTGTTAAAGTTACAAAACAGAAGTCAGCATCACAATGTGGACTGTATTGTCTACATTTGGGTATCCCCAAATAAAGTGTTGGTGTTTTTTGTTTGTTTTCCTCTCCTAACATTTACTTCAGACACCCAAATACAGTCATGTGATACAGAAAGTAAATCCTCTTTTACTTCAGTGGTGTTTTGTATCAGAATATAATGAAAATAATCTGTTCCTTACCAGGTCTTGAAATTTTGAAATTTTGAATTTAAATACCTTCAGATGAACAAAAGCAATTTTCTTGAATGCAACAGATGAGTACAGGGAACACATTACTGCAGACATCAGTCTCCTGTTCCCTTCCTCCCCAACTACAGTGATTCATGGAGGTTTTCTGTACTGGGCAAGCCTCCATGAACTGGAGCAACATTATTAATAAAAGAGCCACCATTCCTCCACATATGATTGCATCATACTGTATTATTTCTTTCCATTTATTGCTACTTTAGGTGGTTCTACAAGGTATTACAGAATAGCTTTTTACATATTTTGTTTTTGTGATTTTGTTTAAGCTTTTGTTTATATTAAAGGTGGGGTAGGTGTTCTTTTTTTGCAGCACTTTTTACAATATTGCCTGAAAACCTTTTCACATTCCCATTGCACCCACTGAAATAAAATGTTTGCAAAAAAAACGAAATGTTTTGGTCCGGTCTAGAGGGTATAATCAGAGAAAAACTCTGACCAATCAAAATAGTGATCATCATTACTTTCATTGGCTGCCTAATACGTCCATCAAATATCAATGCACTCCCCCCCACCCCTCCCTCCCTGCGGTTCATGTAGTCGTGAATCGTGTGAAGGCGTGGTTTCGAGGGGTGGGCTGAAGAGGAGGAGGCGGAGCCTTTGGGAGGAGGGAGGGAGTGTATAATTTCAAAATCTCACTTGGATTGATGGAACCGTTTTTTCAAAGAACACCTACCCCACCTTTAATGAAGTATGTACTGTAATATGCCATGTGTTATTGTTCATCTCTGGTTGTCTTACCTTATTTTATGACCGAGAAAAGAGTAAACTTTTAATTATGTCCTGATTCGTAATGCCTTTGATAGAGTACTTCATTTTTCATATTACTTTACGCTCTCACACACGCAAAGGATTCTTTTTAATATGCTGCCTCTTCTTTTAAAGGTAACCTCTCATAGAAACTTAAAAACCTACACATACCTGTCATCCTGTTTTATACAGAACACAGAGAAGCTTGATCTGATGGAGAAAGCCGTCAAAGCTCACCGGTCATACACCAACATGGTGAGTATTCACAGCACCTGGACTGCTAGAAAATCAAGGCATCACAGTAAAGAGTAGATGCAACCAAATTATCAAATAAAAAATGGGGCACGACATGAACTAACAGCTAAATGGCACAGTCAGACTCAAATATGGTGTTGGTTTATGCGTTAGTCTATCTACACCAGTGGTTCTCAGCCTTTTTTGAACAAACACCCCCCTGGGCCACCATGATGCTCTCAACGCACCCCCCCCCCACTCAAAAAAAAAGAGAAAAAAATGTGCATATCTAACAAAGATATTAAAAAAAAAAACCTTGAGAAACCATGGAAGTTTAAAATAGAGTTCTCAAGGTGTTGCGCCCCTCATTAGTGTCGGAGCGCCCCCCTCTCAGCCCTGACGTTTCCAGCGCCCCCCTAAAGGTTCAGAACGCCCCCCTGGGGGGCAGTACCGCCCCCGTTGAGAAACCCTGATCTACACCAACCTGAGACCAGGTGTAGCGCCATAGAGCAACAGAGAAGACAATTGTTGAACCACAAGCCTTTTTAACCAGCAAAGATATGCAAAATAACCACAACCGCTTCTTATTAGAATATTTCAGATTGTTAAATGTGGAACTTTTCAGAGGAATTAAAGTTTACAGCCTGGAACAAAAAATGCTTTTGGTGACAACTGTATAGAGCGTACTTTTTTTTTTGTTTGTTTTTACATCAAATAACATTATATGGCACAATAAAGATAACCAGTCAAGTGACCAAATTTCATTTGATTGACAGCTAGTTATTGGCTCGGCTGTTGACTGTGACAGCCACATATGAATGGTACATTAGAGTGTGCTGAAACTGAAGAGATTTTAACACACCATGAGTTGAGTAATTCTTGCTTCATTTAAAGGTAAACTTAATGTCATAACTCTTTACAGGCAATCAGTGGCCAGGCCATAGACAGACACTTGCTGGGCCTTAAAATGCAGGCCATCGAGGAAAAGCTTTCTGTGCCTGCAGTCTTCAAAGATGCTGCCTACTCTAAAGCCTTACATTACAAACTGTCTACAAGTCAGGTAAGACACACACACACACAGTAGTTTTAGGTAACAGTGGTTAGCAGATCAGTATTGGTGGGATGGGGTTTTTAAAAGTAAAAGAAGTGTGTGTTTAATAGAAAGATTTAAGCTCAAACTCCTTATAATAGCTTTTATTTCCACACACACATTGGGAGCACTGCATATTCTGTTCCAAACCAAAACCTGAAGAAAAATGCCAACCATGAAACATACCCTGAACCCATTCATTTGCTGATTTTGGCATTGTAATAAGCAGCAATAAGCCCACAAAACTGGATATTTTCTATTTTTCTGACCACTCTCTATAAACCCAAGAGGTGGTTGTGTGTAAAAATCCCAGTAGATCAGCAGTTTCTGAAATACTCAGAGCAGCCCGTCTGGCACCAACAACCATGCCACGTTCAAGGTCACTTAAATCACCTTTCTTCCCCATTCTGATGTTCGGTTTGAACTGCAGCAGGTCGTCTTGACCAAGTCTACATGCCTAAATGCATTAAGTTGCTGCCATGTGATTGGCTGATTAGGGGTGTAACGGTACACAAAACTCTCGGTTCGGTGCGTACCTCGGTTTTGAGGTCACGGTTCGGTTCATTTTCGGTACAGTAAGAAACATAAAGGCAAAATATAAATGTGCTAGTTGTTTATAACACACTTTTGTGCTTTTTAACAATAGGAACATTAGCCTATACAAAGCTAGAATTCTGCTCAAAAATATAAATACAATATTCTAAAATGTAGATATTTTGAAAAACAAAATAAAAATAACATTGACTCAGACTTTTGCTTAAAAAAAATTATCCATCTGATGTGCAAAATTGAACAGTTGCAACACTGAACAGTTTCAAGTTGTTAGTCAGATTAAATTACATGAATAAGGCTCAGGGTGTTTCTTTAAAAACTAATCTTTTTATTCTTTCATAAAGTCCCGGTATGATTTTCTGGCTAAAATGTGGACGAAAAGGTAATTGATATCCGGGCTCAATTACCTTTATCATGTGTTTGAAGCCAGCGTTCTCTACCACTGATTAGGGTGTTTGTGTGCACGCGCGTCGCCTCGCCTGTGTATGTGGTGACACGCGCCCGGACAGAAACTCGCGCTGGCTGTGCACTGAGCCCCGCAGAGAGGGAGAGAGCGAGAAGCGCGGCTCGCGAGGCAGACAGCAGCCAAGTGATGGCTTCAAACCTAGCGGTTTGAGTGCGCGTGAGACTCAAAATCACCAGAAAAAGTAGCTAGATTTGTCGCTAGTCACTTTTTACAAATTAAATCGCTAGGGGGGTCTGGAAAGTCGCTAGATATCGCGACAAAAAGTCGCTAAGTTGGCAACACTGGGTGTGCGCACAACTGCGCATGTGCGGCTGCAGCGCTCTGCTCCACAACGTGCGGTCCTTTACTTAATATGTACGTGTGGAAACTCGTTCGGTACGCCCCCGTCCCGAACCGACCTACCTGTACCGAAACGGTTCAATACAAATACATGTACCGTTACACCCCTAATATATATATATATATATTAGGGCTGTCAATTTCTTAAAATAATTAATCAGATTAATCGCATGACTGTCAATAGTTAATCATGATTAATCGCAAATTAATCGCATATTTTTATCTGTTCTAAATCTACCTTATACAGATCTTTTTCAAGTTGTATTACTCTTATTAATACGAGTCCTGACTAGAACCAGGAAATATGACCATATTAGTCCAGTCCTGAGGTCTCTGGCTTCCTGTCACTCAGAGAATAGACTTTAAAACAGCTCTAACTGTGTACAAGTCTCTTCATGGCCCCAAAGTCCATCTCTGACATGTTATGAACCAACCTGGACTCTGAGAACCTCAGGTAGTGGTCTCCTGCTGGTGTCCAGAGTCAGGACTAAACAAGGTGAAGCTGCATTTCAGTTTTATGCTCCTAAAATCTGGACCAGTCTTCCAGAAGATGTTAGACAGACCTGAACTCTAACAATGTTCAGATCCAGACTGAAAACAGTTCTGTTCAGATGTGAAGATGATGACTGGAAGGATTTTATCTGCACTCTTAATTTGTAATTTATTTAATTATTTTTTTTATTAATTAATTTTATTTATTATTGATTATTTTTATGCTTGTATGGAATGATTCTATTTGCCTTCTTGTGACTTTATGCATCTGTAAAGCACTTTGAATTGCCTTGTGTATGAATTGTGCTCTACAAATAAAGTTGCCTTGCCTAATATGAGAGTACACAAATGCTTGCCTAATGCAAAACAAATGCATGTTTATTTATTGCTACAATGCCAAATCCATTATATATTACATATATATATACTCAATATTTTCTCTTATGTTCTTCATACAAAATATTTTTGTGGTTTGGTTCAAACGGGTGGGGTGGGGGGTGGGGGGGGGGGGCTCTGCATCAGCGCTCTCATTAGCCGACAAGTGATATTTCAGTAGTCGGACTCCGGTGGTAACTAAATTCACATCGACAGTAAACACAAACAACATTTATCTTGTGGAGTTAGCCATCAGGCAACGTTTTGAAGCTGAACTTACCATTCAAAATAGTATCTTTTGTATCCATTTTATCCGAACTACTGCTAACGGAGGTTTGTTTACGTCTGTCTGTCTGCGGCATGGCCGTCGACGTCAGTGCATGGCTTCCTGTTTTGACAGGACTACGGAGGACTACAGGACTACAACTACGGAGGGGCCCGAGGCTCATTAAACCTACTCTTCTCTCTACTATTGTACATCAACGGCCAGGCTAAGGCTCGCGTTAATCGCGCGTTAAAAAAATTAGTTGCGTTAAAATTATTTTGCGTTAATCACGTTAACTTTGACAGCCCTAATATATATATATATATATATATATATATATATATATATATATATATATATATATATATATATATATATATCTATATGTATATATATATATATATATATATATATATATGTCTGTATATATATATGTATATCTATCTCTATATATATCTATATATCTCTCATATATATGTCTATATATATATCTCTATGTATCTCTCTCTCTATCTCTATATATATATCTCTCTCTATATATATATATATATATATATATATATATATATATTAGGGGTGCAGCGGTATAGGTGGCTCATGGTACAGTCGGTACCGCGGTTTTTGTGTCACGGATTCGGTACAGTTCCAGACCACCTGCTACCCTAAACCCGCGATCGCAAGATACCAAGTTTGCTGAAAGCGCAACTCGCATGTCGGCGCGTCCAAATGGAATAAATGTGCAGCTGTGGCAGCTCTCATACAGATGTCTGCTGTGGAGGAAACCAAGGAGATCTTTGTCTCTGGTGTCAAGCTGTAAAAGGTTGGATGCAGGAATTTATTTCCGATATGTCTGAAACTGTTGGTGGTCGAGGAGGGACAGGAACATTAATTGTTTGTGATCTTTAAATGCGCATCCAATGATTCATTCTGCGCCAAGATGCACAACTGGTAACAACTGGATCTCATGCAGCTAAGATCCTGGTTTAGGGAGGTGGAAGATTGCGTTCTGTTAACTGTTTTCACTCCCTCACCGGTGTATTCAACAGCTAAACAAAATGCTCCCACACCGGTGATTAAAAAAAGTTTTCTCCCAACTTCTCTGCTACTGCTGGCCATGCCTGCTTGTTTTGTTTGTTTTTTTTCCCATTTCCTGCATCTATGAGCTGCAGCCAACCAGCCAAAGTGTGATCGGCTGGTCACTGTGAGTGAGCGGAGGCGAGTGGACATTGACATGCATTCTCACGTGCAAGTCCTATGCAAAGTTATTGGAACATAAATACCGCGGGACATAAAAGCGTCCCGTGTCCCGTGCAGGCCGTACCGAACCGTACCGTATTTTACTGAGTCCCATTGCATCCCTAATATATATATGTATATATATATATATATATATATATATATATATATATATATATATATATATATATATATATATATATATATATATATATATATATATACACTACAAACAAAAAGTTAAGGATATTTTGAAATTTGTTGATATTTTATGCTATTTTTGTGAATTGGCCTAATTTTCTCTGTTTTCATGAAATGTTTTGTTTGTCCAGTCCATATTTTTGTGTTTGACTCGGTTCCACTTGATTGATCCCAGCCAGATTGAGCTTTATCCTGGTACTCACATTTGGCTATTCAAAGAGCCTGTTCATTTGGGTGATTTGTTCATTTTGTAAGGTGGCTGAAACGAAAACGAAAATGTTCTTGCTTATTGTTGTTGTCTTGCTAATGTTGTGTGAAGGTTGTGGAGCTCCTCGACGTCATCTGGATGCTCCGGAGATGGCTAGAGCAGTCCAGCTCCTTGAGGATGGGTTACGGCAAGTTGAGGTGGCCAGGCGGTTCGGTGTAAGCCAGAGTGTTGTGTCACGTCTGTACCAACGCTTCCAGGAGACCGGGCTGTATCAGGACAGACCACGTTCGGGCCGCCCTCGGGCCTTAACAGACCACCAGGACCGTTATTTGAGGACACATGCTCGACGAAACCGCTTCGACTCAGCAATTACTCTCAGAAATAATCTTCAAAATGCCACTGGTGTCCGTGTCAGTGTTCAGACTGTGAGGAACCGACTGAATGCTGATGGCCTGAATGCCAGATGTCCGGCTGTGACCCCACGATTGACCCCTAGACACCGTCAGGCAAGGTTGGCCTTTTCTCGTGAACACATGGACTGGAATATTGAGGCCTGGTCATGTGTACTCTTCTTGGACAAGTCCAGGTTTTGTGTTTCCACGAACGATAGACGCCAGAGAGTATGGAGGGTCCGTAGGGGACGCTTTGCAGAGTGTGCCATTGTTGAGCACGACCGTTTCGGTGGCCCATCTGTTATGGTGTGGGCAGGGATCAATGGGGGGCCGCACAGACCTCCATGTGTTCCAGCAAGGTGGGATTAATGCCCGGGTGTATCGTGATGACATTATTCTTCCCATTGTTCGTGCCTATGCCGGTGCTGTGGGTCCGGATTTTCTGCTAATGGACGACAACGCCCCAATCCACAGAGCAAGGTTGGTGCAGGTGGTCTGTTAAGGCCCGAGGGCGGCCCGAACGTGGTCTGTCCAGATACAGCCCGGTCTCCTGGAAGTGTTGGTACAGACGTGACACAACACTCTGGCTTACACCGAACCGCCTGGCCACCTCAACTTGCTGTTCCCCATCCTCAAGGAGCTGGACTGCTCTAGCCACCTCCGGAGCATCCAGATGACGTCGAGGAGCTCCACAACCTTCACACAACATTAGCAAGACAACAACAATAAGCAAGAACATTTTCGTTTTCGTTTCAGCCACCTTACAAAATGAACAAATCACCCAAATGAACAGGCTCTTTAAATAGCCAAATGTGAGTACCAGGATAAAGCTCAGTCTGGCTGGGATCAATCAAGTGGAACCGAGTCAAACACAAAAATATGGACTGGACAAACAAAACATTTCATGAAAACAGAGAAAATTAGGCCAATTCACGAAAATAGCATAAAATATCAACAAATTTCAAAATATCCTTAACTTTTTGTTTGTAGTGTATATATTTGTGTATATACAGTGGAGGAAATAAGTATTTGATCCCCCGCTGATTTTTGCAGTTGTCATACTAAGAAATAAATGAACAGTCTCAGACTTCTATGGCAACTTAATTTGAACAGTTATAGAAAGAATATTGAAAAAATAAAATTTGAGAAAATTACACGAAATAAAAATTAATTTGCAAGTCATTGAGGGAAATAAGTATTTGATCCCCTAGCAAAACATGATCTAATACTTGGTGGTAAAACCCTTGTTGGCAGCACAGCTGTCAGACGTTTCTTGTAGTTATTTACTAGGTTTAAACCACATCAGGAGTAATTTTCGTCCACTCCTCTCTGCAGATCATCTCCAAATCCTGAAGGTTTTGAGGCTTGCGCTTGGAAACTCTCAGCTTCAGCTCTCTCCATAGATGTTTAATAGGATTAAGGTCAGGAGACTGGCTAGGCCATTCCATGACCTTGATGTGCTTCTTATGGAGCCACTCCTTTGTTTCCTTGGCTGTATGTTTTGGGTCGTTGTCATGCTGGTAGACCCATCCACGACCAATTTTCAATGTCCTTGTGGAGGCAAGGAGGTTGTCACCCAAGATTCTGCGGTACATGGCCCCGTTCATTTTCCCATTGATGCAGTGAAGTCGACCTGTCCCCTTAGAAGAGAAACACCCCCAAAGCATAAGGCTTCCACCGCCATGCTTGACAGTAGGGATGGTGTTTTTGGGGTCATATTCAGCATTTCTCTTCCTCCAAACACGTCGAGTTGAGTTGAGTCCAAAGAGCTCAATTTTAGTCTCATCTGACCACAGCACCTTCTCCTAGTCTCTTTCTGAGTCATAAATATGTTTGTTATCAAACCTGAGTCGGGCCTGGACGTGAGCCTTCTTGAGCAGAGGGACCTTGGACCACTGCAGGATTTTAAACCATTGCATCTCAGTGTATTACCAATAGTTTTCTTGGTGACTGTGGTCCCAGCTGCCTTGAGATCATTAACCAGCTCCTCCCTTGTAGTTCTCAGATCTCTAACCTTTCTCATGATCACTGAGACCCCACCAGGTGATATCTTCCATGGAGCCTCCAGCCTAGGTTGATTAACAGTCATGTTGTTATCTTCCACTTCCAAATAATTGAAGCAACAGTTGTCACCTTCTCATTCAGCTTCTTATGGTTTTGTAGCCCATTCCAGCCTTGTGGAGTTCAACAACTTTGTCCCTGACGTCTTTTGACAGCTCTTTAGTCTTGCCCATGGTGGAGATGGTGGAGTATTACTGAGTCTGTGGGCAGATGGCTTTTTATACAGGTGAGTATTTGGAACAGGTGTCTCTCATGCAGGTAATTACTTCAGTGAGATTAGGAGTATGCCAGTGGTCTGTGGGAACCAACACTGGTCAAGGTTGGTCGGGGATCAAATACTTATTTCCCTCAATGACTTGCAAATTCATTTTTATTTACATTTCATGTAATTTTCTCAACATTTTTTTCAATATTCTTTCTATAACTGTTAAAATAAAGCTGTCATAAAAATCTGAGACTGTTCATTTATTTCTTAGTATGCTTAGTATTTCTTAGTAACTGCCAAAATCAGCGGGGGATCAAATACTTATTTCCTCCACTGTATAGCTAAATAATCATGCAAAACCAGCCTAGATTTTATCTGCAAGAATGTGTAAATGGTGTAAGCCAGTGATTCTCAAACTTTTAATACTGCGTACCACCTGAGAAACTGTTTAACAGTTAACATTACACCTAACTGGTAATACACACAGTTAACAGTTAATGTTACAGTTAACATTACAGGTACTCAGAGAGCTGAGTACCTGTAATGTTAAAAATACATTCTGAGGCCTAAACTTGCTAAAACTGCTGTGACATGACTTAAGGCATTTCTATAACTAGCCTCAAATCCTTCCAATTTGAGGCCACCAGTTGTTATGGTACTGGCTCCTTCAAGTAGCTAAGTTTTGACATGTGGACGTCTAGATCTCAAGGTTTCTGTTTTCCACTTGTCGTTTAGATGAACTGTCCGCCTCTCTGTCTTTGTCATTCTGAACGATCCAGCGTGTAATGACCACTCTAAAGACTGCATGCAACTTAGAGAAAGGAATAAACGCGTTTTGCACCTTCGTCGCGTGTCAGTGCCTTGTTTAACAACCGAACTGACTGCTTCACCAGTGTACAATAATAATTATTCTTACGACTAAGAAGATATCCAAATTCTCATTTAACAGTACCACCATGATGACCAATTTTTAAATATAGCCATATATGCCTTCTCAATTACCTTTAAACACACAGGGATGTTTATTTCTTATTGTGGTTATTTATTACCTGAATTGTTACTATTTACAACTCTGTCCAACAATTCTCACATACTCATACTCTCATACAGAGCAAAGTTAACACTCAAAAGTTGTTACATATGCACTGCAACTGAATATGCAATATTTTTTTATAGGAATTTTTTAATTATATCAAGCTACACATTTCGTTGGAAACATGTTTATAATGCATTGTATGTTTCTGATTTTTTTTAAGTGAAAATGTGAAATGTGCGCACCACTGGTGTAAGCACAATATTAGAAATTTTGAGAGGGAAAAAAGATGCCAGACGCCTCCTGGTTGTGTCTTGCTTTGCGCCCAGGGCATTTATTTGGAGAAATACAGTAAGGCTCTTAGTGTAGCTCTTAGTAAGGAGTGTGAAGATCAATTAATAAGGGCATTTATTCCAAGAAAAAACAGGTGTCAAACAGATATCCCTTAGTTGAACCCAAACAATATTTTCAGGAAAAAACACCTAAAAAGACATAACCAAAGTAAATGAAGAATTGCTCTACAATAGTACGGTTTAGGGTTCTTGGTGTCTAGAAACTAGAAAGTAAAAAGGGAAAACCTGAGTCTTTTATGAACAGCAGTATATTACTTTTTCTTCACTTTGTGTACCGCGCTAACAAATTAAATTCTTTTTTTTTTTCTCAAGGTACCTTCCAAGACCGACTGTGTCATGTGTTTTGGTCCCGTTGTACCCAACGGGTATGGTGTGTGCTACAATCCTATCGATGATCACATAAACTTTGCTGTGTCTTCATTCAATGCCTGTAAGGAAACAGATGTGAGGCATCTGGCCCAGGCAGTGGAGGATGCACTGCTGGATATGAGGACACTACTGGAACAAACTCCAAGAGCCAAACTTTGAATCTGATGAAGAATCAGAGATATTCCTTTTTCATATGTGAAGTGAATGTAACAAATTACAGCTACTTAGCAAGGTTTAGGTACATTTTACATCCCAGGGCAAGGCTACAAGCTCCAATTATGGTACTTTCAATCAATACTGAATATTATTTTGAGATTTTTATTAACGATCAAGTTATCATGTGATGAAACAAGAAATAAGCAACTGACTGTGAAACAATAATTTTATTAAGATTTAATCAGCTATTCTAATTGCTTGTTTACAGTACTTTATGGTCACATCATATGTGATATATTGGTCACATCACTCTATTTTCCATCGTTGTTTTTTTAAATCAATGAATAATACATTTAATTAAATTGAATATTTATTAATCCTCAAATGTCTTAAAATATTGTAGCAATATGACCTGTTGAGGAAAAAAATAAATAATTGAAGAATAATAACAAAAATTATTTTCTGAACTGATTTTTTTTTTAAAAAGAAAATGTGTGGTGTTGCGGAAAAATATGTTCTCAATATCTACTCATGTCTCTATGACTTAATCTTTTAAGTAAGACTGAAAGTAAAGACTTGAGACACTTGAAGTTTCATGGAGTTCACTTTCATTGTAATGTCTGTTAAATAATTTAATTGAAGAACTAGAGAATTTACTTGTTATGTCAGGAATGGGAGTGAGTGTGGTACGTTGGCTGTAAACAGATAACTAAATATCAATATCCAGAGAGCAAACCAAGGTGGCCTTATCTGGTATAAACTGTTGCCATGGCAACAATCAGTGATTGAAGAAAAATATTTTACTGCTACTGATCAGATGCCAGGGTCCTGAGTGTTTTCCAACCTGGATCCCTTGTTGGGGACTCACAAATTTGCTGACTCCTCTTGCACAAGTGTGTGTGTGGTTTTTATTTTTTTGGCTAGCGCTGGGCTGCCTTTACCTATGTGGCAATCTGGGTGAGCACAGACAATCATTTTACCACTAAAAGGATAAAAGGATAAGGAAAAAGGGATAGGTGAAGGATAGGGATGAGAAAAACAGATCCAATAGTGGATTTCATCTCCATCTCCTGTCAAATAAAATCTTAAATGGATTGAGGTCATTTCTTGGTCATAAAAGTTTATCACCTGAGGGGTGTACTACGAAGCGAGATTAGAGGGTTAGCGAGGTATGTTGAGTCTAAAGCCAGGATTTCCAGTACCACGAAGGTGGCTCTCTTTTAACCAGGCTAGATCACCATGGTAATTTACTCTGCAAGCTTAACCTGGTCCGGAGCAGGTTATGTGCAGAGTTTAGGCTCAAATCGGCTATAAAAAGCACTGCCCTTTCACTTTCACCCAATCCCGTTGACTTTTACACCAGGATTGTGCAATGGAGGGAGAGTATTCAGAGACCGGACTGATCCGCTGGCTTCCCATGACCATATTCTCTATGAACGCTATAGATTTCCAGCTGAGGGAATACGTTACATTTGTAATCTGCTAGAGCCATATATTGCCAGCGCCACCAAACGCAGCCGTGCGCTCACAGTAGCGCAAACGGTGTGCGTTTCTTTGCGTTTCTTTGCCACGGGAACCTACATGCATTCAGTTGGTGATGCAGAAAATCTGAGCCAGAATACTGGAATAAAGGTTGTACTTGTTCTTACTGAACTGCTGAATATGTTTGTAGTATTCCCTGGCCATCTACCCACGCTTCAAATAAAAGAAGCGTTTTACTGAATCAGGTAACATAAATTAATAGTCCATTATATTGATAATCAGTGTGATGTGGAATTTCATGTGAAATGTTATAATATAATTCATTCATAAGATTCCCCAGGGTGATAGGGTACCTATTAAAGTGGCCGGTGAGTGTGTATAACAGATAATATTAAATCTTAAATTAATTTCACATGGATTTAGCAAAAAACTAAAGTGATTTCATTTATCATTCATAATGGGACAGTCAGACCTACATAATGTTTAAATCTGCTGCATTAAGTTTAAAGTTTAAGCGCTCTAAAAGAGGGAGAGAGATTCATTAAGGTTGTGAAATAAATATAGTGGTGAAATAAATATAATTTACGAATTTACACGATCTGCAATTTTTTGCCAGCACTCCTCTCTGGCTTTATTCGCACCAACAGTGTTGCTTTTGGCCGAAAAGATTTCTTTGAAATCCTCATAGCCCTGCGTTATTAAAACCTGCTCCTCCTGACTGAAATATACGGACCGCCATCTATCCATTTGATCCGGAATAGGTGTCAAATGACGCGTCAAAAGCCCCCTTTTATGTGAACGTGCACAGAGCAGAAAGCAGAAAGCCGCGGTTAACAAAGATAGTTGATAACCACCGTCGTGGTACCGGTTATCTCTGATCGCGAGTTTCAGGTTTGTTAAGCCAGCTCACCCAAAGAAAGCCTGGCTGTGTCGAACTTGCTTCGTAGTACACCCCTCAGGAGACCGATCAGAAGAGGCAGGGACTGAGGGGAGGTTGGGTTAAACACAGAGTTCAAGACTCGCTCTTCTCAGCTCAGATGTGACCGTAGCTCTGGATCCTGCTCTGTGGCATGGCACTGACTGCCATTTATTTTTAGTTTAGTATTTTAGACTTTATACAGTATTTATCTTACTGTTTTAGAATTTTAACACTCTGTTCTTCTCTTTTTCTAGTGTTGTGGCTGGTGTGGCCCTCCACTCGCTGGTGTGGTGGTGGCACTGAGAGTCCACTTTAAAGGGTGATTTGTTTGCATGTTAAGTTTGTATCTTATTTGAAGTATGTTGGGTTTTGTTTCTTTTAAACTCTCGGTGTCCCAGACTGTGAGTGGCTGGTCTCCCAGCCATAACATGACCATCTGTCCTCTCGTTTTTCTCTGGCTTAGTTTTTATATACTTTAAAAAATAAAGACAGATGACTTGACCCACACTAACTGTCGTGGCCTCTTTAATTGAAGCTCCTGCAGACCCTCTTGGTCACAAGTATCACAACGCCACCCTGGAATGAGAATAGGAACATGGGGGGTTTGGGGGATTAAAAGTTGCCTAAACCTCATAATTTTACCCTTTCATTTTTTTTTTTTTTTATCCTCTGTAAAATACATTATTGTCTCTTTAAAAATATATACTAAATCTTATTGTGGGGATGACATCATAGAAAGCAGCTGTGCAAAATTGAATTTCAGGCTGTACAGGACTTGCCAGTCATTAACTTTCTTTCAATCTCATGCATGTTGAGAACACAATGGAGCCAAGTAATTATTTGGCCATGTAACCAATAAAACATTAAGTGCAAATCTAATAATGAAAGTGTAACTTCACCTGGCAAGAACTTTATGCAATGAGTCTATAGAATTCATGTCACAGAGTTGCCACTTGAATGAAATAAACATCATTTGGGATTATTATTAACATCTTGACACACACAGCCTAATGTTGCTCAATGTTGTGAGGACTCTACTAATAAAGTTGCATGTGAATACACATGATTGCACATTAATTAGATTTATTATAATATATAAAAAATACCACAGGTTTTATGCTGGTCCTATCATTCTTTTTTGTTGTCTGCAGCACATTTTACAGACCAGTTTGTGAGAATATTGCTTGACATTTAACCGGCCCAGCCGAACTTCTGTGCTAAAGAGAGACGTATCACTCCTATTTACTGGTCCTCATCTGCTACAAAAAGAAAAAGTCACAAGTGCTTTTTTGTTTGTGGGTCCTCTTTCAGTGAAAGCAAAAGCTGTTATACTAGAATCTAAATTGTGGGGCCTTTGAGGATGTATGATTTCTTACCAATTTGCTAAATTTGATAAAACATGCAGACTTGAGTACAAACCTAGAGAACTGAATAGGCATGCAGTTTGCAAAATAAACGAGCTTTTCTGGTACTTCAGCAAAGTGTCCACTTTGCATTTGAAGAAGGAAACTGCTGTAGATTTACTGGCTGCCTCTCTGTTTTGCTTTTTCCTTTCTCAAATGTAGGAAAGACAAGATCCTGCATGTCTGTATGTGTTTTGATAGAAAACTTCAGCCCACTACTTTGAATGGAGCCCTTTCACTTCCTTGTCTGATGGCTGACTCATTTGCTAACACATACACTCAGTCACACTCACATCCACCTCTAACTGGCAAGTCTGTCTCAAATTCTTTCCAAGGAACTGCTGAAATATCCAGGCAACTAATCTGTTCCAAGTAATTCACTGATTGCAGGGATTGGCAAGTAAAACTTGTTTTTGATTCAGTAACTCCAAATGAACTGTGCCACTTTAAGTCTAAAACGGCCATGACTTATTAGCCCAGTTACTAGTCCAGCTTTTTCCACTGGTTTATTAACATTTTCCTTCCAGAAGCAAATTACACTGAACATTAGGAAGGTTGTTTTTATCACATAGACAAGTAGGACTGGAACAAAAATCTGATGGGGAGTTGGACAGTATGATGATGATTTAGTTTATGAACTTGTAATCGTGCAGAGCCAAAAAAAAAAACAAAAAAACAATGGTGATATGCAAACATTCAGCAGCCCATGGGAGGGACTAGTGTGTCAATGATTCGCATTTCACTTACGAACCTGAAACTCCCCACCAGTTGGACCTGGAGAAGGTGGAACATTTTAAAGAACCAAGAAAAGGAAAGTATAGATACTATATATATATATATATATATATATATATATATATATATATATATATATATATATGTACAGTCATGTAAAAAATTATCAGACCACCCTTGTTTTTCTTGTTTCTTCAGTTTCTTGTTCATTTTAATGCCTGGTACAACTAAAGGTACATTTGTTTGGACAAACATGACGATAACCACAAAGATTGCTCATAAGAGTTTTATTTAAGAGCTGATATCTTACCATTTTCCAGGGTTTTCTTGATTATAACCGAAAGCACTTAAGTTTTTACATCAATAGCTATGGTGTTGTACTGCCAAAAACACTGCTTTTATGCATTCAGTGTTTTCTTTTCTGTCTGTTTTAGTCACATGATGACGTTTAGTAGTACCAGGTATTAAAATGAACAAGAAAGTGAAGAAAAAATGGTGGTCTAATAATTTTTTTCCATGACTATATATATATATATATATATATATATATATATATACACACACGCACATGTGTGTGTGTATTAACATATACATATATATGTTATTCCCAGGATTGAGTTCTAGATGGAAATCTCAGTTGTTCCTGGTCTATTCACCTCAGGGATTACGGCCCCCAGTGCCTGATCACCACTGTTGCCTTCACACCCTCATCTTCTTCAGCTCTACCTTCAGCCTTTACTATTTCCGAGCTTCTCGTGTTCCTTTTTTCTGATATTGCTGTCACTTGGGATGGCCATGTTTATGTCTTCCAGTGTTTATCCACCTCTGTCAGGCTGATCAGCCGTCACCAGTTTGTCTGTTTGGATCCAGTAAGATGTATGCTAAGGAAACTGGGCTTTTATAAGCACCGTGAGTGAATAAATATAAACTTCATACTGTGCAAGTTCTCATTATTGTAAGACCACATAAACATCATGAGCTTTTATTTACAAAGTATTGTTTTAAGCTACTGTCTGGATCACACTAGGAATCTTTGAAGAACTATGTTGTAACCTTGAATCTGGTGTTTTTGAAGTAATTTCCGAGCATGCAAAGCTGCATTTGTGAAGTGGCCACCGTGACTCACAGTTACAAGAATACAGCTGCTCCATTTCCTGTAAGCTCCAAGAGGATTTCATAATTATTGTGATCTCATGCAGCAGATGGATTTCCAAAGCATGTATCATTGTTTGATGGGAGTAACCTGACACTGGGGCTTTTTACTGGTTGGTTACCAGCCCACTGAGCCTGGATCATGAACAACCTCTGTATGTAACAGCTAGTTGGACCTTTTTATGGAGCTTTTTTCATTTTCCCCTGGAAACCTGCACCAGAAACACACTGTTCAGTGACTGCAATGACCTGAGATTTACTGCCACAGGTGTTTCACTAAACAGTGTAACCCACAAAGAATTTTTCTGTCATGAACTAAGAAGCAAATCAGCTTCAGAAGCAAAACAGTTGCAGACAACGGCAGCTAATCATGATTAAATGGTTATTACTGCTACTACTGTTCTGCAAGAGGACACAGGCTGGACATGGAAACGAAAATGGTAAGTATTTCATTCTCTATAACATTTTCTATTCTACAAACGTAAAGAATATATGTATTGACAGGCGAACAATCTTGTCATTCAATATGAACACAGTGAACGACTGTGACACTTACAATGAAACTGAGCACTAAAGTGAGGAGAAATCAGATCTACGACAGTGATTCTGAAACTTTTAATCCTGTGTACCACCTGAGAAACTGCTCAGCTCTCTGAGTACCACCATGATGACCAACTTTAAAATATAGCCATATATGCCTTCTCAATCAGCTTTAAACACACAGGAGAGATGTTTATTCCTTATTGTAGTAATTTATTGTTACCTGAATTGTTACTTTACTGAATCAAATATTTACAACTTGGTCCAACAATTCTCACATACTCATACTCTCTTAGAGAGCAAAATAAACACACTCAAAAGTTGTTACATCTGCACTGAAACTGAATATGCAACAAAAAATGTTTAAAAGACACAATTTTAATTATCTCAAGCTACACATTTTGTTTAAAAAGTTATATTTGTGATGTATTGTATGTTTCCAATTTTTTAAAAAGTGAAAATGTGGACAGTCGTGATGTTCCCCGCGTACCACCAGAGAGTGCTGGCGTACCACCAGTGGTACCCGTACCACAGTTTGTGCACCACTGGACTTTGAAATGGGCAAAGAAATGGCAGATTCTAACCTTAGGAATTAGAAACCAGCTATATTAAAACTGCCCAGCTGAATGAACTGCTGAGAGCAAAATGTATACTGAAAATGTTTTCACAGCCTACAATAGAAGTAATATTACTTTTGGTGAGGCACGAAAATTAATCTAATTCATTAGAGACTTTGTAATTAATTAATTGTGATTGATCACATTTTTACATGATAAGTCAAGTTTTTCAATTCAGATACATTTTGGTTGAGGACTGAGTCAATGAACAGACATAATATATGTGAACTTAGCAAAAGTGTTTATTTTTCATTTATATTTATCTGTGCATTTTTCATATGTCAACTACATTCACATATTAGTGAAAATTCAAAGTTCATTTATAGCTATTACATTTAGCATTTCAAGACTTTTTGAAAACTAATTAAATAAGTAAGTTCCAGGGAACCCTGGAGATTTGTGAATACTTGGAGTTTCTACATAACTTTATTTCTGAAACGGACCCCAGAGGGGTGTACTACGAAGCGAGATTAGAGGGTTAGCGAGGTATGTTGAGTCTAAAGCCAGGATTTCCAGTACCACGAAGGTGGCTCTCTTTCAACCTGGCTAGATCACCATGGTAATTTACTCTGCAAGCTTAACCTGGTCCGGAGCAGGTTATGTGCAGAGTTTAGGCTCAAATCGGCTCTAAAAAGCACCGCCCCTTCACTTTCACCCAATCCCGTTGACCTGAACGCCAGGATTGTGCAATGGAGGGAGAGTATTAGAGACCGGACTGATCCGCTGGCTTCCCATGACCATATTCTCTATGAACGCTATAGATTTCCAGCTGAGGGAATACGTTACATTTGTAATCTGCTAAAACCATATATTGGCAGCGCCACCAAACGCAGCCGTGCGCTCACAGTAGCGCAAACGGTGTGCGTTTCTTTGCCGTGGGAACCAACATGCATTCAGTTGGTGATACAGAAAATCTGAGCCAGAATACTGTAATACTGTACTTGTTCTTACTGAACTGCTGAATATGTTTGTAGTATTCCCTGGCCATCTGCCCACGCTTCAAATAAAAGAAGCGTTTTACTAAATCGCAGGTAACATAAATTAATAGTCCATTATATTGATAATCAGTGTGACGTGGAATTTCATGTGAAATGTTGTAATATAATTCATTCATAGGATTCCCCAGGGTGAGAGGGGGCCTATTAAAGTGGCCTGTGAGTGTGTATAACAGATAATATTAAATCTTAAATTAATTTCACATAGATTTAGCAAAAAACTAAAGTGATTTTCATTTATTATTCATAATGGGACAGTCAGACCTACATAATGTTTAAATCTGCTGCATTAAGTTTAAAGTTTAAGCGCTCTAAAAGAGGGAGAGAGATTCATTAAGGTTGTGAAATAAATATAGTGGTGAAATAAATATAATTTACGAATTTACACGATCTGCAATTTTTTGCCAGCACTCCTCTGTGGCTTTATTCGCACCTACAGTGTTGCTTTTGGCCGTAAAGATTTCTTTGAAATCCTCATAGCCCTGCATTATTAAAACCTGCTCCTCCTGACTGAAATATACGGACCGCCATCTATCCATTTGATCCGGAATAGGTGTCAAATGACGCGTCAAACGCCCCTTTTATGTGAACGCGCACAGAGCAGAAAGCAGAAAGCCGCGGTTAACAAAGATAGTTGATAACCACCGTCGTAGTACCGGTTATCTCTGATGGTGAGTTTCAGGTTTGTTAAGCCAGCTCACCCAAAGAAAGCCTGGCTTTGTCGAATTTGCTTCGTAGCACACCCCTCAGGTAACTAAAAATGGTAATCAAAACATCTTTGGGAAAATAAACAGATCAACAGATTAATAAAAAGTGCCATTTCTACCATCAAACGTGGTAAGAAACAAGGCAAATCCAGCTCAAATATAGACCATAACAGGCAATATCATGGGCTTGAAATGTTGCCGTAATAAGAAAACTGCCACCAGGAAACATTCTTGTCTCTATCCCTATCAGTCAATACATCCTGTGCATCTTCTCTGCGGCTGGCAAATGAATTTGAGGTCCCTTACTACCAGTTATTTTTTCCTGAAATTATTTTTAATCAAATTTAAGTCCCAGTCCTAAATATTACATTATTAGGGCCCGAGCACCGAGGGTGCGAGGACCCTATTGTATTTCGAATGTTTATTATTATTATTATTATTATTATTATTATTATTATTATTCTTCCGCGAAATGAGTTGCCGTTTTGGGGGCCTTAACATACTCGAAAACTCACGAGATTTTGCACACGCATTCATTGTCTGCGAAATTTACATATTTTATGGGTGCTGCGCATGGGCACACAAAAGTGGCTCCATAGCGCCACCTTGTTTTTTTAAAACGACGAGCCCCTCGATATGCTTCCACCTACAGACATAAACTTTGGCTGAATCCCATTTCACCCCTTGGCCCTACCCCTTGGCCCTACCCCTCCGTTTTGCGCGTTCATGTGGAGGGGTAGGGGTGTCCCAATTCCCATTATGACGGAGGGGTAGGGCCAAGGGGTAGGGCTATATACCCCTCCAAACGGAGATTTTTCCGAGGCACACTCCAAACGGAGGGGTATGACATATTTAAGTATTTTCTCCATGAATAAAGTTCGAAAATGTACGAAAACCTATTTGTTGTCTATTTTAACATTGTTTCAATGTGTAAGTGGTCATTTTCCTCGTAAAAAATCCGCCGAAAAAATCGATAGTAGTCGAGGCGTCAGTTACGTGGTTACCGTTGCTAGAGTGGATGCTGCCGGCAGCCCTGATGATAATCTACAGTGATAAAGTTTCATATAACTTCCGATAACGTATTAATAATAACGTCGGCAACCTCGCCGAAGTTATCGATAGTGATTCATTCCTCCTCCTTCATTCCTCCGTCTAGCAGCAGACAACCGTTAAAAACATCCCAATAGCCCACGCAACAGATTAATCACAGCGGCAGACGCAAACAGGAAATCAACCCACTAATGGTTGTAATTAACAAGGAGACAGTGGTGTTTCTGCCTTAAGAAATGTTGCAGATATCATTGTGAAAATCGCCGTTAACGTGAAAACGGACATTAGACATTAGACGGACATTAGTAATTAGAATACTTCCGTGTGTCAGATCCTCAGTTATCCAATGGGACTGATGCTCTCAGCGGCTTGAAACGACGCGGCCGGTTAATGTGTTGAAATGAATGGAAGGCTGGAGCGCTCGCTCTGAGCGTCAAATATCGACTCGGGGAATTACATTAGAATCTGTTCAGAGCCCGCTGCGTCGGTGCTTAGACGCTGAGGGCGACCTGTGAGTCAGAAACTGACGCCGAAGGCCCTGACCAGCGTCGGTTTTCGACGAGCTGGGAGTGAGACTGTGTTGGCAGACGGCATTTTTTCCTGAGATCTCCGGCAAGCGCTTGTCGCATCTGGTTACGTAAGAGGCAGCGGCGACTACTGATGACGTAGCGATTGTCGAGGGGTGTCCCAATTCGGAGGGGTTGACTTTCGGCCCTACCCCTTGGCACTCCGTTTCCAGGGGTAGGGCTAAGGGTAGGCTATGGGTAGAAAAGAGAAATGGGATTGGGCCTTGTGTGACTGATGTATCATCCTCAGACCTACAAAAAAGTCTCATGGACCCCTGCTCTAACTCCCACAGGAAGTCCGCTATTTTTAATGGAACTTGCAGTTATTCCAAAGTTTTGGTCATTTCCAGGCCTCGTACTTTAACTAACTCCTCCCAGAGATTTGGTCCGATTGACTCCAACTTTTTTTGTTCTAATCTAGACACATGGCTGAATAAAGTTTGGGAAGCATATAACTTTTTACCAGAGGGCGTGGCTGTAGTGAGGCGGCGAAGTTTGATGTCATTTCGAAGACTCGCCATGAAAGAGAAATGGGCTGTAACTCGGCCATAAAGTGTTTAATCTGGTCCAAAACGGATGAGTATGATCGTAGTCTGATCCTTAATACATAGCAGCTATTAGATTGAGGAACCGCTGTAGCGCCACCTATTGGCAACATGAAATGTCAATTTTTGCATTAGGCATCCCTGCTTCGAAGTGTGATGAGCCGACAGACCTCAAACCAGTTCAAATCAGTAGTAAAGACTTTGAAGATGACTGACAGTGAAAACTGTAACTTTTTATCAAAGGGCGTGGCTGTGATAGTACGGCGAAGTTTGATGTCTCGCCACGAATGGAAAAGTTGTTATAACTTGCACATGCATTGTCCAATCTGCACCAAAATCTATATGTATGATGATTCTTTCACCCTGAACAAGTGTATATGACAATCTTGGATGAATTCCATAGCGCCACCATCTGGTCATAGGAATATGATTTTCATCTTATTATGTCCATTATTGACCTCCCTCTTCATCGTATCAGCCTGAGAAGCGGTCAGATTGAAGTCAGAAGGGTGCTCATTCATGATGTATAATTTCGTGTATGCACGTCCAACGGTGCCAGTGCTGTTCATCGTCAGACAGGAAGTGGATGGTTTTGTCGCACCCAAATGAAATAAATTCATAAAAAAACACTTATTGGTCAAAAGAAGCTAAGACTGAAGGATCATGTTCCTTTCACTCAACCAAACATTTCATACACTGCAACATATGGTCAATTCAGAAGTCCACCACTCTATATTTTTCAAAACGTCAAATGTAACCGATGGGCATAATTCTGGCAGTGTAACTTATTTTTTATGGCACCTAATTTTTCAAATAGAGTCACCAAATTTAACAGTAATGTAGCCGGATATGCCAGGATTACTCCTGATTTATTTGAGAATTTTAGAGGCATGTACTGAATTTCTGCAAATATTTGAATGTATATTTGTGCTAGAGCAACTGTATAAAAAGTATGATGAGGGCAGGTAGCTTAAGATACAAGAATTGTTCTGTATTTTTTCTAGATTTTTAAGACAATTTTCTGATTTTACATGAATATTTTGGTAAAAGAACTCTGCTCCCTCTGGCCTCTGACTCTCAAGAGACAGAGAGGTGTGAATTCCTCACAGCAGTTAACGACAGCAGTTAACTTCATGCGGGGGGGGGGGGGGCATTGTTTGGAATCATTAACTGGTCTTTGGCACCATCTGTGGGCAGAGAAACTTGAAGGATTATTGAAAGATGAGAATCTGCTCATTTAGCAGAGGTGGCTCTAAAATTTTCTGGGGCCAGAATCAAGGGGCCTTAATATAGTCATCTTAATATATATATATATATATATATATATATATATATATATATATATATATATATATATATATATATATATATATATATATATATATATGCATCTGGTTTGATGTAAAATTACATATTTTATGGATTCTGGGCATTGGTGTGCAAAAATGGGCTAAATAGAGCCACCTGCTTCATTCACCTGCTTCATTGACAAGCCCTAGTATAAGATTTGACCTACAAGGATGAACATTGTGTGCCTGATGCATCTGACTAAAAAAGTCTTGGCCACCATGCTCTAATACCACAAAATGTCCTGTATTTTCAATTGAATGTGCATTTTTATGACTATTTTGGTCATTTCCAGGAGTCATATGTAAACAAGCACCTCCAAGACATTAGGTCAAATTCTTCTCACTTTTTTTTGTGTACAATCTACATACGTTACCCAAGCTAAACTGCAAAATGTACTTCTTTGTACCAGATCATCACGACACATTGTGGTAATGTGGTCACACTGTGGTCTTTGTTACACACTTCTGTGGGAAAAAAGGGGGTATTCCTGTAAGAAACATTTTATTTTTCGTGGGTCATTATGGTTATGAGTTCAGAGAAAGATAATTTCATTCCCTGTTAGTGTAAAGCTTAAGGCTGTAACTAGTTTGTTTGATACAGAAAAGGCAAGATTGTGTGCATTGCATATTCCTGGCACAAAGGAAATTTAAAAGTGTAGAAAAAAACTTTTGTATTGACCATAACAGAAAAATAATAATGAAAAAATTGGCTTAAAAAGGGCTGCTGGATAGCTCCAAGGTTCCATTCTATGTAATGAAGATACAGTCTGATAAACAATGTTGGAAATATAGAATCTCTTTGTACAATTAACCTGTTTGAGTGTTCTTGAATTTGAGATGTTTATAATGCACTGTTTATAATCAAGTTGGCTGATGGAGCTCCTTTGATGAGTACTCCTTGAAAAATGCCTTGTTGAAAGAATTATGATAATTATCAATTAATATAGGTGTAGAAAGACAAAGGAACAGGAGATCGACAGACAGATTGGTGCAGCGTCTGCTGTGGTGCGGACTCTGTACCGGTCCGTTGTGGTGAAGAGAGAGCTGAGCCAAAAGGCAAGGCTCACTGTACCGGTCAATCTTTGTTCCAACCCTCACCTATGGTCATGAACTGTGGGTAGTGTCCGAAAGAATGAGATCGTGGATACAAGCGGTGGAAACAAAATTGAATTTCGTTGTTTGAGAATAAATATGTTAATGGTTGAATTTTGAGTACTTTTAAACTACTATGCAAGGTTTTGCTGTTCACAACGGCTGAGATATGCAATGACAATCATCACATTATGGGACACAGTGCAGTAATGTAGTAAACCGGCAGTAATGTGTTCAGTTTTCCTAGTTCTTGTTAGAACTCTGATAACAGGGTTCATCATGATCTGAAGTAGTGCTGGGCGGTATGACCAAAAATTTATATCACGGTATTTTTCAAAATTATATTGGTTTCACGGTATATCACGGTATTTATTTTTGAAGGCACAACTGGGTGTTAACTACATTTTCTAATCATTTAGAGAGGAATTGCTGCAGAAAATTGGCTTAGAATGACCTATTTTACTGTCACGAGGAGTGAATATTGTAGAAAAACATTCATATCAAGTCTGCTCGAGATAAAGGCTGGATAAGTTTCTGTAAATCTGCTCTGGACATCAGATCTCTGACTCTTTATATTTGCTTAAGATTATAGACAGCTGTGACAGTTACAGCCTTGTTTTGCCAACATAGAACTCAACTGTGAGTAGATTCAACTTCAGATCTTTTTTTTTTCTTACCTCTGGATTCAAGCTGGGAAGCAACCTTTCCATTTTTATAACCGAATTGGATTTTCACTGTATTGTCTTGAATCCCGACTGGCTTGGGAAGGTGGTGGACACCTGGGGGGGCGGTGGCAATGGGTGCGAGGGCCCGATAAACGCTGCTTGCAGCTTTAATTATTATTATTATTATTATTATTATTATTCTCCGAAATGAATCGCCTTTTGGGGGGCCTTAACATACTTGAAAACTCACGAGATTTTGCACACGCATTCATTGTCTGCGAAATTTACGTATTTATGGGTGCTGCGCATGGGCACACAAAAGTGGCTCAATAGCGCCACCTTGTTTTTTTAAAACAACGAGCCCCTCGATATGCTTCCACCTACAGACATTAACTTTGTGTGACTGATGTATCATCCTCAGACCTACAAAAAAGTCTCATGGACCCATGCTCTAACTTCCACAGGAAGTCCGCTATTTTTAATGGAACATGCAGTTATTCCAATGTTTTGGTCATTTCCAGGCCTCGTACTTTAACGAACTCCTCCCAGAGATTTGGTCTGATTGACTCCAACTTTTTTTGTTCTAATCTAGACACATGGCCGAAGAAAGTTTGCGAAGCATATAACTTTTTACCAGAGGGCGTGGCTGCAGTGACGCGGCGAAGTTTGATGTCATTTCGAAGACTCGCCATGAAAGAGAAATGGCTGTAACTCGGCCATAAAGTGTTTAATCTGGTCCAAAACAGATCAGTATTATCGTAGTCCGATCCTTAACACATAGCAGCTATCAGATTTAGGAAATGTTGTAGCGCCACCTATTGGCAACAGAAAATGTCAATTTTTGCATTAGGCATCCCTGCTTCGAGTGTGATGAGTCGACAGACCTCAAACCAGTTCAAATCAGTAGTAAAGACTTTGAAGATGACTGACAGTGAAAACTGTAACTTTTTATCAAAGGGCGTGGCTGTGATAGTACGGCGAAGTTTGATGTCTCGCCACGAATGGAAAAGTTGTTATAACTTGCACATGCATTGTCCAATCTGCACCAAAATCTATATGTATGATGATTCTTCCACCCTGAACAAGTGTATATGACAATCTTGGATGAACTCCATAGCGCCACCATCTGGTCATAGGAATATGATTTTCATCTTATTATGTCCATTATTTACCTTCCTCTTCATCGTATCAGCCTGAGAAGCTGTCAGACTGAAGTCAGAAGGGTGCTCATTCATGATGTACAATTTCGTGTATGCACGTCCAACGGTGCCAGTGCTGTTCATCGTCAAAACAGGAAGTGGATGGTTTTGTCGCACGCAAATGAAATAAATTCATAAAAAATCACATGTTGGTCATAAGAAGCTAAGACTGAAGGATCATGTTCCTTTCACTCAACCAAACATTTCATACACTGCAACATATGGTCAATTCAGAAGTCCACCACTCTATTTTTTTCAAAACGTCAAATGTAACCGATGGGCATAATTCTGGCAGTGTAACTTATTTTTTATGGCACTTAATTTTTCAATTAGAGTCACCAAACTTAGTAGTAATTTAGCTGGATATGCCAGCATGGTGGATGATTTATTTGGGAATTTTAGAGGCATGTACTGAATTATTGCGAATATTTTAATGTATACTTCTGCTAGAGCGACTGTGTAAAAAGTAATTTTTTAAATTGAAAATATTAATGAAATTCCAAAAATATTATGAGGACAGTTAGCTTAAGATACAAGAATTGTTCTGTATTTTTCTAGATTTTTAAGACAATTTTCTGATTCTACATCAATATTTTGGTAAATAAACTCTGGTCTCTTGCTGATCCTGACAGATAGGTGTCACATTCCTCACAGCAATTAAGGACAGCAGTTAACTTCATGAGGGGGGAGGGGGCATTCTTGGGGGGGGTTTACTTTTAAAGAATGGTCTTTGTCGCCATCTAGTGGCGGCAGAAGGTAGCAGCCACTAGATGGCGACAAAGACCGTTCTTTGTCTTTAAAAGACATGGATAATTAATGGATATGACAGAAATGACGACAGAAAAAGCGTAGTGCGAATTATGGGGAGTTTAACACACAGATTTTCTTGTAGCAATGCTAATTTGTGCCTTCAGTGTTTCCCTAGCTGGTTCAGACAACAAGAAGTCCGTGAGAGTTTCAGTTGACAGGTTGTTAGAGAGAGACAGACAGCAGGAAAACTCCCATCCTTTTTATTCTTTTTATATGGCCAGAAAACGTTTGCCTGTGAGTATCATTTTTATGTTCAGATGTTGTAAAACCGCATTTAGAGAACGTTTCGTTCATTAACAGAGTTGACAGTAGAAAATACATTCACTAATCCGTACATGCTAACCGCTAGCATCGCTTAGCAAATTCCCATATAAGTTAGCATTAAGCTAGCGGACTTTTTTCCATGAATCTAAACATGTTTGTTTATATTTGTATCTGAATGTATTTAGGTAAAATGACTGAAAAAAAATCATCAGGCGTTATGTTGAGTGGGTCCCCACTTCAAGCCAGTGATGTAGCATTAGAGCAATCTGCAATTATTTTCATCAAATATTTGTTAATATAGACCTTTTCGGGCCAGCCCCCCCAGAAGTACCCCGTCCACCATTGCTGGGTTGTGCTACAGAGGGACACTTTCACCGGCTCGCAGATTAGCCAGTGTTTTTCTCTTTCTACAAATATATATTTTTATAATGTCGAGTCGGTCGAGTGGGAATACATGTTCGTCATAAACTGTGCCAACAATGGCGTGAAAATTCAACAATGGAAGAAGAAAGTATGTGAAATACACAAGCCTTTACTGCACGAAGACTGCCTTGTTTGCAGAACAAGAAGTTAGGAAGACGTGGGTGAAAAATATCAACAGAAAGGACTTTGTTCCAAATGAATACAGCCGGGTGAGTTTTAGTTAACATTTAATCTCATACTACTCATAGTTTCGCTGAGAGTCCCGGACGATTCTGGCCGAAAGAACAGCAGTATGAGGCTACTGTAGCCCTCGGCACTAGAACAAGCCTATAAATCAATGAATGAATGAATGAATGAATGACTTAGGAGAATGATAAAATAAATTAAATATAACATTAACACATAGCCTAATTTACAGCTAGCGTTAATGTTACAGTAGCATAATCTTTATGGCTTGTTGACGTTAGTTATAACCAGCGTTGCAGCGTTCCACAGTTTTTAGTGTTTGATTATGGGAATAGATCATGCTTTTTCCATAACCAATCATTAAAAACAGTGATAAACTACCTTCATCTGTAACTGGAGGTCACTGCCTAACATCATCAATCCAAGACATGTCTGCGTTATCAGTAACAGATGCTCCACGCTGCTGTGTTTGGGTTAGTTGGTGGAGCACTGCACACTCCAGTTGTGGCGGGGCCAGTAGGGGGGCGCATGTCCACAATT
>JAGFBZ010000542.1:0-177500 GCA_018398805.1 Hirundichthys speculiger
TGATCAGTAGACGTTAATGATCAGTAGACGTTTTAATGACCAGTAGACGTTAATGATCAGTAGAGTAGATCGTTAATGATCAGTAGACGTAATGATCAGTAGACGTTTAATGATCAGTAGACGTTTATGATCAGTAGGCGTTAATGAATCAGTAGACGTTATCAGTAGATTAGATGATCAGTAGACGTTAATGATCAGTAGACCTTTGCGATCAGTAAACGTTTGCGATCAGTAGACTTTTATGATCAGTAGACGTTTGCGATCAGTAGACGTTTGCGATCAGTAGACGTTTGCGATCAGTAGATGTTTATGATCAGTAGGCGTTAATGATCAGTAGACGTTTATGATCAGTAGACATTAATGATCAGTAGACCTTTGCGATCAGTAGACGTTTGCGATCAGTGAACGTTTATGATCAGTAGACTTTTGCAATCAGTAGACGTTAATGACCAGTAGAAGTTAATGATCAGTAGACGTTAATGACCAGTAGACGTTAATGATCAGTAGACGTTAATGACCAGTAGGCGTTAATGATCAGTAGACGTTAATGACCAGTAGACGTTAATGACCAGTAGACTTTAATGATCAGTAGACGATTGCGATCAGTTGACGTTAATGATCAGTAGACTTTAATGATCAGTAGACCTTTGCGATCAGTGAACGTTTATGATCAGTAGACTTTTGCGATCAGTAGATGTTAATGATCAGTAGACGTTAATGATCAGTAGACCTTTGCGATCAGTAGATGTTAATGATTAGTAGATGTTAATGACCAATAGACAATTGCGATCAGTAGACGTTTATGATCAGTAGACTTTTGCGATCAGTAGACGTTTATGATCAGCAGACTATTGCGATTAGTCGACGTTACTGATCAGTAGACTTTTGCGATCAGTAGACATTTATGATCAGTAGACGTTTGCGATCAGTAGACATTTGCGATCAGTAGACGTTTATGATCAGTAGACGTTAATGATCAGTAGATGTTTATGACCAGTAGACGTTAATGATTAGTGGACGTTAATGATCAGTAGACGTTAATGATCAGTAGACGTTAATGATCAGTAGACGTTAATGATCAGTAGACATTAATGATCAGTAGACCTTTGCGATCAGTAGACTTTTGCGATCAGTAGACGTTTATGATCAGTAGACGTTTGCGATCAGTAGACGTTAATGATCAGTAGATGTTAATGATCAGTAGACGTGAATGATCAGTAGACGTTTATGATCAGTAGACGTTTATGATCAGTAGGCGTTAATAATCAGTAGACGTTTATGATCAGTAGACGTTAATGATCAGTAGACGTTAATGATCAGTAGACCTTTGCGATCAGTAGACGTTTGCGATCAGTAGACGTTTATGATCAGTAGACGTTTGCGATCAGTAGACGTTTATGATCAGTAGACGTTAATGATCAGTAGGCGTTAATGATCAGTAGACGTTTATGATCAGTAGACGTTAATGATCAGTAGACATTAATGATCAGTAGACCTTTGCGATCAGTAGACGTTTGCAATCAGTGAACGTTTATAATCAGTAGACTTTTGCGATCAGTTGACGTTACTGATCAGTAGACTTTTGCGATCAGTAGACGTTAATGACCAGTAGAAGTTAATGATCAGTAGACGTTAATGATCAGTAGACGTTAATGACCAGTAGACGTTAATGACCAGTAGACGTTAATGATCAGTAGACGTTAATGATCAGTAGACTTTAATGACCAGTAGACTTTAATGATCAGTAGACGATTGCGATCAGTAGACGTTAATGATCAGTAGACGTTAATGACCAGTAGACGTTAATGATCAGTAGATGATTGCGATCAGTAGACGTTTATGATCAGTAGACTTTTGCGATCAGTAGACCTTTATGATCAGTAGACTTTTGCGATCAGTGGACATTTATGATCAGTAGACGTTTGTGATCAGTAGACGTTTGCGATCAGTAGACGTTTATGATCAGTAGACGTTAATGATCAGTAGAAGTTGATGATCAGTAGATGTTTATGATCAGTAGACGTTTATGATCAGTAGACGTTAATGATCAGTAGACGTTCAGTTTGCCATCAGTAGACGTTAATGATCAGTAGACATTAATGATCAGTAGACGTTTGCGATCAGTAGACGTTTGCGATCAGTAGACGTTTATGATCAGTAGACGTTAATGACCAGTAGACGTTAATGACCAGTAGACGTTAATGATCAGTAGACGTTAATGACCAGTAGACGTTAATAACCAGTAGACGTTTATGATCAGTAGACGTTAATGACCAGTAGACGTTAATGATCAGTAGACGTTAATGACCAGTAGACGATAATGACCAGTAGACGTTAATGATCAGTAGACGTTAATGACCAGTAGACGTTAATGACCAGTAGACGTTAATGACCAGTGACGTTAATGACAGTAGACGTAATGACAGTAGACGTTAATGACCAGTAGACGTTAATGACAGTAGACGTTAATGACCAGTAGACGTTAAGACGTAGACGTTAATGATCAGTAGACGTTAATGATCAGTAGACGTTAATGACCAGTAGACGTTAATGATCAGTAGACGATTGCGATCAGTAGACGTTTATGATCAGTAGACTTTTGCGATCAGTTGACGTTACTGATCAGTAGACTTTTGCGATCAGTAGACGTGAATGACTAGTAGACGTTAATGACCAGTAGACGTTAATGACCAGTAGACGTTAATGACCAGTAGACGTTAATGATCAGTAGACGTTAATGATCAGTAGACCAGTAGACGTAATGACCAGTAGACGTTAATGACCAGTAGACTTTGATGATCAGTAGACGATTGCGATCAGTAGACGTTAATGATTAGTAGACGTTAATGACCAGTAGACGTTAATGATCAGTAGACGTTAATGATCAGTAGACAATTGCGATCAGTAGACGTTTATGATCAGTAGACTTTTGCGATCAGTAGACGTTTATGATCAGTAGACTATTGCGATTAGTCGACGTTACTGATCAGTAGACTTTTGCGATCAGTAGACATTTATGATCAGTAGACGTTTGCGATCAGTAGACATTTGCGATCAGTAGACGTTTATGATCAGTAGACGTTAATGATCAGTAGATGTTTATGACCAGTAGACGTTAATGATTAGTGGACGTTAATGATCAGTAGACGTTAATGATCAGTAGACGTTAATGATCAGTAGACGTTAATGATCAGTAGACGTTAATGATCAGTAGACGTTAATGATCAGTGGACGTTAATGATCAGTAGACGTTTGCGATCAGTAGACGTTTATGATCAGTAGACTTTTGCGATCAGTTGATGTTACTGATCAGTAGACTTTTGCGATCAGTAGACGTTACTGATCAGTAGACTTTTGCGATCAGTAGACGTTTATGATCAGTAGACGTTTGCGATCAGTAGACGTTAATGATCAGTAGACGTTAATGATCAGTAGACGTTAATGATCAGTAGACGTTAATGATCAGTAGACGTTTATGATCAGTAGGCGTTAATAATCAGTAGACGTTTATGATCAGTAGACGTTAATGATCAGTAGACGTTAATGATCAGTAGACCTTTGCGATCAGTAAACGTTTGCGATCAGTAGACTTTTATGATCAGTAGACGTTTGCGATCAGTAGACGTTTGCGATCAGTAGACGTTTGCGATCAGTAGACGTTTGCGATCAGTAGATGTTTATGATCAGTAGGCGTTAATGATCAGTAGACGTTTATGATCAGTAGACATTAATGATCAGTAGACCTTTGCGATCAGTAGACGTTTGCGATCAGTGAACGTTTATGATCAGTAGACTTTTGCAATCAGTAGACGTTAATGACCAGTAGAAGTTAATGATCAGTAGACGTTAATGACCAGTAGACGTTAATGATCAGTAGACGTTAATGACCAGTAGGCGTTAATGATCAGTAGACGTTAATGACCAGTAGACGTTAATGACCAGTAGACTTTAATGATCAGTAGACGATTGCGATCAGTTGACGTTAATGATCAGTAGACTTTAATGATCAGTAGACCTTTGCGATCAGTGAACGTTTATGATCAGTAGACTTTTGCGATCAGTAGATGTTAATGATCAGTAGACGTTAATGATCAGTAGACCTTTGCGATCAGTAGATGTTAATGATTAGTAGATGTTAATGACCAATAGACAATTGCGATCAGTAGACGTTTATGATCAGTAGACTTTTGCGATCAGTAGACGTTTATGATCAGCAGACTATTGCGATTAGTCGACGTTACTGATCAGTAGACTTTTGCGATCAGTAGACATTTATGATCAGTAGACGTTTGCGATCAGTAGACATTTGCGATCAGTAGACGTTTATGATCAGTAGACGTTAATGATCAGTAGATGTTTATGACCAGTAGACGTTAATGATTAGTGGACGTTAATGATCAGTAGACGTTAATGATCAGTAGACGTTAATGATCAGTAGACGTTAATGATCAGTAGACATTAATGATCAGTAGACCTTTGCGATCAGTAGACGTTTGCGATCAGTAGACGTTTATGATCAGTAGACGTTTGATCAGATCAGTAGACGTTTATGATCAGTAGACGTTAATGATTCAGTAGACGTTAATGATCAGTAGACGTTTATGATCAGTAGACGTTAATGATCAGTAGACATTTAATGATCAGTAGACCTTTGCGATCAGTAGACGTTTGCAATCAGTGAACGTTTATAATCAGTAGACTTTTGCGATCAGTTGACGTTACTGATCAGTAGACTTTTGCGATCAGTAGACGTTAATGACCAGTAGAAGTTAATGATCAGTAGACGTTAATGATCAGTAGACGTTAATGACCAGTAGACGTTAATGACCAGTAGACGTTAATGACCAGTAGACGTTAATGATCAGTAGACGTTAATGATCAGTAGACGTTAATGACCAGTAGACTTTAATGATCAGTAGACGATTGCGATCAGTAGACGTTAATGATCAGTAGACGTTAATGACCAGTAGACGTTAATGATCAGTAGATGATTGCGATCAGTAGACGTTTATGATCAGTAGACTTTTGCGATCAGTAGACCTTTATGATCAGTAGACTTTTGCGATCAGTAGACATTTATGATCAGTAGACGTTTGCGATCAGTAGACGTTTGCGATCAGTAGACGTTTATGATCAGTAGACGTTAATGATCAGTAGAAGTTGATGATCAGTAGATGTTTATGATCAGTAGACGTTTATGATCAGTAGACGTTAATGATCAGTAGACGTTTGCCATCAGTAGACGTTAATGATCAGTAGACATTAATGATCAGTAGACGTTTGCGATCAGTAGACGTTTGCGATCAGTAGACGTTTATGATCAGTAGACGTTAATGACCAGTAGACGTTAATGACCAGTAGACGTTAATGATCAGTAGACGTTAATGACCAGTAGACGTTAATAACCAGTAGACGTTTATGATCAGTAGACGTTAATGACCAGTAGACGTTAATGATCAGTAGACGTTAATGACCAGTTAATGACCAGTAGACGTTAATGATCAGTAGACGTTAATGACCAGTAGACGTTAATGATCAGTAGACGTTAATGACCAGTAGACGATAATGACCAGTAGACGTTAATGACCAGTAGACGTTAATGACCAGTAGACGTTAATGACCAGTAGACGTTAATGACCAGTAGACGTTAATGACCAGTAGACGTTAATGATCAGTAGACGTTAATGACCAGTAGACGTTAATGATCAGTAGACGATTGCGATCAGTAGACGTTTATGATCAGTAGACTTTTGCGATCAGTTGACGTTACTGATCAGTAGACTTTTGCGATCAGTAGACGTGAATGACTAGTAGACGTTAATGACCAGTAGACGTTAATGACCAGTAGACGTTAATGACCAGTAGACGTTAATGATCAGTAGACGTTAATGACCAGTAGACGTTAATGACCAGTAGACGTTAATGACCAGTAGACTTTGATGATCAGTAGACGATTGCGATCAGTAGACGTTAATGATTAGTAGACGTTAATGACCAGTAGACGTTAATGATCAGTAGACGTTAATGATCAGTAGACAATTGCGATCAGTAGACGTTTATGATCAGTAGACTTTTGCGATCAGTAGACGTTTATGATCAGTAGACTATTGCGATTAGTCGACGTTACTGATCAGTAGACTTTTGCGATCAGTAGACATTTATGATCAGTAGACGTTTGCGATCAGTAGACATTTGCGATCAGTAGACGTTTATGATCAGTAGACGTTAATGATCAGTAGATGTTTATGACCAGTAGACGTTAATGATTAGTGGACGTTAATGATCAGTAGACGTTAATGATCAGTAGACGTTAATGATCAGTAGACGTTAATGATCAGTAGACGTTTGCGATCAGTAGACGTTTGCGATCAGTAGACGTTAATGATCAGTAGATGTTTATGATCAGTAGACTTTTGCGATCAGTTGACGTTTGCGATCAGTAGACATTTGCGATCAGTAGACGTTTTTGATCAGTAGACGTTAATGATCAGTAGACGTTAATGATCAGTAGACGTTAATGATCAGTAGACGTTTGCTATCAGTAGACGTTTGCGATCAGTCGACGTTTGCGATCAGTAGACGTTTATGATCAGTAGACGTTAATGACCAGTAGACGTTAATGACCAGTAGACGTTAATGATCAGTAGACGTTAATGGAGCATCATCAAGACTGGAACTAAAACAGCTTATTATCTCCTCAAACTGATATGAAGAGTCAGAGATCTGATGTCCAAAGCAGATTTAGAGAAGCTCATCCAGTGTTACTACTGTAACACTCTTCTGTCTGGTCTTCAGCTAATCCAGAACGCTGCTGCCAGAGTTCTGACCAGAACCAGGAGAAAACATGAAGATGCTGAACATGGCTGGTGGAGACATTTGAAACATTCAGAGCTTTTCCTAATGGACAGTGAGTAGTTACTAGTGGACTTTCTAACATCTGTCTTGGTGACGTCCTGAAATACTTTCTAATAACCTGTTTTAGGTATCAGACTAACTAGAGAACAGAGACCTGTTGACAAAGGAGGAGGTTTGGTTTTGACCTTGGTGGGAATATAAACAGCCCACACCCCCATTTTACAGTGGAATTTACTCTCCATCTACCATAGAACATATTTAACTGGTCTATGTGAACATCAACAATGACATGACATTTGATCTATTTCTTTCAGAACACAATAATATGTCATTTATAATTTTGTGTAATTGTGAAGAGAAGAAATGACACACAAGGAGGCAATTTCATGAAGGATTTAAACCTTTACTCCAGTCATAGGGTTCCTATAACATCAATGAACACTGAAACATCAAGCAATACCACACCTGACAACAAAGAGCTTCTAGAATACAAATATCCAGAGATGTTTCCTGCTAAATGTGGATTATGCAGAAACAGGGGCTCCATGTAGCCATGAGAGCCCCTTGGAGCAACTAGAAAAAACTCCTAAACCTGCTAAATGTAATAAAGAGGCCCATAAATATATTACAGTAAAGCATAATATGTAAAAGCACAAAGATCTGTAAAAGCAGAAGTCAAAATCTTCATCTTCAGGAGCTGAACATCTTCATACAGGAACTTTAGAAATTACCCAGAGAATGCAAAATTAGACAAAACTTGAAAATCTCAATTCAGCAAAATTATCTAGAAGCTAACAAATTAAGAACAAGCTAAATACAGCAAGGTGAGCTACATACTAGCCACAACTAAGTGAGAAGAAGTGCTCAAGGAAGCCAAGTAAAAAAAAACCCTGCAAAATTAGAAGCATGTTAAACTAAGATAAATGGATGTTATGCTCAAAATTCCTCTGTCAGCTGCATGTCAACAGCAGCAAAATGAGCAAAATCATCATTTTTACGGAGTTAACCCTTTAAGCGCCAAAGTCGCAATATTGCGACAACCAACATTGCTGAATAAAACAGGCTGTATCTATAAATGTGCTGAATTGTGTCACTACTTTTCACCAGGAGATAGGAGACATGTGTGCCTGTAATCTGAGTAGATTTTTTGGGGGTGGTTTCATTCAAAGTTTCAGAGAAAAATAGTTTGCAAAGCAACCTTCGTCGCAGAGACGGGGCGGCGCAGCAGCGGTAGTAGTGCTGAACGAAGCGAGAGCAGAACAGAGTGAAAGAGTGTTTTTCTCATTTACTTACGATGCCAAGAGGTCGGTTTACCATTGACGAAGTACTTCGTTAGTTACTGGCTGACTCCGATTCCGAGGAGGAAAAACGTAGAGTTGTTCAATGACGATGAAACTGACATTAGTAGTGACGGCGAGTCTGCGCGCCATAATCCACACCCATCACACAATATAGCAGGTGCTTCACCTCAGTGTGGCTTGCAAAAACCAAGCAGAGGACGTGGTCGGGATGTCAGAGGGTCTCATAACACTGCAATTATGGGTGAATGTAGCAGGGATGAAAACAGCCGCGGTTGTGGAAGCTGCGGGAGAAGCTGCAGGAGAAAACACACCTCTAATGGCGGTGGAGATGACGGTGGAGATGGCGTTCAACGTCGCACCACAAATCACGGCGGCAATGATTATAATGATGATGGCTGGGAATTCTTGAGAGGAGAGGAAGAATCCCAGAAGTGGATCCCAAATTTTGATGAGCCTGTTGGTTATTATGGAGACAATCTGACAAATTTTGAGCCACTTGATTTCATCTCTCTTTTTCTGAATGATGAATTCTGGAGCCTCATCACCCATGAAACATCTATCAGTGTGGAGTAGGTCTTTGTGCTGTGTCTTACAATGAAAGATACCACACACTGAAAAACTACAAGCAGTGCCATCTTGATCATTGAAGATCTTTGAAAATAATACAATTCCATATGGCTGCCAAACAGTGCTTAAAGATTATACAAATTGGATCAGTGAATTTATTTCTATCAAAAATTTTATTTCATACTGAATATATTTCACATTGACTGTTGAAATTATTCCCTTATCTCAAACCGCTCAAACTATAGCCTTTTGAAATATTTATAAGAAGATTGACATTTTCCAATATGGCCGCCACCTGTTTATGTCACAATATGCAAATTAGTTGACAATTTACTTACAGCCCAAATTTTGCTTCAACAATATTTCTCAATTATAGTATGCCCTCATCTCAAACCACTTTCAAATTGCAGCCTTTTGAAATCTTGAAAACAAAAATGGATGTTTTCTCTGCCTGCCACCTGGTGATTAGGGATGCGCGCGATTAGTCGTCTAACCGATTAAACGTCCGCCCACTTTCTAGTCACCACCAGAAATATTAGTCGTTTAAACCAATTTGTGTTTTATTCATGTACAAGGCCGCTTAACTGTCATACAGCCGCCCGCCACTAGTTGGGGCTACAGAGCCGTCAGAGAGCAGTCCCCCTCTCCACGGCAATGCTCGAGTAGACTAGAGTTTTAAAACGGCACGGTGGGAAGATAGTCTCGCAAAACCAGTACAGTTTGGCGGTACTTTAATCTAGAAAATGAAAACAAGGTACTATGTAGACTGTGTCAGAAACAACTGGCATACAATAACTCGACTGGAGAAATGCGCAACCACATTCGACTCAAGCATTTGGATGTTAATCTGCACGAGACGACGGCTGCTAATGCTAGCGGTGCTAGCCACACTCAGGCCGATTTGACATTGTTTACCTGGAGACGTGTTCTCCCGTCTGGTCTGAGAGATTTTAGATGTTTGTTTAATTTTACACTCATATTGAACTGCGCATAGAGCTTAAAAATTCAGCAGCAATTTATCTTTTTTAGATGTTACATTATTTGTTAACTTTAAGTGAGTTTTTGTCGGATGTGCAGGGTTTATATTCATACTGCACGGCGCAAAATGCTGCTCGTTTCGGTTGAAATTTAATTATAATCTAGATGTTTTATTAACTTGAAAGTGAATTAAAGCTATAATTTTTGTCAGATAATCTGCAAGATTCAATGTGTCAGAGGCAATTTATTTATTTTGGTGGTTAACGTTTGACTGAGTTGCCTTCATGTTCACATTCATTCATACTGCACGGTGCAAAGTGTCTCGTACTTCAGCGGCATTTAAAATCCAACATGGTTGTTGAACATTGTGATTAAAGGCTTAAAGAACTCTTGTTACACACAATATTTTTTGGGACAATGTTTCAAATTCTGTTTCGATGTTTCAATAAATTGTGCTAAATTTTCACTGTTTTCTGAGCGTTTTCCTTTTTTTTAGACTAGTCGACTAGTCTTTTTTAAAATTTTCGTTTAGTCAACAGGGAAATTAGTCACCAGGAACATCCCTACTGGTGATGTCACAATAATCAAATTAGATGACAAATCTACTTCCATCCCAAATTTTGGTTCATACTGAAGATATTTCTCATTTACAGTATGCCTTTATCTCAAACCACTTTAAAGTTATAGCCTTTTGAAACCTTGATATCAAAATTGAACATTTTCCAATATGGCCGCCACCTTGTGACGTCATAATATGCAAATTATTTGAATAATTTCACTCCTATCACAAACTTTGAGTCATACTGAACAGTTTTCTCATTGACAGTATACCTTTATGTCAAACTGCTTTCAAGTTATAGCCTTTTGAAATCTTGATATCAAAATTGAATATTTTCTTGAAAAAACTTCGGTGCCTAAAGGGTTAAATCTGCCTATAAGAGACAGTAACAACAGGGACCATTTAGATACCAGTTGTTTTGACTGATCAAGTAAAGGAAGGAAGTTAGTTTTGAAGAGGTTTTGTAATTTTCTAGTGATACATATGCCAAGGTATTTAAATTGTTTATTCACTTTCCGAAGGGGAAAAGCACCATAATTGAGTTTAATTGCCTCATTATATATTCTTCTTTGATGCTGTTGTTGAGGCAGATTTTCCAAAATCTGGTTACTGACGAACAGCTTTCATCCTTGAATCTGTTGATGCTTTTGACATCTGATGATCTCAGACAACCTTCCCCCAAATTCATTTTCAACATGATGACGTTTGTGCATTTTTAATCACAAATTTTAATCTATAATTTATAAACACTGATCACAAGTTTACTGTTTCTCTTCATTGTGACTTTTTTGGTGCATCGTCCTACACTGATCACATCTGTATCATTTATCTCTAATGTGAGCAAGTTTGTGTCGTTTTAGATTATTGGATGTGGTAAAAGCTGATCCACACTGATCACATCTGTATGGCTTAACTCCAGTGTGAATACGTTGGTGTCGTTTTAGATGACCCAACTGGGTAAAAGCTGATCCACACAGATCACAGCTGAACGGTTTCTCTCCAGTGTGAATACGCTGGTGTTTCTGTAGATCACCTGATGTGGTAAAAGCCGATCCACACTGATCACATCTGTATGGCTTAACTCCAGTGTGAATACGCTGGTGTTGTTTTAGAGAACCCAACTGGGTAAAAGCTGATCCACACTGATCACATCTGAAAGGTTTATCTCCAGTGTGAATACGTTGGTGTCGTTTTAGAGTACCCAAGTGGGTAAAAGCTGATCCACACTGATCACATCTGTATGGCTTAACTCCAGTGTGAATACGCTGGTGTTTCTGTAGATCACCTGATGTGGTAAAAGCTGATTCACACTTATCACATCTGTATGGCTTAACTCCAGTGTGAATACGTTGGTGTTGTTTTAGAGTACCCAACTGGGTAAAAGCTGATCCACACTGATCACAGCTGAAAGGTTTATCTCCAGTGTGAATACGCTGGTGTTGTTTTAGATGATCCATATGGGTAAAAGCTGATCCACACTGATCACATCTGAAAGGTTTAACTCCAGTGTGAATACGTTGGTGTCGTTTTAGATGACCTGATGTGATAAAAGCTGATCCACACTGATCACAGCTGAAAGGTTTATCTCCAGTGTGAATATGTTGGTGTTGTTTTAGATGATCCAACCTGGTAAAAGCTGATCCACACTGATCACAGCTGAAAGGTTTATCTCCAGTGTGAATATGTTGGTGTTGTTTTAGATGATCCAACCTGGTAAAAGCTGATCCACACTGATCACAGCTGAAAGGTTTCTCTCCAGTGTGAATACGTCGGTGTGTCTGTAGAGTACTCAACAGGGTAAAAGCTGATCCACACTGATCACAGCTGAAAGGCTTCTCTCCACTGTGAATTCTCATATGTTTAATCAGACTTGATGAAGAGGCGAGGACTTTTCCACATTCTTCACAGCGGTGAATCTTGGTTCTTCCTTTGTCTTGATGTTTCTGTAACAACAGAGAAGAAGACTTCATTGTGTTGGCTGAGCTGTTGAAATTATTTCAGTTTAAATCAAATTCTCTCAGACATGGTTTTTAACTGAGTGAAGATCTTTTTTTTTCTATGAGGAGTCATATAAACCATCTCCTTGACAGCCAGGGCCCTTCAGATAACACGTCTCAGTTTGTCATGTCAAAACTGTGAACAGAGAAAGCTGCTGAAACAAAAACCCTCAGAACACATTCATGAACTGTTTTTATCAAAGCCACCTCAGATTGACAGTGGGTTTCATGCATTCTCTACACACACAAACTTTCATCAGTCAGAACTTGAAAATACAGTTTTGTCTTCAGAACATGACCCTTCAGTTTGACCGTCTGCTCAGATCAAAATTTGATGTCACAATAACAGATATCAGTGTTTCCCACAGGTCAAGGATGTATTTGTGGTGGTGTGGACGGGGTGGGGTGGTGGGGTGGAGGTGCTAGAGTGATATTGTCATAACAACACTCACACATATGAACTATTTATGATTTTTTATTCAAGAACACTAATATTAAAGAACGACTAAACATCACTTACATCTCCAAAACAAAAATTAACATAAACACTGTCTTTTTTACAGCTATTTTACTGTAACTTAAATGCTTGCATTTAAACAGAAAAAAATCTATATTATTTTGCATATGCTTGATTAATATTTATGTATTAGCATTAGTGGTCGGACTTCCTGTTGGTGGTTTCCTGTTGGTGGTTTGAATGGTGAACAGTCTGATTCCTTTAACCTTTTTTTTTTACTTAAAATTACACTCGATTTTGTGATAACTCAACACTGTCGTTGTAAATCGTAATCTAAGCACTCGCACGTAGTTTCCGCTTTGCACATTTTCCCTGGGATTCTCACTGCCGTTAATCGCCAGTTCTATAGCTTATTAGCTTCTTAGCATGGCTTCTTCTTCTCCCTGTTTCTCCTTCCTGCTGCTCAGTGTGTGAACTGTTCAGTTATTCCTCTTCCTCCTTTAGCAAGAGTGGTAAATGCATAAAGTGTAGTTTATTCATAGCTTTGGAGGCGAGGCTCAGTAAGCTAGAGGCTCGGGTCCATCAACTAGACCATAGTCCGTCAGATGCGATAGGTAGTCAGGCTAACGTAGTGGCAGAGCGGCCTAAAGTAGCTTTAGTTAGCAGTTCCTCTGCAGCACCAGAGCAGCCGGCCAGTCAGGGCGGCTGGGTGACGGTTCGAAGGAGGCGTAGCTCAAAACAAAGGCGCATAGATCACCATCACTCGCTTCACATATCAAACCGTTTTTCCCCACTCAACGACACACCCGCTGAGAAACCCACCCTGCTGATTGGAGACTCTATAGTCCGGTATGTGAGGCCAGCAGTTAACGACCATAGTCAAGTATATCCCAGGAGACAGAGTGGGCAACATCGAGGCAAATTTGAAGCTGCTAGCAAGGAGTAACCGTAAGTACAGTAAAGTTATTATACATGTCGGCGCTAATGACTCCCGGCTACGCCAGTCAGAGGTCACTAAAGTTAATATTGAATCTGTGTGTCACTATGCAAAGAGCATGTCGGACTCCATAGTTTTCTCTCGTCCCCTTCCTAATTTGACCAGTAATGATATGTTTAGCCGCATGTCATCACTCAATCGCTGGTTGTCGTGATGGTGTCCAGCAAACGACGTGGCCTTTATTGACAATTGGCCGGATTTTTGGAGAAAGCCTGGTCTGATTAGAAGAGACGGCATTCATCCCACCCGGGATGGTGCAGCTCTTATTTCTAAGAATTTGGCCCATTCTCTTAGACGCTCCCCCCTGACAATCCAGGGTGGAGGCCAGGATGCAGAGCTGCAGTCTGACAGGCTTCTCTGCTGCTTCTCGAGGACCGCCACCGACCACTAAAAATAGAGAAATCAACCATGTAACTGCTAATGTTAGCATGGTGCTGATCGAAAAGATAGAATTGGTGTCATTTTTCCATCTTCCAAAAGTCTACTTAGTGTGACGTCATAGTGGCGTTAACCAAAATAATCTGATAAAAATAAAAACTTTCAGACATTTGGAGCCAAGAGAACTTGTAATTAGATGTGGACTATTGAATGTGAGGTATCTTGGCTCTAAGTCTCTGTTAATCAATGATCTAATTACTGAGACCCAATGCGATGTCTTCTGCTTATCAGAAACATGGCTACAAGAGGGAGAATATGTGAGCTTAAATGAGGCTACGCCACCAGGTTGTATTAATTATCATAGTCCCCGGAGTACGGGTCGAGGTGGAGGAGTAGCAGCTGTCTACAACTCCAGCCTACAAGTAAAAACAAAACCCAAATGCAATTATAATACATTCGAAAGCCTCACACTTAGTTTAACTTTTCCAAACTGGAAATCAGAAAAGCCAGTCTTGTTGTTGGTAGTGTACCGGCCACCTGCTTGTGCTTATCTGGAGTTTCTGTCTGAGTTCTAAGATTTTTTAGCTGGTTTAGTGCTCAGCTCAGACAAAGTCATCATAGTGGGTGATTTCAACATCCACATGGATGTTGACAGTGACAGCTTTAAATTAGCCTTTACATCTCTCTTAGAGTTGTTGGGCGTCTCACAAAAAGTGAAAGAACCGACTCATTGCTTTAATCACATTCTGGATCCGGTCCTCACCTATGGTATAGATACTCATCACCTGTTAGTGTCGCCGATGAATTCTCTTCTCTCGGACCTCTATTTAGTTACATTCAAGTTCAGCATTTGTGGCATTAAAACAGAAAATGAAACGAGTCATTACAGCAGATTTCTTTCTGAAGATACTGTGAATAATTTTGAGGTCATTCTCTCTCATCTCCCTATGGTGGAATATGATAGAATAGCTGAGGGCAATGACCTGAATTTTACTCCGGCAGATATTGATTACCTCGTCAACAATACTGCAGATATGGTACATTCAGCCCTGGATGCAGTTGATCCTCTGAGGAAGAGGGTTTCTTATCTTAGAAGCTCAGCTCCCTGGTATAATTCACATGTTCGCATGCTAACGCAGAATGCACGTAAAATGGAAAGGAGGTGGTACTCCTGTAAATCTGCGGACTCCCATCGTGCCTGGAAAGATAGTTTAATAGTCTACAAAAGAGCCCTACGCTAGAGCTGCGCGATATGGAATTTTTTTTATATCCCGATATAGACAATTTTATATCCCGATAACGATATATATCCCGATATATTATTTTGTCTTAAAATTATATATGAAATGAATGGCGATTTCTCTTATCTTTTCCTTTTATTTACCAAACACATATTTAATTCCATACAGTAAAAAATAAATTAAAAAAATAATATAAAACACAAATATCCAGTGGATAAATGGTCCACATAATAATCAGTTTCAAGTATAAATAAAAGTATAGTATACTTTGTACAGTAGTATCAAGTATAAAGTGCAAAGAAATGATGTAAACAATGACATAAAGTTGCTTCAAGTAACATTCAAGTATGCCTTTCAAGTAACAACTAAAAGTGCTAATTAAGTGTAAACTGTTTCAGAGGTTAAGAACACAAGCTGGTCAACTTTTTCAGGCTTGAGACAAGTTCTCTTACATGTAACAATGTTCCCACTCACACTGAAGACCCGCTCTGACGGAGAGCTGGTTGCCGGGATACATAGATTTTTTTTTTTTTTTTTTTTGGTGGGGGTCTCACTCTTGAGCTGGTGGGTGGGCAGGCCAAGGTCAAGTTGAGCCTTCGCCAGGTCACGTCTTCTCTTAAAAGAGTTGGAGATGGCACCAGTCACCTGCTTGCAGATCCCAACTGCAGGTTTCACAGCTGCTTGGGTTTGAGGAGGTGTTTTCAGGCTGTTCTCTGTTACAGAGAGAGGATACAGAAGAAGGTGCAAACTTTGTAAATAGTTAAAATTAAAACATGTTTGGACAGCAGCAGATAATTGTAATATAGCTATTTCATATAAAATGTATAGATCAGCATAACTATACTTTGGTGTTTTTCAACAAATACAGTTTGAAGGCAACATTTTACTCTAAACTTAATGAATTGTCTGCTTTTTAAATTTAGTTTTTAGTTTAGTTTAGTGAGTACACAATATTGTTCCAGTTAGTTTTCAAGTTATTTAAAGTCATTTTTATTTTTATTTGTTAACTAAAATTTTTTTATATTGTAATAATATAATATATATATATATATATATATTAGTATATATATATAGTATATATATATATATTAGTATATATATATATATATATATATATATATATATATATATATATCTATATATATATATATATATATAAACATATTTTAACAGTCGACAGTCGAGCAGGTAATTACACAAACATTTCAAAGCATATAATATTAACTGAATGATATTGAACTCCACTCACCTATGGCCAGCTGCAGGCGGTGCCCAAAGCACTGTAGTCTGTTCCAGTCGTTCAGCTGGAGTGCACTGATGTTACTGGTTGCATTATCTGTGGTCACGCAGATGAGCCTATCTTCATGGAGCTCCCAAGACTCAGGTGCTTCTCTTAGGGCTGTGGCTATCATCACTCCCGTGTGGTCTTCGGGGAAATAGCTCGTCTGTAGGCACCTGCTACTCACTGTTGATGTAATGAACCGTTAGGCTCATATATGGCTGTGTGACTCTGCTCGTCCACAGGTCGGTCGTCAATGCATAATATTCTACATGTTTAAGTTCCTCTTGAACTTTAGCACGGCAGTCTTTTTTCTTCTCTTTTTCACTGTGCGGTTTTGGGTTAGGTCGGACTTTCAAGCTGTCGTTGTACTGTTTTTCATGCCGTGTTTTTAAATGATAGAAAAGCTTTGTAGTGTTGGAGTACCTCGTAATCACTTGCTGGCAGCATATTTTACAAATTACCGTGCTCTGGTCGATGTCATTCTTTTTAAATCCGAACCAAAGCCAAGCGACAGAACTCCGGTTCACTCTTTTTGGTATCAGTTCATCCTCTGGCTCGTTTCCCCCTGCATTCTCAACAGGTCTGTCCTCCAAACTTTCCACCAAACTTTCCTCCGAACTCACCACCCCCTCCATGTTGCTGTTTACGTCCATCTCTCCTCCTGTGCATGCTGCAGTGTCAGTGCCGTAAAGTCGCGGGTGACGTAAATGCCGCCGCAAAGTAGTGGCAAGGTGCTGCAATTAGAGCGCTCTCTGATTAATGTAGTTAAAATTACGATATAAACGATAGACGGCTCTATCGTACGGTAGACGTTTTTATATCGTACTACGATATATATCGTAATATCGCACAGCTCTACCCTACGCAGAGCTAGAACATCTTATTATTCTTCGTTAACTCATTCACTGCCAGACAGCTGCACGGCAGAGCGTTCCATACTGCCAGCGTTTTGGAGCATTTTCACTGATTTTCCAAGACCCATAGAATATTGTGTTCAATGACTCTTTGAACACTGAAACCACCAACATAAAGGGTAGACCCTCTTCTTTCATCAGGAAAAAAAAGTTTGTTCCTACCTTCTTCCAATCTTAAGTTATCAGCAGTAGAACAAGGGGAAGTTTCACCAAAATCACCCATTTCTGACCAAACAATTGAGAAAATGGCCTTTTTGTGAATAGAAGCAAAACAATTAGTCTAACACAAATATTTGTTGTTCTACTGACTATTCAAACATCTGAACAGTAGTTTCCTTCTATAGAACCAAAGAAAAAAAAAAAAGAAGGTTTGTGATGGCAAAAATAATGATTTATTTACACATATAAAACATTATACAACACATTTTGACATCTTCATGCCAGACAGAATCTTCCCCACGACACCTGGATGCACAACCTATAAATGACAGAAATATATACAATCAGCATAAATATATATTTGATATTGCCCCCCCCCCCCCCTTCTTTTTTTTTTACACTCACCTTTCTTTGTTGCACTGCCAAACAGGTGTGGAACTGGGACCTCTGCTGGATGCAGGAGCTGAAAGTTTTTTCAAGAAAATAAACAATTTTGATATCAAGATTTCAAAAGGCTCTAACTTGAAAGCAGTTTGAGATCAAAGTATACTGTCAATGAGATAATATCTTCAGATCATCTTCACAATAACCAATGAGCTCATCAAAATTTATTCTCTACTTTTCATAATATCCCTCCTCTCCAGTACTCAGCCCCCACCATCATCACTGTGATTTCCTGGTTCGTCATCAGCGGTGTTTTTTTCCCGGCTCCTCCCTCGTTGCCAGAACTGTTTCTGATTCATCCCCGCTACATTTTTCCATATTCTTAGCCCCCCTGATACCTCAACCTGCTTGGCAATCACAATTCATTTACCCCCGGGTCGCGCTGTGCAGAAATACCCCTGCATTTCTCTCTCTGATCCGCTGCGGCGGCGCGCGTCTCCGCGCCGCCCGCGTCTGTGCCGGATGGTTTTTTTTTTTTTTTTTTTTTCGTCAAACTACTTTTATACAAGGAAATATGAATAATGCCACCACCAAAATGTTCTCAGATGACAGACACACATGTACCACCATCTTCTGGTGTCGCGCTGAGTCGCGCTGAGCAGTAATACCCCTGCATTTCCCCCTCTGATCCGCTGCGGCGGCGCACGTCTCCGCGCCGCCCGCGGCTGTGCCAGTCGGTTTGTTCAAACTTATTTTATACAAGAAAATTTGAAGATCGCCACCACCAACATGTTCTCAGATGACAGACACACATGTCCACCATCTTCTGGTGTCGCGCTGAGCAGAAATACCCCTCCATTTCTCCCTGATCCGCCGCGGTCTCTGCGCAGCGCGTCTGAGCTGCACGGTTTTTTCAAACTAATTTTATACAAGTAAATTTGAATAACGCCACCACCAAAACGGTTCTCAGATTACAGACACACACGTCCACCATCTCCTGGTGTAATACAGTAATAACTAGACGCTGGATAACGCTGGGAGAACGCTGGGAGAACATGGCGCTCACGTAACATGGACGGTTAGAAACAGCTGGGGGGAGGGATGAACGCGGGAGCGAAGCAAAAAGGAAAAGAGTTACTTCTTACCTCTCTCTGGTCTTTCTGGCGTCGAGTCTGTGCTGTAGTCTCTGCTGCTCTCAGCCGATCCAACCGGGAAGCCATTTCTCCAACGAATCTCCGTCGAAGCCGGAGCTTTCTCCGGAGCAGGGCTCCAGCAGCACGGGCGGAGCCTGCCGTGAGCGCGGCCGAGGTCCGCTTCGACCGGGTTGCTTCTCCGCTGCTTCACCTCCTCTCCTCTCCGATCCTCCATCACCTCCACCACCTCCATAATCCTTCCTTCCTTCACTCCCCGAGCCACCACCGCCGACACACTGATCGAGTGTGAGCTGCTTCAGCTGCTTCGGCTGCTTCTTGCACGTCTTCCTGCCAGGCTGCGCCATCTTCTCCTCGAACAAATCTGCCTCGGGGCAGACTTTTATAGGAAGTGTGGACGCTGCCCCCTGGAGGATCTAAACACTAACTACGATGCTTAGAGCTCTGATATTCACAGAGGAGCTCCGCCAGAGTGTTTCCTAGCAACCCCCGTTGAAAAACATATTTTGCGCAATTGACGTCTATAGACGTCAATGGCAGTGAGCGTTCGGATTTGAATTGACGTCTATAGACGTCAATGGCAGTGAATGAGTTAACAGAAGAGAAGAAACATAACCCACATTTTCTGTTCAGCACTGTAGCCAGGCTGACAGAATCACAACTCTGTTGGTCCATGCATTCCTGTTACTCTCAGTAGTGAAGACTTTATGAGCTTTTTTTAGTGGGAAAATAATCAAAATTAGAGATGAGATTGGCCAGGCCCAACTGTTGGCGGCTGTGGACGTCCCTGCAGCTTCACTGATTTCTTCTGTTTCTGATTTGACTCTAGACTGTTTTTCTCCTGTGGGCCTTAGCGGTGCAACGGTACAGGTGGCTCTCGGTATGGGCCGAACTGCGATTTTTGTGTCATGGTTTCAGTATGGATTCGGTACAGTTTCAGACTACCCACTACCCTAAACAAGCGATCACAAGATACAGAGTTTGCAGAAAGCGCAACTCGCAAGTCGGTGCGTAAAAGAGAGCGTCCAAATGGAATAAATGTGCAGCTGTGGCAGCTCTCATTCAGATGTCTGCTGTGGAGGAAACCAAGGAGATCTCTGTCTCTGGTGTCAAGCTGGAAAAAGTTGGATGCATAGCAGAGTGGATTTGGTAGACAGGACAGGTCTCAGGAAGCTAACTAAAAATTATATTTATTCCAGTTTAATTATTTTCCGATTTCCGAATTTTTTTCCGATATGTCTGAAACTGCTGGTGGTCGAGGAGGGACAGGGACATTAATTGGTCGTGATCTTTAAATGTGCATCCAATGATTCGTTCTGCGCCAAGACGCACAACTGGATCTTACGCAGGTAAGATCCGGGTTTAGGGAGGTGGAAGATTGCGTTCTGTTAACTATTTTCACTCCCTCGCCTGTGTATTAAACAGCAAAACGAAAATGCTCCTACGCTGGCGATTTAAATAAGTTTTTTCCCAGCTTCTCCGCTACCGCTGGCCACAGCTGCTTGTTTGTTTTTTTTTTGTCTTTTTTTTTCCATTTCCTGCGTCTATGAGCTGCAGCCAACTGGCAAAAGAGTGATCGGCTGGTCACTGTGAGTGAGCGGAGGCGAGTGGACATTGACATGCAGTGGCGGGGCTGTTGCCTGAAAGGCACGCATGCTCACGTACAAGTCCAATGCAAAGTTATAGGAACACACAAACCCACTGTTGTTCCATGACCTTATCCAAATGTCAATTCCCTGTTTCCTGACATTTTAGTCGCCTCTTATGACAACTCCATGCTGAATCAGACTCTACACACACAAACTGGTGTTCGACCCCCCTCCTGGTCAACAGGTCTAGGAGAGGCTTCTCCATACTCCTGACAACCAATGCATCCATTTTCAAGCCCTTCCTGGGACCAGTCCACATCACAGACAAGGTCCAATTCCCCTGTTTTTCTAACCCTATCTAGATGTCCGGACAGCCTACTGTACCCCTAGGAGAACTTATCTGATTTATTGTTCCAGTGTTCATGTTCCCTCCAACAACTCCCTAAACAATTCTCAAGCTCCAACAGGCACCCAATGTTCCCCATATTACCATGTCACCGACGTCTTGGGCACAACCCCTCAGAAGGACATATTTTGGCTGTGCTGCCATTATCTCTTCCTCATTATCAAATCTCACTGCATTAAAGGACTCTATGCTTGGGGACCATGGGCCCTATCTTGCGCCAAACCTCCAAAACCTGCTATTAAGGGATATTAGGTATTGGGAGGGGCGTTCCCCCACAAAGAACGCAATCTTCCACCTCCCAAAACCCACAATCTTACCTGCAAAAACCACTATATTATGCACACATTATGCATGGGAGTGGTTAGGGCGTTCCACCTGTTTAACCAATCAGTGCGTCAGTAGCCATTGCCTTTAAGAGCAGGTTGCGCTACCTGCAAACTGCTATGGAGCGTCTTTTCACCCAGATCAGAGCAGCTCTCATGGGCAGCTGGTCAGGGACTCTGCTGTAGAGCTTCCTCCTCTTCTTTCCTCCTCCTCCTCTGCACTGATATATACATAACTAGCTTTAACTAATGTGGAGCAAATGATTTAATCATTTCTTTTGTACTCCAAGAAGTTCCAACAAACTGCTCAGAAAAAAATAGAGCCGGTGAGCTTCCAGGAAAGCATTTATTAACTAGAAAAGCAATCGGAGAGCGCAGACCTCCGCCAAGCACAGCAGTTGTGGTTGCTTTAGGGTTCAAGAAACAACTAAACAGCGCAATGTTATCGAAAATTTGAAAGTGATCCAGAATCCAGGATTTCTTCCGGATCACACCCAAATTAAAATCAGTTCTTCCTTTACACATTTCTGACAACTCCTGAAAATGTCATCAAAATCCATCCATAACTTTTTGAGTTATCTTGAACATATCCCCTGCGCAAAGACGCACAGCTGCGCCAAGACGCATAGCCGCTGGAAGCGGTGCTTTTTAAAATACTGCAGAACGGATCATTGGATGAGCATTGAGCCAGATGAACACGTATGATGACATCTACCTTCTACCAGTGAGCGCATCTCGGGTGCTCCAGTGCACAAGGAGAGGGTCAGAGGGATACGAGCACAGTACAAGAAACTCCACAACAGAGTTCTGTGATCTCCTCGTTTCCTCCACAGCAAACATCTGAATGAGATCATGTCACAGCTGCACAGAAATCACCTGCCCTTAAGAGAATAATGTATGAAAGTAATACAGTGATGCATAATCGAGAGGTAGAGCCGGTTGTGCAGTCCACATGTGACTGGGTGGACGCGCAATGACAGGATTTGGACGCGCTCTTTTACGCGCCGACATGCCAGTTGCGCTTTCCACAAACTCGGTATCTTGCGGTACTGGTATCACGCAGATTTTGGGTATTGGGTAATGGGTGGTCAGACCACCCATTACCCAATACCCAAAATCTGCGAGATACCAGTACCGCAAGATACCGAATTCGTGGAAAGCGCAGGAGACACGCCCATTGCCGCGCCCACAATGTGCTTAAGGGAGACGGCAAATGGGTAACAGGTTTTGGGAGGTGGAAGATTGCATTTCGGTTGGCAGAGGCTCCTAAATCTGAGATTTGCAGGTAATGGGTATTGGGTATTGGGTATTGGGAGGTGCAAGATAGGGCCCCATGTGTCCTCTGGTTGGCTTTCATGGCTAGCAGGTAATGGCTGGCAGTCTCTCCTGCTGTAGATTTTGAACCCAGTCATCATTTTTTATTGACGTCTTTTTCATGCTGCATTATTCCCTTAGTCAAAAACTGTCTAAGATGATCGGCGTCCAGTTTTTGCATCTGTATACCCCTGCTCCCTCAACAAATCCCACACTCTATTTCTAATCCTCCCTCATTGCCAGGATATTATGATGATTCATCAGATGACTCTGACGATGACTCCATTGTGTGATTAACCTGTTAAACCCTGACCCCCTTTTTTAGCAAAACGCCTAAAAATGACATACCCAAATTAAAAAGATTGTAACTTCTAAACTGTTCTGTCCACATGGATGCATTAAAGTGTTCCATAAAGAAGACACTCTGTAGTTTCTTATAAAACTGTCAGGAACACTCTAGGTGATACAGAGACAGAGTAATGGAACTCTGAAGTCAGTAAAAAATTTAAAATTTTGTTCCGCCTGAAATAAAAAATGACTTTCAGGATGAATAATAGTCTGAATATTCATCTGAAATAGTAAATGACAGTATGAGGCTGTAGGCACACTATAACTGAACATGTGTTTCAAATTTGAAGAAGATAGCACAACATATGACCATTTTACAGTGGTCTTTTCATTAAAAAATCTAGGCGCAGCTCCAAAAAGGCCTTTGGAGACTCCAAATGAACACATGGTAACCAAAATGATATTCTGAGACAATAGGTACTTTTTCCTTTACATTTTGGTATTTTTCATCAGTTTGAATTAAAATTGTCACAAATTTGCCCTAAATTTGAACTAGTTTTTGGTATTATCATAAATCACATACTAACATACATAACTGTGTAAAAACCACCAATTCATAATATATTTGATGACTACAAATATATATGACTACATGTGGAGCATATAAACTTTTTAAAATATATGTTACAGTTAAGGTTTTGAGGTTATGAGGGCTCAATTGCATGAATGTCAAGCAGGGAGGAGGCAGGAATAATGTTCACTGTCTGAAGAGTCCTCAAAAATCTTCTCCAGTGCCGCCTGGACACTAAAACGTGTTTTTGACTTACTTTTAGCCATTTAACCGTGAAGTAAGTTATCTTATTTTACACGAGTTATCTTGCTGCTTGCACCGCTGAGCACTCTGCGTAAATGCGCATAGGCACAACTGGAGGAGCGCACCGTTACGTGCAGGCATAAAACAGCTCAGATAGAGTCGAATTACACATGCAATACGTCATTGGAAAGGTTGATCTATGCTCTAAAAGGCAGACATGACGAATCTAAGGTCCGCCTTGTAGCTGTCAATCAAATGCATTGCAAAGAGAGTCACCGGAAATTCGAACAAAGCCATCTTTGTTTCGGGAAGATGATTCCTCTGCTTGAAAAACTATGATCGGAAATCAAACAAAACTTTTTTACACTTCTAATATGGTACTGAATTGCAAAAAAGTGCTTTGGTTATAAGTAATAACATTCATTGACACTAAATCTCAATAAATGATCACGAGAATTCAACCGTACATGAAGAACCAAGCTTGTTCAGGGCATTTCTCCAACCAAAAATCGCTGGAGTGAGCATCTTTCTGTTTATAGACAAGCTAAGCCTCTGTCAACAAACAGGGACCGGATTCAACCCGTTTCTCCGCGTTTTCTGGGACTTTTACCGACGAAAACCGGTAAGTGCTGACTTTCACAACTTTCGGCTTTTATGTCTTTAGGCACCTCTTGTGCAAGATATATAAGAGATGAAAGAAAAACGGCATTATTTTTGCAAAGAGGAGACTCTGCAGAGTTCAATGATACCAAACACAGCTATGACAGATTAAGTGATCGTTCTGTATGAGTCATTTTTAGACAAAATATTACACAATGAGGACGCCGGCGTCCTCGTCGGGCGCAACAGGTTAACCGATTTTTAACACTGAATATTATTGTCTATATTCCTAAGTCGAACATTTTTCCTGGTTTTAGTCATACTTATGATGGTGATCATTGAATCTCAGTGAATTTGGTTACTTGATGTTACACTTCATGGCTACTATTGTGTGATTAATATAAAACATATCAATATTTTATTATAATCAAAAGAAGGGAATTGTGGAGGAAATTTTTTATTTGGTTTATTAATCTTGTAATTTTGCTAATTTTATTTGTCTCTAACAATATGTTTAAAAGTGATTTGTCTTATTTAACAAGACCAATACACATCATAATCAACAAAGACCAAATGTGTTTTACAAAAGGCAAGCTGTAATTCATTGATCAAGGAGACACAGCAGGGGTCAGCTGTGATTCATTGATCAAGGAGACACAGCAGGGGTCAGCTGTGATTCATTGATCAAGGAGACACAGCAGGGGTCAGCTGTGATTCTGAATAAACGTCCCTAAATTCAATCAGTCTGTTTTAAGACAAATGTCCCTTTGCTTTCACCACTACCTGCTGTGATCCACTCTGTATGCAAAAACCTGTAGAAGAATCAACACCTTCTGTCTTGGTATAAAAGAGAGCCTCATCTCTGTTGAGACGGAGTATGCATTCAGAATTCTCTGTAATGCTGGCTGACTGCTCACCTTATGCTGCATAAGTTTGTTTCTTTTCTCTAATAAATTCTATTTTGATTTTCTCATCAAGATCGGATCTTATTTTTTTCCAAATCAATAGAAAAGTTTTGACAGATTGCGTATGAAAAACCCCTATTATCGCCCACTATCACTATATTTCAGAAGCATTTACAAACATGTGTTGTAAGCCAGCCTGGCCCTTTAAGGGGGGTAGCCTGATGGGTAATGTAGTTTGTGAGGTGCGGGCGGCTGAATGAAGCATGTGAAGTGAGCATGAGCAGCGGCCGATTAGCACCCTCCACTGACTGACAGGAGCTGAAAAATACCGACTGTGTAACATTGTCAGTTCCTGAATAAAGTGCCGTTCCAGGCAGAGAAAACGGGACTTTTTTTTTTTGTTTTCACTGGCATGTTACCCGCTTGTCACGAGCCTGGAAAAGCACAGTACGGCGGTTTCCCTACTACGGTTCGGAGACCAGAGGCCGTACGGTAACACATGAAAGCACATTTTGATGTGAGGCGATGTGCACCCAAATAATAGCCACTTTTCGCCAAATAAACTTTGTTTCTAAATTATTTAGATATGTTTGCCTTGGTGCATATGATAAATGTGCAGAAATCATAGGAAAAAAAATAATTTTTTTCTAAACTGATGGTGGATTTTGTGGCCCTCGCCACTGGCGACAAGGCAGGAAAAAAACGGTCAAAATGGTCAAATTTTGGTCGCATTTAGTGACCAGTTAGTGCCGATTTTATGCCCTGCCTCTGATCCAGTGACGTGGTGAGATTCATGGCTGGTGAGGCACTGAATCCATCAGAATCAGATTTACACATTTATGAACCCAACAGAGTAGAGTATTCGCTATCTGGTCAGCAGTAGTTAGCAGCTTATGTTTTGGAAAACACTTCTCCCCCTCAAACTTCTTGCCTTTTAATTTAAATTTTTCCCATCCACCTTTCTCCTTGTATTTTCTGCTTGCCATCTTAGTTTTTGTTGGATTTTAGGTCTATATCTGATAAATGATCGTCTTGGCGCTCCCTGCTGTTAGTTAACAGAATTGAAATTTTGGTTATTTAACCCCTTACCATTCCTGTATAATTTGCATAAAACACCTATCCAAGGCATACCCAAAGTAAATTGAAAGCTGTTCTTGAACCGTTTGTAGCACATGGATGGTTTTGGTCTCTTTTGAAAGGTAACACTCTGAAGTTTTTCCCCCAACTGTCAGAATCACTGTAAGTGCTACTAGCATTGAGTAATCTAAGTTTGAACACACTGAAATATAAGTTTTTTATTTCTGCCTGAATTTTTTTGCAAACAGATGAGTGCAGCTGTGACTTATTAGCTGGAAAACACAATAGGACCACAGCATGAAGCCTTACCTAGTGCAAGTTCAAATTTGATAACAATACCACTAAAAATGAGTATTTTACACATGTTTTTGTAAGAGGATGTCTAGGCGTTTCCAAAAATGGCCATTTGGAGACTCCAAAATGGCACTTGGATAAACATGGCCACATACCTCGGATAAAAGGACATAACTCTTGAATGCTTCATCGTACAGTCATAATCTTGGCCTCTAATGAAAGGTGACACTTAGAGGTATCCTATCCCACATCCAGATTCATTATCAATATTGCTGAAAAAAGTTACTGAAACATAAAGCTAAATTTTGCATATAAAAAGAGTCAAAACAAGTGTTGTTGTGGAAAATGTAATTTATATTAAAAAATGACTATCTTTTACAACACAGCAAACTATTCACATATTTTAACATATATACAATTATAACCATTTACAGGTTGGCAGCATGCCAGTCACTGTAGCAATCTCTAGTCGGTATCAAGCACAAAGGCACATCACACGAGGAGCATTTCAACTGTGTTTTAGCATGACAGTGCCTGCACTTCAGCCTACCAGTAGTCCTCTGCCCACTGATAAAAACCAGTATGTGATGTGCTCCACGCGGAGCAGGAGGTGGGACAGGTCTGGCTGTGGAGGAAGACCCTGCTTCTGCCAGCTGCTCGGTGAGGGTCTCCCAGAATGCCTTCTGGTGCAGAGGGATCCCTCCTCTCCACCCATACACCTGGAACAACAATGAAAAAAATATATACAAAAACAAATATGTGCAACACAAAAATTGTTTCATTTCAAAATGAATACACAGTTGAATATACAGCACATACCGGCTGTACTCCTTCACAGCTGGTGGAACTGAGATGTCCTTCATCTGCCAATGTCCATCTGCACCTTTGACCCTCTATGTGACCACTTGCTGACTGGCTCCCAATCCACATCTGAATCCTCAGATGACTGCCCATTATGTGAAAATAAAGAAATAAGTCATTTACAAAACTTTCCATCTTTTCTGTATTGTACTGCACAATGAAACACACCCCCCCCCATACACACACACCTACACACCCCAACAAACAACTCACACATACTCCCCCCCCACACACACACACACACAAACAAAGGCTTTTGTATTTATTCAATGTAAGACTTGTTTATGTCAAAATATACAGTAATACGTAATATATGGATAATACTACCAATTATGATACAATATATACGTAATAATATAATATAAGCTGTAATATAAGTCACAATTTAGTCAAATACTTACGTATGCAGAGCAAAATCTTCTCCGACGGAGAAAATGTCTTCTGCGCAGGCGTGCGCTCTGTTATCTGATCTTATCTGATCCCCTCTCCTGACACGTAACTTTCACGACGAGCAAATTCCTCCTCTTCCTTCTTGGACAGTCCTTTTCACCATTTTCTACAATAAATACGCTCCCAAACTGAAAAAACGCTGAGAAATAAGCCACACTGGTGTGTCCTGCTGATGCGCGCGATGACGCGCGTTCATGAGACTATCTAATTACCATTTACGCACGGCTTTCTTTGTTTCCCTGTTATCTCCACCCCCTCAACCATCACATCGTTGTTTTCAGAATTTCATTGGCTATTCAATGCGTCAGTCATCAGCACGATTGATTCTAACCGGCTGGTTTTTTCCTGAAGCAAAGTAGGACATGGCTTCGTTTCAACGTTGGCCCTTATTGGCTATTGTAGGCTGTGGACAGGACAGGGAAGCTGCTGTATGGCTGTATGAGGTGTCAATCGAAAGTTCAGATGACCCCCTCCATTTTAAGACCCCAGACACGTATGTCAACACAGAATAAAGCATTTTATGACGAAGAATACGCGGAAGTTACTGAACACCGACCAGCTACCAGTGGCGTTTTTGTGGATATTTTCTGGTATGATAATGCATTTTGGACTAAATACTTTACTGGATTGGATCGACTGGACCTTTGTGAGTTCAACCAGACCATTTTTGTGGGAATATTTTTGATCGGACGACTTTTATAACGCTCATTAGGTGAGTTGCGTCGATTTCGTAACTGCTTGTTTGTTTGTTTGTGGTGTGACAAAGGCGTTGATTGTAGCTGCTGTTATGATTATATCCTGAAATGGTTTACATTGATTGAATCACAAGAATCTTAGCTTTCCAAAGATATGTCGCATGAGTGCCTCACGTAACTTATGAGCTGTGTAAATTACGGTTTAGTTTCGGAAACTACAGAAATTCGGACTGACAGAACGTTAACAGGTTAACATGGCCGACAGCCATAGACCGGACGGCCGTTCTAGACTTTTCCAGAATGCAGAGATTACCAGTCCGCTCCTGCTACTTTGTAACAGTACGTCTTACCTTCACATAGACCGTATCTTCGTTGCTTCAATTACACATCTTCCGCAAACAAATTTACAGATTAAACTGATTGCCCCCAACCTATCCCAGCAAATTTTGCTTCTCGTAAAAGTATTGGTGGGAACGCCAGTGAAAACTGGACATTGTTAAGATTATTGTCATTCATTATTGGTGCAACTATACCTCAGAATGATCTTGCATGGCACATTCTCATGATTTTAAAAGATATAACTGAGCTTGTGGTAGCCCCCATTCATACGGAGGAAAGTATTTGCTACTTGGACACACTGATATCAGAACATCGTCACAGGCTGTTGGAAGTTTTCCCAGATCAAAAATTGATTCCAAAGCACCACTTTTTGGAGCATTACCCTGATTTGATAAGAGGCTTTGGTCCTTTGGTTAGCCTCTGGACTATGCGTTTTGAAGCAAAGCATTCTTTCTTTAAGCAAGCTGTTAGACACACAAACAACTTTAGAAATGTATTGATGTCACTTGCTTCAAAGCACCAAATGAGGATGGCTTACACTTCAGAAGAAAATGCTTTGAAACCTGCGATATGTGTCACAAAAACATCCTCTCTTCTGCTAGAAATACTTGAAATGGAAATACAGCAGTCTTTTAAGGCAGTTTATCCAACCCACTGTGAATCTGACCAATGTGGCCATACTCCATGGAACTAAATATGCTGCTAGGATGGTTTTGCCTCATGGGTCAACTGGTGGTTTACCTGATTTTGTTATGATTTCAGATTGTTGTTGTAGATGACAGTGTCAGTTTCATTGTAAAAATGCTTAACAGCTGGTATGATGAACATTTTAGGGCATTTATGTTGGACCACTCTGGGAAAATGACCCTGGTACAGCATAGTGAACTTGGAGACACGTATCGCTTGGCTGCATATTTTGTGGGAGGAAATCACATGGTGACATTGAAGCATCACATTATTTACCACTGTTATGTGATAAGTCTGACTCTTAAATGTCTAACACCTTCCTTCCTTCAGACTGATTGGATGTTTTTTTTTTCCTGTTTTTGTCCAGATGTATTTGGTTGCCTTGAAAGTTATTATAGAGCACCGGAGTGAAAAGCTTACACTGCCCTCAGGAATACCTAGCACTGTAGAACAATTACATTAAACTGTAAAAGAGACATTTGAACTCACTGATGATTTTACCCTGCATTACCTGGATGAGGACTTTGGTGATTTTTTCACTCTGCATACTACCAACCAGGTTAAACACAAGGGAACACTCAAAGTTGTGATCATTCCATCAGTAGTTCTGACATTGACTACTGTGACTGAAAACGAGACAGATGTAATAAATAATAGTTAAACTTCTGCTAGTACTGACCTAACAGCAGATTACCAGACAGATGACGCATCAGTGTCTTCACAAGACACTCTCATCCTATCCCCACGTGCAAGCCCTCGTACGACATCATGGCCAAAGCAAATCATCATTCCACTTTTCTCTGTGGCCACAGAGGCAGTATTGAGGAATGCCAGTGAAGACTTTCTCAAAGATGGTACTGTACTGAACAGTATTCTGATCAGATGTGAAATCAGGGACAAATTAGCTGACTACATGTACAGCTACACACCCTACCCCACAGGCCTTCAGATCGGTGAGGTGGCAGAAGCTTTAGTCAGAAAGCATCCATGCCTGACAGAGCTAGGCAGTCGTAACGGCTGGCTTGGGTGAATGTTTACTCTTAAGTACAAGATGGGAAATTATAGGTTGAAGCTCCGGAACCTTGGATTTCCTGAGGTTACCTGCAACTCGCTCAAGAATAAGCGCCCAAATGACAGGTCTGCTGCAAAGAACATAAAGAAAGCAAGGAAAGGAGAAGTGGTATTTCTTCCACACTATCCTGCAGGAGACAGTAAGGAAATACAAGAGCTGGACCAAAACCAACTAATCGCAGAATCAAAGAAGAGAGACAGCACAGTCATCAAGGACTTGATGTGCAGAACCTTTGCACACAGGAGACATGATGTTGTCAGCCTACAGATGAGCATCTGTGACATCAAGGACAGGTGGCCTACCTTGTTTAATGTCTCACAAGTGAGTAATTGGAATTGTTGTAGCAGAGTGTTCTAACACATTATGGACTGAGAACCTGTATGTTTCACAATTATACAGTTATACTTAAGTATGGACTTAAGTTTTTGTTGTCATCAGTTCTTTTGTCTCTTTTTTTATACCTCTCTTTCAGGTTAGCGCAGAGTTTCAAAGACTCACTAAACAGTCTTGAGCCAAAATTCATGGAGATGTTGGACCTGTATACACCGAAACGGCTGTCCTTGTTTCAAGCAAAGAAAGGTGCTGTAGGAGCAAGAATTCAAGCACAAATGAGTGTTCTACTTCAGGTATTAAAAATTACCCTCCACCTATTCACTTTGTACCTTACCTGCAATAATCATAATTCCACCTGTCTTATTCACATTTCTCTCCTTTGAGTTAATTACCATCAATAATTACATATTAATTAGTGTCCGACCGATAGGGATTTTTTGGCCTGATAACGATAACCGATTTTAGAGGGGGGCAATCACCGATAACCGATGTGCAACCGATATAGTGAATTTTTGAGATGGAATGAAAACAGGCCTTGGATTGTGCAAAGATTTTGCCCCGATATGATTATGCAAGGGTACAGTCACAGTAGTACAGACAGCTGCTTTATTACAACAATGTCTTTATTCAAAACTTAATGTTTTTTAAATTACACTGAACTTGTTTAAATGAACATCTGTAGTTTTTCAGTCAAGCAAAAAGAAAAAAGTTGAATGACACAGACAGCAGATTTGCACATAAAAATAAAATAATGTAGCAGCTAGTACTGAACCTGAGAATAACGTAAATTCTTGCTGTGCTGACATTTCTATAAATAAATAAATTTAGTGCCACCAGTGCGTTGCTATCTTTTTTGAAATAGTCCCAGACCTGTCTCCTTTTTGTAGCCATCTGTGTAATAAAGGAAAGAAAAACATTTTATTTAATCTAGGCATTTTATAATGTGTTCATATATTTTGCATGCAAAACAAATCAGAAATGTAACAAAACTACAGTTGCAATACAGGCAGTAGAGTAGGCTAGAAACTGCTAGAAATGTGCCAAATATGGGCATTCCTAATCCTGTCCATCTCTGTGTGGGTCTTTGCACCACGTCCACACACACACACACACACACACACACCTACACACACCCCCCCCACACACACACACACACAAACACACACACACTCACATACACACACAAAGCACAGGAGAGAAGACAAGGAGGAGGAGACCACTATTGTATTTCTTAGGGATGTAAAAAGTTTTTACAGTGTTTAGAGCCATGAGCAAACAGCCCGTTTTAATCCACTGCTGCTGCTGCACCGGATAGCAGCGCTGAAAAGACGTCTTAGAGCCAATAGATTTCAACTGCAGCACAATAATGATCTGATGTGAGCTTTCTTAAACAATATAGCAGCCATATAACTGTCAGAAATACAAAACAAAGCACAACCACTATTATCACGCGGACCTATACACCTAAAACTCCCATCAGTCCACAGCAGCAGACACCGTCTGACTGCTCAGTCAGAGCTAGTCACAGCTGAAATATCCACAGAAATATTTCTTACCTTACCCCACGTTTTTCACAGCGTTCAGTCAGGCTCAAATCTCAGATTTAAAACGCTATAATCCACAGGTGTTATTATTCCCAAATCTGTAATCTTCCTCATCGTCACGTTACTTCATAATAATTTATGTGATAAAGTTTTTTTTATATCCATAGAAATACAATAGTGGTCTCCTCCTTGTCTTCTTCTCTCCTGTGCTTTGTATGTCTCCTCCTATCACTTATCTAGACGTTACCTGTCTCTGTATCTTTTATTATGTTTGACTGTAAATGCATTGTACGGCGCAGCCAAGCGACTAGTGCTTGCTTGGATTCATCAATCCTTTTAACCATGCATTTGTATTAAACTGTACCCTTCTGTGCTTTTGGGCAAACCGCGTTCACAAACACGGGGAAATTAACACAGGACAATGAATCCACAATTATACCGATGGCATGTCATGTGTTGGGCTGTTTTAGTTTTTGCTACTTAAACATGAACTAACGTTATTCATGTAGCTAATGCTACGAGACACCAGCTAATGCTACGAGACACCAGCTAATGCTACGAGGCGGATGGTAAAGTTACCTCGTAGTTAGGCTACTAATTAATAATTAGCCTACACACGGGGGTCTTGGCCAGGGACACTTTCATGTTGAAAGGGGCAATGAAATGTGGCCTTTAATGATCATGTTAACAGTTACTTAGCCTATTTCATTAACTAACTTACCATTGCTTGTGGCAAGAGGGAAAAACTCTTGCGATGCTGCTGGTCCGGTCAGAGTTTTGGCGATGAGGTGAGGTGATGTGGTGAAGAGTAAAGTGGGGGAGGGACTGAAATGTGAGCTGAGCTCAGCACGCTCTGCTGGACAAAATAAATCATTACACCAGCACTTTATTATTTGTCACACATTTTTTTTCTATCGGCGAGACATTTCACCGATACGATAAAACCTCCGATAGAACGGGAGCCGTTCTATCGGGCCCCGATATATCGGTGAACGATAATCGGTCCTACACTAATACTAATATCCAAATCAGACAACTTACCTTTATCCTCTCTGACTCTCCCTCCTATTCATTATTCATCCTATCCTCCAGTCTTCCTTAAAGGAGCTGTATGTACAGTATGAAATGCACATCAAGTAAACTATCACATAAAGTCACACAATATGTCACCAAAGACAAGAAATCATGTTCATTTGAAATACTGATCTGACAACAATAGTATAGCCAGAATATTCGCATATAAAAAAAATTATTTGCGGCCTGCAAATCATGTTTATGTTTTGATTGTATTGTTTTGGTCTGTTGCGCCACCCACAGCTCTGTCCCAGTCACAGCATCAGTGACATTTCAGCCTCCGGATTGCCGGTTAAGCTACCACCAAGCTGTAGCTGTGCTAGGAGATAAAGCAAGCTCCAATTGAGATAACGATAAAAATTTTGATCGATTATAGTTTATGGTCATATTTCCTTGATATCACATGGGATCATATCATATATTGGTTCATCTAGAGTGTGAAGAACATGCACTAAGCCTTCTGTAGATGCAGGGTTACAGAGTGTGTCAGCGCTGTGCGCACAGACACAATGCCAGGGCGGTGAAAGTGAAACAATTCAAATTCAATTCAAAAATACTTTATTAATCCCCCAAGGGGGAAATTCAAGTTTCAGTACACCAGGAAAAATCTGGTGTACTAGGGGAGCTGCTAGTGTCCAGTGCTCCTTTTCATGCCAGGTCCCGTGGTCCGAGTGCTAACTCCAGTTAACAGCCATTAAAACAGTTAACAGCCGTTAGAACCAGTATATCTCCATAATGATGACAAGTGAGATATCTCCAGGTCAGAGGAGGAAACACCGATGAACCAGACTGTCTCCTCTGGGAAAACCGAGCTCCATTCAGTCCGGCGAGCGACGGAGTCGACTGTCCCAGAGCCTGGTTCATCATGCGGACCGGACCAGGCCGTTGTCGTCTCCCCCGGCAGTGCTGGGCCCCACCAGGTCACCAGACGGCCCCTGCCAGGTCAGCTGACCCATCCGGCATGTAGACTGCTGGACGGGGGCAGCATGCCGCCGCTGCTACGTTGGGGGCTCCCATACCGGGTCCGTGACGCTGCAGCCCGGATCCAGTGGCGGTGGTTGCCGCGGACAGCAGTTCAGGACTACTTAGCTTAGTTTTCCCAAACCGGCCTCCAGCGACACCATCCATGTCCGCGGCGGCAGGTCTCTACCAGCCGCAAGAGGACCGATTCGCCCCCTGCAGACAGTATGTAGACATCTGACCGCAGATCACCACAAACTGGGCACAAACTGGAGCGTCCAGCATCCAGCATTGCAGGGATAAGTCCCGGAGCAGCAGCGAGAAGCGTCCATGCCAGGCGTCGAAACAATAACCTGCAGATTACCTGAGTGACATGAACTCTGCTCATAGTTACTGTGAGTCAGAGTAAAAAGCTAAATATTCATCCATCCAACCCGCTCAAACCTGAACAGATATTACTGTGGTAACAGATATAGATGTACTGCTGCTTCATTCCTATGACAGCTGATAGTTGCAGTACTGATTTTTTTGAATTTGACTTCAGCAACAGTTTTAGCCACATTCTTACATACAGCCCCTTTAACAGTTCTTACTTTTTCTTCCTTAGTTTTCTGTCCCTCAATCTCTCACATCCTCTGCACACCGCACCACAATATCCATTTATATTTATCCGCCTGCTTTGGCTTCTGCCTTGGCATATGCAAAATATTTCAGTTTTTTTTTTCTTACATCACTACTCTCCAACTTCAGTTAAATTTTCCTAATGTAAATTCAATTGAAAGGTTTGACACTGAAGTTTTTCCAATGAATCAAAGCTCTGCTTCAGTGTGTAGTGTTGCATTTTATTAGTTGAAATACTTTCTGTTCGGCAGAGTGGAATCCCTATTGAGCAGACAAGGGAGGTTGTCATCCGATGCCTTATTGACTATCTTACAGAAGATGCTAGTGCCAGGTTCGCACGTGACCTGCAGACAGGATGGCCGCGTAGCGCTGTTGCTCTCGCCCTTTCCCCTCATCTTTTTAATTTTTATCCATATATTTCGAACCGTGGACTGAACAACTCTCTCCCCCGAGTCTCTGTAAATGCCTTGTACATTATGGCTGAAGGTTTGAGAAGCAAAGCCGGAGCTGACCCTCTGAAGGAAGATGAAAAGCTGGAGGCATTTAAGCTAGCTGTCGCGTCCATGCTAGCCACGCGATGAAAGAGCAGAATCTTTTATTGAAGCACAATTTGCAAAGTTTGAAGAGCGACTGGACAACATAAAAGCTGAGGTAACGAAGAATTCAATCGACATAAAGAATCTGAAAGCAGAACACAAGGGTCTGTCAACCCAGGTGGCTAAGTCCGACCAGTCTTTTCAAGCTACAAGCCGTAAACTCGAAACCGAAATCGCGGAGCTAGAGGACAGATCCCGCAGGGATAATGTTCGCATTATCAACCTGCCAGAAAAAGCCAAAAAAGCCGACGCAGCGGGCTATGTTTTATCATTGATCTCTAAGTGGTTCCCCACGCTTGCCGGGGCGGAAATAGAGGTGATGCGGGCTCAACGTATAGGACCGGAGCGCAACACCGGATCTCGCACCCTGATCTGCAAGATGCTTCGTTACACAGACCGGGACCGCATCTTGAAAGCAGCCAGAGGCTCTCGGATCGAGGTTGATGGCTGTTGTGTCAGAAATTGCATTTTGAGCTAAAGTGCTGTGTCATGAGTCCATGACTTCTGGTCTCGATTCCTGCGTATTCGAAGGCCACAGTTTTGTTATCATTCTGGCTCCAACAAGTCTGCTAAGTTTTGACCCGTGGACGTCTAGAGAACTTATCCAAGGTGCTGATGTTTTCATGTGATGTTTAAAGGCAACTGTTTCCTACTGAGACTTTGTCATTCTGAACCATCCAGCATTCTGTAATGACCTCTCTGAATTTGCATGCGGACTTGGAGAATAAAACTCCGTTTTGCACCTCCGTTGGTTGTCAGTGCTTTGTTTAACAACTGAATTGACTGCATCACCAGAACACAATTAGAGTATAATTTGAGTGTATTCTAATGAGTAAGATATGCCCAAATTCTGGCATAACAACGGCAAAGAAATCCGCTTCGCCGCTGACTACAGCAACTATACCATTAGACGACGACGCTCCTTTTCCCAAGCGATGGAGACCGCGAGGAAAATTGGCTTTAATCCATTCCTGATCTACCCGGCCAAGCTCAAGCTGTCCCGCGGTTCAGAAGTGCACATCTTTGAGACCCAGGAGGCAGCGGAGGATTTCCTCAAAGCTCAGACCCCGTTACAGGTCTGATTTATAATCAAACCGTCGGAGTTACTTCACGGGATCGTTGGATATGTGAAGTATTTACCCATACTGCTACTACACCCCTCAGGACATACTTAAAGTGTTCTTAGATTTCTTAAGTTGTTTTGCCGCCTGAGGGATGCTGTTTCTTTGTGTATGCTTTAATTTTAATACTTTGCATGGTTTCAAATTCAAGAGAGTGTGTTTTGTTTTTATACTTTACATGTCTTTAAATTTAAGAGACTGGTATGGATGACTAGTCCCACATTAGTTATGCAGGGGTCCTTTCTTACTTTTATTCTTGTTAATATTCTCAAAGAACCCCCTCCTTTTTTTTTTAATGGTTAATTTTTATTTTACTACTGTGGTCAATTTCAGTTGTCTTTAAGGTACACACACAGAATAATTGTACGGAGATGGGGGGGGGGGGGGGGGGGGGGGGGGGGCTTTTGTGATGGTGTGTTGGCCAACCTTCTCAGCTCAGGTGCCCGTATAGAGGGTGTATTGTTTGTGGCTATTGCCAACTTGTTCTATGTAATGTTAGTTGTACGTTTGCTTTTCTCTCTTTTCTTTTTTCTTTGGCGACATGGGCTTTTTTTTTCTGGGGGGGTGGGGTGGGGGGGTCTCCACATCTTTGCCTGGGACGCAGTAACACAGCATTTTGACCAGTTCTGTCTGTTTCAATGACTATGCTGCACTTAGCTAGCTGGAACATAAATGGCTTAAATGCCCCAGTTAAGCAATCAATGTGCCTTGGCTGGCTTAAGAGACATAAGATAGACGTGGCCTTCATTCAAGAACCTCATTTTAAACACTCAGATAAGCAACGTCTGTCTAACCGTTTTTACTATACTCCAGCCGCAGCTACTTTTAACTCTAAAAGCCGTGGTGCCCTGGTGGTATTGAGACGAGCCCTATCCTTAACTATACTGGGGAGCTATGAAAGTGAGGATGGACGTCTGGCTTACATTAAAACAAATATATTGGGTCAGAAAATAGCATTCTTATGTATTTACGCCACAAATCATTTTAGCCCTGAGTTTTTTTGGTTCAGTTAGCAAAACATTATATGACCTACAAGACTTTTCAATTATAATTGGCGCTGATATGAACGCTGTCCTTGATCCCTTACTTGATAGGTCTGGTGTACCTCCTCAACATGCTCCTCCTCCTACAGTAGCCTTTCAAGGTTTAGTTGATGATTTTACTCTCACAGATCTATTTAGAGCCGTAAACCCCTCTTCAAGGCAATATAGCTTTTACTCATGTAGGCACAGAACATATTCAAGAATAGATCATTTACTGGCCTCTGCAGTGATTTTTTGTGAAATCCACACAGCAGAGACAGAGATACATCCCAACTCTCTATCTGACTACTGCGTTGTCACAGCACAGCTCACACTTGCCAAGTCGCCAATTAAAGCCACTAGATGGCGCTTTAATACCACTTTACTCAAAAACAATGACTACTGCGACTATTTCAGAAATGCTCTTAAAATATTTATCTCAGAAAATGCTAATTTAGTAGAGGACCCTCGTATCTTGTGGAGTGCAATTAAAGGTTTTGTAAGAAATGCCACTATTTCCTTTGCTTCTCACCTTAATCGTACTAGACTGGGCGAAATTAATACACTTGAAAACGAACTACAAAGGGCTCGAACATGTTCAACAAAATGACGCCACAGAGGACAATAAAAAGAAAATTCACACAGTCAGAACGAATTGCACAACACTTTGAGATTACGAGCTGAATTTCAAATGCATAGGACTAGAAGGAATTACTATTTTAATCGCTCACGTCCTAGTCATCTATTCTCTCTCAGTCTGCAGAAATGCGAAAAATATTCTAACATTACAGCTATCAGCTCAAATCAGAAATTGCTGACTGTCCCTAGGGAAATTAATTCTGCTTTTCAGACTTCTTATTCAGAGCTTTACAAATCTGAAATATCACTGGATAATTCTGAATGTGAGATCTTTTTTCAAGATTTGGAACTTCCCACTCTACCACATGAAGATGCCCAATGTCTGGGGAACCTATCACTATCACGGAGTTGAGAGATGCTGCCGCTGGGATGGGAAGGGGTAAATCCCCGGGATGGGATGGGATTCCCCCAGAGTTTTATTTTACTTTTTGCAATGAATTGGGACAATACCTTTTGACCATGTTTCATAAAGCTGTTGAAGTTGGTGCCTTTTTCAATGATATAAATGCCGCCCTGATAGCTATACTGCCCAAGCATAATAAGGACACCACTCAATGTGGGAATTGTAGACCTTTGTCTATTCTCAATGCAGAAATTAAAATCTTTCCCCGCTTACTGGCCTCCCGATTAGAACCCCATATAACAACACTAATTAAGAATGACCAGACAGGTTTTGTAAAAGCACGACTTGCCTCTGATAATGTTCGGCGTCTGCTTCATTTGATTTTTGCGGCCCAAGATATACCCTCTCCATGTGCAGTCCTGAGTCTCGATGCAGAAAAAGCCTTTGATAGGCTAGAATGGGATTACTTATGGATGGTGATACAGCGCTTTAATTTGGGTACTTCTTTTATTAAATTCACAAAACTTTTATACAGCAACCCTTCTGCAATGATAAGCACTAATGGTATCATATCGAATAAATTTACTCTATCATGCCGCCAGGGATGCCCACTAAGCCCTTTTCTTTTTATTTTGTCACTAGAGCCCCTTGCACAGAAAATACATCTTTGCACATCTTTGAGACCCAGGAGGCAGCGGAGGATTTCCTCAAAGCTCAGACCCCGTTACAGGTTTGATTTATAATCAAACCGTCGGAGTTACTTCACGGGATCGTTGGATATGTGAAGTATTTACCCATACTGCTACTACACCCCTCAGGACATACTTAAAGTGTTCTTAGATTTCTTAAGTTGTTTTGCCGCCTGAGGGATGCTGTTTATTTGGGTATGCTTTAATTTTAATACTTTGCATGGTTTCAAATTCAAGAGAGTGTGTTTTGTTTTTATACTTTACATGTCTTTAAATTTAAGAGACTGGTATGGATGACTAGTCCCACATTAGTTATGCAGGGGTCCTTTCTTACTTTTATTCTTGTTAATATTCTCAAAGAACCCCCTCCTTTTTTTTTTAATGGTTAATTTTTATTTTACTACTGTGGTCAATTTCAGTTGTCTTTAAGGTACACACAGAATAATTGTACGGAGATGGGGGGGGGGGGGGCTTTTGTGATGGTGTGTTGGCCAACCTTCTCAGCTCAGGTGCCCGTATAGAGGGTGTATTGTTTGTGGCTATTGCCAACTTGTTCTATGTAATGTTAGTTGTACGTTTGCTTTTCTCTCTTTTCTTTTTTCTTTGGCGACATGGGCTTTTTTTTTCTGGGGGGGTGGGGTGGGGGGGTCTCCACATCTTTGCCTGGGACGCAGTAACACAGCATTTTGACCAGTTCTGTCTGTTTCAGTGACTATGCTGCACTTAGCTAGCTGGAACATAAATGGCTTAAATGCCCCAGTTAAGCAATCAATGTGCCTTGGCTGGCTTAAGAGACATAAGATAGACGTGGCCTTCATTCAAGAACCTCATTTTAAACACTCAGATAAGCAACGTCTGTCTAACCGTTTTTACTATACTCCAGCCGCAGCTACTTTTAACTCTAAAAGCCGTGGTGCCCTGGTGGTATTGAGACGAGCCCTATCCTTAACTATACTGGGGAGCTATGAAAGTGAGGATGGACGTCTGGCTTACATTAAAACAAATATATTGGGTCAGAAAATAGCATTCTTATGTATTTACGCCACAAATCATTTTAGCCCTGAGTTTTTTGGTTCAGTTAGCAAAACATTATATGACCTACAAGACTTTTCAATTATAATTGGCGCTGATATGAACGCTGTCCTTGATCCCTTACTTGATAGGTCTGGTGTACCTCCTCAACATGCTCCTCCTCCTACAGTAGCCTTTCAAGGTTTAGTTGATGATTTTACTCTCACAGATCTATTTAGAGCCGTAAACCCCTCTTCAAGGCAATATAGCTTTTACTCATGTAGGCACAGAACATATTCAAGAATAGATCATTTACTGGCCTCTGCAGTGATTTTTTGTGAAATCCACACAGCAGAGATACATCCCAACTCTCTATCTGACTACTGCGTTGTCACAGCACAGCTCACACTTGCCAAGTCGCCAATTAAAGCCACTAGATGGCGCTTTAATACCACTTTACTCAAAAACAATGACTACTGCGACTATTTCAGAAATGCTCTTAAAATATTTATCTCAGAAAATGCTAATTCAGTAGAGGACCCTCGTATCTTGTGGAGTGCAATTAAAGGTTTTGTAAGAAATGCCACTATTTCCTTTGCTTCTCACCTTAATCGTACTAGACTGGGCGAAATTAATACACTTGAAAACGAACTACAAAGGGCTCGAACATGTTCAACAAAATGACGCCACAGAGGACAATTAAAAGAAAATTCACACAGTCAGAACGAATTGCACAACACTTTGAGATTACGAGCTGAATTTCAAATGCATAGGACTAGAAGGAATTACTATTTTAATCGCTCACGTCCTAGTCATCTATTCTCTCTCAGTCTGCAGAAATGCGAAAAATATTCTAACATTACAGCTATCAGCTCAAATCAGAAATTGCTGACTGTCCCTAAGGAAATTAATTCTGCTTTTCAGACTTCTTATTCAGAGCTTTACAAATCCGAAATATCACTGGATAATTCTGAATGTGAGATCTTTTTTCAAGATTTGGAACTTCCCACTCTACCACATGAAGATGCCCAATGTCTGGGGAACCCATCACTATCACGGAGTTGAGAGATGCTGCCGCTGGGATGGGAAGGGGTAAATCCCCGGGATGGGATGGGATTCCCCCAGAGTTTTATTTTACTTTTTGCAATGAATTGGGACAATACCTTTTGACCATGTTTCATAAAGCTGTTGAAGTTGGTGCCTTTTTCAATGATATAAATGCCGCCCTGATAGCTATACTGCCCAAGCATAATAAGGACACCACTCAATGTGGGAATTGTAGACCTTTGTCTATTCTCAATGCAGAAATTAAAATCTTTGCCCGCTTACTGGCCTCCCGATTAGAACCCCATATAACAACACTAATTAAGAATGACCAGACAGGTTTTGTAAAAGCACGACTTGCCTCTGATAATGTTCGGCGTCTGCTTCATTTGATTTTTGCGGCCCAAGATATACCCTCTCCATGTGCAGTCCTGAGTCTCGATGCAGAAAAAGCCTTTGATAGGCTAGAATGGGATTACTTATGGATGGTGATACAGCGCTTTAATTTGGGTACTTCTTTTATTAAATTCACAAAACTTTTATACAGCAACCCTTCTGCAATGATAAGCACTAATGGTATCATATCAAATAAATTTACTCTATCATGCCGCCAGGGATGCCCACTAAGCCCTTTTCTTTTTATTTTGTCACTAGAGCCCCTTGCACAGAAAATACACCCTGCTATTTCTCCAATCACTTTTAATAACACTAATCACGTTTTATCGCTTAATGCTGATGATATATTGTTATTCTTTGACAGACCATCCAACTCCTTACCGCATATTTTAGATACCTTTGAGGCATTTAGCCTGCTTTCTGGTTATAAAATTAATTGGACGAAATCAGCACTTCTCCCTTTAAATTCTAAATTAGACCCCAAATCATTACCTCAGCACATCCCAGTGGTGAAACAATTCAAATACCTAGGCATAGACATCTTCCCATCAGTAACTACTATTGTCAACAAGAATTTTCATGGCATTTTTAGTAAAATTGAAACCGATCTTACTAGATGGTCTCACAATCTTTTCAGGCACGTGTATCGATTATTAAAATGGACAACTTACCACGCTTAAACTTTATTTCTTCAATGTTGCCCCTATCACCCCCAACTGATTATTGGAAAAAAGTTAACTCGCTGATATCTAAATTTATTTGGGCAGGTAAACGTCCCCGGGTCAAATTAACGACGCTCCAGCGCCACAAATTAGAGGGGGGTCTGTCCGTTCCTGACTTTAAATTCTATTTTTGGTCGTTTGTATTGAGACCCCTTACCGATTGGCTAAACCCTGATTCGAACCCGTGTTGGAAACCTAATGAAAGGAAGTTAGTATTCCCCCACAGACTAGAAGATCTCATTTACTCTGCTGTCCCTTTAAAGCGCTCTAAATTGAGGTTCGGTCCCATTGTGAATTTTCTCCTTTCAATGTGGAATACTGTTGAAAAGGAATCTAAACACTCATGTAAATGGCACTCGTACAGCCCACTTTTTAATAACTATTCCCTCCTCACCGGGGGGACACCCTTTTCATCCTCAGACTGGAGCTCTCGTGGTATACATGTTCTGTCAGATGTATGTAATATGAATGGGTTGCGTAGCTTTAATGATTTTAAATTATCTTATCAGTTGCCTGGGTCATCTTTGTTTCTTTACTTTCAACTGCGCTCTTTATCCTGGTCAACCAACACGTCAGCCTTGGTTAAGAAGGCCCAGCAGCGACTACACTTCCTCAGAGTGCTCAAAAAGGAACAACTGAGCACAAGCCTGCTGGTGACCTTCTACCGCTCCACCATAGAGAGCCTGCTGACCTATGCGGTGTCAGTGTGGCACTTAAACTGCACAGTGGCAGACAGGAAGAGACTGCAGAGGGTGACCAACACTGCACAAAAAATCATTGGTAACCCCCTGCCCTCATTGACGGACATCTACAGCTCCAGATGCCTGAACAGAGCAAAAAACATCCTAAAAGACAACACTCACCCCGGCTTCCATCTGTTCAACCTGCTACCCTCTGGCAGGCGGTACCGGTCCATACCAGCCAGAACAAACAGACTTAGAGACAGCTTCTTCCCTAAAGCTGTCACAATACTCAACTCCAGTCTGCACTGACGAACTGACATACTTCGCACTAGATGTCACCTGCACCTCTTTATCATAGGCCACTTGCATACTGCAATCTGTAATCTGATTTTTGTATTGTAAATAACCACTATTTATTATTGAAAGCTATCACATGTCACTTTACCACTACTGCCTTAAATTCACACTGTAAACTGAAATCTGTATTTTTACCCTGTTAATAACAAATATTTATTTATTACTGAATGCTGCTATTTTCACATGTCACTTTACCCATACCACCAGAGTATCATTATTACTACAAATCATTGATTCTCCACTGTTGCATGTATAATACTCACAATCTCACTTATCTCAAGGTTTCTGCCTACTGGTTTATTTTCTTTATTGTGTACATACTTGTATATATATTTTCTTTGTACATACTTCTTTGTACATACTTCTCATGACACTCTGTGTAATGACAATAAAGGCGTTCTATTCTATTCTATTCTATTCTATTCTTCCATGAAAGCCTATGGCATTCCATGGAACTCCCCTCCTATTTCCCATCCTCTGCACTCTACTCTCCTCAACAAAGGTAGAAAAAGAGGATTGGTCTCTCGAATATATTCTCTAATTAGGGATGCCTCCTACAAGAATCTCCCTATTTCATGTGTTTGGTCTGATGAACTGATGCATCACAACGGAGACGGATCGCTGAACTGGAGCAAGATCTGGCCCTCAATTGTTTTAGCTTCTAAACACCCGGATCATCAGCAAATTTATTTCAATTTTATCCACAGGACATACCTCACTCCGAGGAGGAACTTTCTCATGAAACGTATACCTTCCCCAATCTGTAACTTGTGCTCGGATGGTTGTGTGGGCTCCTACATGCATATGTACTGGGACTGTGGGGCTGTGAAACTCTTTTGGGGTGAGTTTTGTGCTTTCTAATGTACTGGATGTTACTGTGCCCTGTTTTCCCTCTGTGCTGCTTCTGAATGATACCACCCCACTTAAGCTGACAAGTTAGAAAAGACATATTCTCCTAACAGGTATCACTGCAGCTAAAAAGATGCTGGCTGTACGCTGGAAACCACCACATTCAGTTTCAAAACGCCATTGGATTAACATGTACATTGACATACTTAACATGGAACTATCGGTGGCAAGAATGCATGGCGCCACAGCGGACACGATCCTTGCATGGGAAACTGCGACATGCAAGATTGAGGAACTCCTGTGATAGCTGTTTGTTTTTTGCTGATGTTTGTTTTTCTTTTCATCTTTCCTACTTAGATGTTGTACCTGGTTGTCAAGTGATTTTGTGCGGGTTTGGATGTGGAGAGGGAGGGGGGTGGGTGTGGTGGGTGGGGTGGGAGGTCGCAGCTAATGTTTTGGGTTTTGTACTTCTTTTTTCTTTTCCTTGTTATACTAAAATAAAAGACAGTTGTTTATAAAAAAAAAAGAAGATCCTAGTGCCATATTCAAGGACTTTGAGGTTAGTATAATACTGTGGTTTTCATGATTTTAAAGGTTTTAAGATTTTAACAAATGTAATCTTGAGTGCACGGCTGCAGTACAGTTAATTTTTTTATTACCACACACAAAGAAGAAGCTACTTTCCATATGGTATAAAGCAGCTGTGGACATGGACATTTTACTATTTCATTTTGTGAAGATAACAGGAAGTGTGTTGCTCACTACGGCTAGCTTGAGTAGCGCCAAAATTGACGTATTCGTCGGAACAACATTGCAAACAGCCGTGTGAGAGAGAGAGGATGTTACTTTTATTTTATTCTATGGCTATAATTTGTTAGCTCCGCCAATCAATTTCAGCACCAGCTGCCACTAACCTAACTGACATGTTTTTAGTGTGTTTTTCTCCACTTAATGTTCTGCTATGCTCTTTTATGTTAGTAGGTGGTATTTGTCTTGTGACATGCAGGTTGAAAGTGAGATCTTAACAGTTATCTTTACAATGTCTGCAGGATGCTGCAGATGGAACAGCCGGCGTTCAAGAGCAGTTGGCTGATGAAGTGATGACGATCTTTCTGCTGCGGAAAGATGAGTCAGTTAATGTCGGCATAGTGATTGAGGGCAGCACCGTACTCAGCAGTCTTGGGGATCTTAGCAGAGCCTGCTGCTATCTGATTGGACTGACCTATGCATTAGATCTGCGATACCCCAAGAACCTCAAATACAGTTTTGAGGTATTCCAGAAAGTACTGCTGGAGCTAGATTCTGGAAACCTTTCCAACAAAGTTCAAAGACTGAAGAATTACCTCTGTATGTAGTTGCTGGATACTGTTCAGCAAGATGTTCTCTGATTGAGGGAATTTTTCATTGGCAAGGTTTACCTGTCCTGAGTATAGAAGTTTAATGTGTTAATGTTTACATAAGAGTCTTAATGTCATCAAAATGTTGTTCTTGGTGCATTTAAGCCATATGCTGCATTCATTTCAGCTGGATGCTCATGTTAAAAATCTCTGTTCAGAGATAAAGTCCATATTTTATATTTGTCAAAGTAGACAAATAAATGTTTAATGAAAAATGTTGCCGTGTAGAATTGTTTTGTTTTTTTTTTTGTTTCATATATTGACCTGAAGTACTCCTAGATTAAAGGGATTAGAAATACATAATACAGAGAAATACATTTTAAAACATTAGGTAAATAGAACATATTTATTCTGATATTTGATAGTCCATTATTAATTACGTTCTGTTAAAAACATCAAGTAAATGTAGCAGATTTGTTTTGTTAAATAATAGTCTTATTTTCAGGTACATCTACCTAACATTGTAATTTTATTTACTCAGTTTTTTTTTTTTTGAGTGGTTTGAACTTGGGGTTACTATTGCATAGACTTAGAATTTTAATTATCTAAAATAAATTTTAGATTTCATGGTACTCAATGTAGTTATCCAGATCATCTTAAAATTTTTAAGTACATTTACTTAATTCATAAGGTAAATCTAACAGATTTCACAGATTTCAAATTTACTCAATATATTGTGTGTAATATTATTACACAGATTAAATTGAGTAGAGCATAGTAAATTTTTTCTGAGTGTATGTGAATATCACAGAATAGTTTCATCTTTGTCCTTTAACTAAAACATTTCAGGTCAAATTGATAATAATGATGGAGCCATTTGAAGTTTGTGGTGAGTATAAAGCTCTTCCTGTGAACCTATGAGGCTTTAGAGTAAATATCTGTGCTTCATGCTTGTTTATTAAAAAGTTAAAATCTTTTTTAGACAGATGAATACATTCCTAGAACCAAACACATAATATTCAAATACACGTTACTTTATTTTGTTCAATAATAAGTGTGAAAATGGTCTTTTTGGGGGATTTCTTTCTGTTGTGATTGGTGACATTTGTGAAGATGGCATGATTTAATGATGGCTTTATTTTCTAACAGTACCTCCATGTCCTGTCAAAACACAGATTTGTGGTTGATCCTCTGACAGGGACAAATGAGTTGGAGGACTCAAGGAAGGCTGCTACACATTTGGCTAATATTCAAACCAATGTGGGAAAATGAAAGTTCATTAGAACCAAGTGCAAATGGAAACAAAGCTTCATATTCTTTTCATTTTTGGAGACAGTATTTCAGGATGTGAGTGAAACAGGCTCTGAAAAGAGGACTGGCTTGACATCAAGTGGCAGCCTGGCAAGATATCCCACAATGAGCAGAAAGATGGAAGCAGATGTGACCTTTTGTCATCCAGGTGGTTTTGTGCAAACGGCTGTAGCTCTGATAGTAATATTTATGATGAAAGATAAAATGACTCGTTGTTTCAGATCATGTATAGTTCATACACAGTTGTCTCACCATCCAACACATGACCAATATGACAATTAAACAATTCCCAGAAATCACAAAGCAGTTTCAAATCAAGGCTTGAAAACATGAGAAAAGAAACGGCTGCAGAAACCCTCCAAGGACCAGGGATCTGGATCCTTGGATCCAACAGCAGGAGAAACAGGAACAACAAGCAGAAAAGCTGCCGCCACTTTTCCAGCAGTTCAAAACTAGATGAGAAAGGTCACGTGACTCTGTTCTCTGAGCTCCAGTTCAAATAAACCGTTCAGAACATCAGCAGCAGACACAAAACCTGAACACGCACCTTAAGACCAGCAGAGGAGGAGCCCGCTTCGGTCCAGTTGGTGGACTGCAGAGACTCCGAGTCCGAGTCCGGGTCCGGGCCTTGGTCTGGGTCCTGTTCCTGGTTCCGCTCCTGGTCCATAGTTGAGATAGTTTTCTCTTCAATCCACGAGCTTGTTCTTGTTTCGACAGTAATAGAATCTACAATGACCCGGAAGATCGCTGAATGTGACGTCATGCTGAGCAACCAATCACAGACGAGGATCATACCAAGCAGCAGCGTTGCCAGATGGGAAATGTATGATTATCGTAGCAGAGACTCAAAATTATCGTATTTTGAGGGTAATTATCGTACATCTGTTATAACCAAAATAACAAGGCTGAGTAGGAAGAGAGGTTTTTTGATATAATGTACTTCAATTAATACAATAATAGTCATATAAATTATATACTTGTTGTCAGAAACTCTTAGTTCTAATTCTAAAAAAGAAATGTAAATAGTTTACAAACTGATCTTTTTTTAAAATAACCCTTTTTTCATCTGCACTGTAAAAAGAAATACCTTCATCCAATTTATAAAAAGTAAGGCAAGTGGTTGCATTGGACTTTTTAAGTTGAGTCAACTTCAAGGCTTTTTTAAGTAGAATGAACACTATTATGTTAGTTGAGTTAAACCAATACTACTGATAAAGCTTAGTTGCATAACCTTAATTCTTTTGGTAATGGTAACTCAGTTACACATGACATTTAACTTGATTAAAATGTGTAGTGGTTACTTGTAGCGACCTCCAAAAGAGTTTGATTAACTTAATTATTAGTGTAAATTGGACCTAATGTGAATGACTTCCATTAAATTTATTCCAGGCTATATAACCTCTGGTGAATAAACTATACTGCATTCATTTTTTTTAATTTGTCATTTCTTCATCTCATGCACTCCATTTTTGCATAATACATAACATAAATACTTTCCTGTCTATAGCAACAATTTCAAATTAAGAAGAACAACATAGAATACAGATTTAAAATATTTATTTATCAACTGCTTTAATCAACATGTGCATATATAACCATCAATGTGACCGTAAATATAAAAAAATTCCCACCATCAATATGTCCATAAATATAAAAAAATATAAAAACATTAAATTCCCTTGTAGCAATATGCCAAACTGTAACAGGAACTTTTTTTAAGAATGTAAAAATGTCAACCTCACAGACAAAAACGTATATTTATTCTCTAATCTGTCATAAAAAAAAAAAAAACACTCATCACTCATCATGTAGTCATGAATCATGTGAAGGCGTGGTTTCGAGGGGTGGGCTGAAGAGGAGGAGGCGGAGCCTTTGGGAGGAGGGAGGGAGTGTATATTTTCAAAAACACACTTGAGTTGGATTGCTGGAACCGTTTTTTCAAAGAACACCCACCCCACCTTTAAAGCCACAGACCTGGAGATTTTTAAGTTTATAAGACTGAACAACTGTAGTCTGGGAAGACATGGTAGACAGTTCCAGTTTAACAGGTTCTTGGTTTGTCTCTAGCAAGTCTGCAACTTCACTGAGAACAAAAGTTGTATCACTTTGAGTCGAGTAAAGCATACACAAGGACTTCTTTGGGTTTGTTAGCTAATGATAGCCACACAGGAATGATTGCAGCTGTCAATATGTTATTTTCTTGACTTACAACTCTGTTGGTCATAGCCGAGGCTCCAACTTGTTCTGGAGCTTGGTTGCTTTGACTTGCTATTTCATGACTTGGGTTAGGGGTTAGGGTTAGGGTTGCCTTCATGAAGACAGGTAGGATGCCTTTTACTGCACTTTTCACAGATGTTGCGGTTGGTACAGTTCTTTGAATGGTGGCCTGGTTTGAGACAGCCAAAACAAAGCCTTTCTGACTTAATGAAGTTGACTTTGTCTGACACAACTTTGTCCAGAAAACTTCTGGATTTGTGTAAACTGTACTTGGGTTTCTTACAGAATATACACGCCAGTTGTATATTTTTCTTGTGAAGTTGTTGTGAGTGTTTTAGCTCCAACTTGTCCCTGTTTTGTGAATTTCAGTCTATCTGATTTGTTAGGCTCACATTGCTTTAGTGACTGTAGTGATGTAACCGGATTGCAAGCAATCTTGTCTTCTCTTGTTAGAAAGTCAACAAACTGGCTGAAAGTGGGAAACTGATTTGTTTGTTCCTCAATTTCAATAACCTTGCAGTTCCAGCTAGCAGTAAGCCAGTCTGGAAGCTTAGACAGAATCTTCCTGTTCTCATTGCAGTCATTCAATATCTCTAACAACTTGATGTGAGCTGTTTCTGCCTCACAACTGCGCAAGAAATCTGCAAAGTCTCTTTGTTCGGAACTGTGATTTTTGGGCCATGCATGTAGTTTATCTCTAGAAGCTGTTGCGATGGTGACAGGATTTCCATATTCGTCATCCAAAACCTTCCATGCAGCAACATATGCAGCTTCGGTTCCTAACAGGAAGTATCCTTCAACTGCTCTTTTAGCTGGTCCACTCACATATCTCCGAAGGTACAATATTTTCTCCGTACCCGGGATATTTCTTTGGTCTATAAGCATTTGAAATGACAGTTTCCAGTCACAGTAAATCAACTGTTCCCCAGAAAACACAGCGGGTTCAGGAACAGGGGTACGACTAGCGCTTAAGGCACTTACTAGCGCTTTAACCAGGTCTGATGTACCGTCATTAACAGGGGTGGCTGGAGCTTGGGGTAAGACTTGGTCAAGCTGAAATGGGAGCCATGCTTGTTCAATATCTTCGACTTCCCTGTTAATCTTTGTTACATCAACTTTATGTTCCTCTGCTATGCTTCTTTGGTCATAAACCTGCATCCTTGCTTGTGCTGCCTTGAGGTCCTTGACTTTCTCCAGGGTCAGGGTTAGGGTTAGGGTTAGTACAGTACATTGGTTTTCTTCAGACTGCATCTCAGGGTTTACACTAACTGGGATCTTATTTTGCTCAGTCATGTTAAGATCTTGTCACTTGTCAGTAAACAGTGAAAAAAATCAAAAATACTTTATTAATCCCCCAAGGGGGAAATTCAAGTTTCAGTTACACCAGCCTGGTGTACTAGGGGAGCTGCCAGCATCCAGCGCTCCTTTTCATGCCCGGTCCCGTGGTCCCAGTGCTAACTCCAGGTAACAGCAGTTAAAACAGTTAACAGCTGTTAGAACCAGTATATCTCCAAAACGATGACAAGTGAGATATCTCCAGGTCAGAGGAGGAAACACCGATGAACCAGACCGTCTCCTCTGGGAATACAGAGCTCCATTCAATCAGGCGAGCGACGGAGCCGACCGTTCCAGAGCCCGGTTCATCATGCAGACCAGACCAGGCCGTTGTCGTCTCCCCCGGCGGTGCTGGGCCCCACCAGGTCACCAGACAGCCCCTGCCAGGTCAGCTGACCCATCCGGCGTGTAGACTGCTGGACGGGGGCAGCATGCCGCCGCTGCTACGTCGGGGGCTCCCGTCCCGACTCAGTGACGCTGCAGCCCGGATCCAGTGGTGGTGGTTGCCGCGAGTAGCAGTTCAGGACTACTTAGCTTTCACGAACCGGCCTCCAGCAACACCGTCCATGTCCGCGGCGGCAGGTCTCCACCAGCCGCAAGAGGACCGATCCGCCCCCCGCAGACAGTATGTCAACATCCGACCGCAGATCACCACAAACCGGGCACAAACTGGATCGTCCAGCGTCCAGCGTCGCAGGGATAAGTCCCGGAGCAGCAGCGAGTAGCCTCCATGCCAGGCGTCGTCCGGGCAACAACACGAATCACTCTTTCTTCAACCTAAATATGCTCAAACGTATTTAAATAAAAGTTATTCATAGTTAAACTGTTAAAATGAAATACAAAGGCACATTGCTGTCACAAATGTCCTAATATGAAACAATATGAAATACACAGATTCTTAAACTTAGGTGTGTTCAATCTAATGGCTTAAAAAGAGTAAAAACAGATGTACATGCGGTCACCAAGTTAAGACTTAAAAGTTAAGATCCTTTTAAGTTAAGACTTACCAGTACGTGTTAGTACCAGTGCATGTTGGTACCAGTATGTATTGAATAGGTACCAGTCCATGTTGATTTGGTACCAGTACATGTTGGTACCAGTACGTATTGGGTTGGTACCAGTGCGTGCTGATTTGGTACCAGTATGTGTTAGTACCAGTACGTGTTGGGTTTGTACCAGTACTTGTTGGTCCCAGTACGTGTTGGGTTGGTACCAGTACGTGTTGGTACCAGTACGTGTTGAGTTGGTACCAGTACACGTTGGGTTGGTACCAGTACTTGTTGGTCCCAGTACGTGTTGGGTTGGTACCAGTATGTGTTGGTACCAGTACGTGTTGGGTTGGTACCAGTGCGTGTTGGTACCAGTACGTGTTGGGTTGCTACCAGTGCGTGTTGGTACCAGTACATGTTGGGTTGGTACCAGTGCGTGTCGGTACCAGTATGTGTTGGGTTGGTACCAGTGCGTGTTGGTACCAACACGTGTTGGGTTGCTACCAGTGCGTGTTGGTACCAGTACTTGCTGGGTTGGTAGCAGTACGTGTTGGGTTGGTACCAGTATGTGTTGGGTTGGTACCAGTGCGTATTGGTACCAGTACTTGTTGGGTTGGTACCAGTGTGTGTTGGTACCAGTATGTGTTGGGTTGGTACAAGTACTTGCTGGGTTGGTAGCAGTACGTGTTGTGTTGGTACCAGTATGTGTTGGGTTGGTACCAGTGCGTATTGGTACCAGTACTTGTTGGGTTGGTACCAGTGTGTGTTGGTACCAGTATGTGTTGGGTTGGTACCAGTGTGTGTTGGTACCAGTATGTGTTGGGTTGGTACCAGTGCGTGTTGGTACCAGTACGTGTTGTGTTGGTACCAGTATGTGTTGGGTTGGTACCAGTGCGTGTTGGTACCAGTACTTGTTGGGTTGGTACCAGTGCATGTCGGTACCAGTATGTGTTGTGTTGATACCAGTATGTGTTGGGTTGGTACCAGCACGTGTTGGGTTGGTACCAGTGCGTGTTGGTACCAGTACGTGTTGGGTTGCTACCAGTGCGTGTTGGTACCAGTACATGTTGGGTTGGTACCAGTGCGTGTTGGTACCAGTACTTGTTGGGTTGGTGAGGACCAGATGTGAAGACCACACGAGAGCCAAAGTCTCCAAGAAAAAGTACATTTATTGCAGGCGTGATGAATGATAATATAGTCAGGATCAAATTAGAAAATATAAAGCCATGAACATGTTAATGAGCATCATTAATTAAATCATGTCAACAATGTGTAAAAAAACACAACAACTTGAGGACAAACAGGAAAACAATGAATGAAAGAGACAACAAAAAAGAATTGTGATAGTTTATTTAACAGTTGGAAGACGTCAACAGGTAAATATATCTGGAGTCAGATTGGTGAGAAAACAGTGGCAATAAACCTGACCAAACATGCTCTGGTTCTACTGGTTCTGGTTCTACTGGTTCCACTGGGACACTGAAGCTTATTTACAGCTCTGCATTTGTTTCTTCAGCTGAAGAAGCAGCACGGCATTAGTACAGATCAGAACGGGTCAGAACAGATTGGTGTGGTTCAGAACGGGTCAGAACAGATCGGTGTGGTTCAGAACAGGTGAGAATGGGTCAGAACAGGTCAGTGTGGTTCAGAACAGGTCAGATTGGTCAGAACAGGTCGGTGTGGTTCAGAACAGGTGATAATGATCAGAACAGGTCGGTGTGGTTCAGAATGGGTCAAAATGGGTCAGAACAGGTCGGTGTGGTTCAGAACAGGTGATAATGATCAGAACAGGTCGGTGTGGTTCAGAATGGGTCAAAATGGGTCAGAACAGATTGGTGTGGTTCAGAACGGGTCAGAACAGATCGGTGTGGTTCAGAACAGGTGAGAATGGGTCAGTACTTGTTGGTGTGGTTCAGAACAGGTCAGATTGGTCAGAACAGGTCGGTGTGGTTCAGAACAGGTGATAATGATCAGAACAGGTCGGTGTGGTTCAGAATGGGTCAAAATGGGTCAGAACAGGTCGGTGTGGTTCAGAACAGGTCAGAATGGGTCAGTACTTGTTGGTGTGGTTCAGAACAGGTCGGTGTGGTTCAGAACAGGTCAGATTAGTCAGTACTTGTTGGTGTGGTTCAGAACAGGTGAGAATGGGTCAGCAAAAGTCAGAATGGGTCAGTACTTGTCGGTGTGGTTCAGTACAGGTCAGAATGGGTCAGCACGGGTCAGAATGGGTCAGTACTTGTCGGTGTGGTTCAGTACAGGTCAGAATGGGTCAGCACAGGTCAGTGTGGTTCAGTACAGGTCAGAATGGGTCAGCACAGGTTGGTGTGGTTTAGAACAGATCAGAATGGGTCAGTACAGGTCAGAATGGGTCAGCACAGGTTGGTGTGGTTCAGAACAGGACAGCAGACAGGACAACCAGCTGAAGTCATGTTGACTCAAGGCATACTTTCAGGATGCTGAGTAACTGGACCCCTTAGTCTGGCTGACTGGCTGACTGGCTGACTGGCTGACTGGGTCTGACGGCGGTTCTGATGCCGTACACATGCCACGGCCATTTTTTGAGACAGGAAATAATAAAGGGAATTGTAATGAACTCTGGTGGTTCTGGAGGAAACATTCAGTCCAGAACAAACTAAAACCCCACCAGGTCCTGATTCAATACATATAACAATCCAGTGGTTCTGAGGGGGAACCATGAGGTCTAGAAGAGTCTGGAAACACTGACAGAACCCATGAGGGGTCCAACTGGGAGCAAAACCATAAGACAGCAGTGCTGCCCCAGACGCCGTGAACCACAGTCGTCCTAGCCTATGATGGCGGTCCAGCCGGCAGGCTAACGTCCCAACCTTTCCACAATTCATGTTGAACATTCTGACGTTTTAACATTCTCCTCCAATAACGCCATGGTGGAATAACCTTCTGGACACCTCGAGTCAGTGTTGCAGGTCCCCAGCAGCAATATTTCACCATGGAGTTATTCTAGTATAATATTAACACTGATGATACACATCAGAAAAATAGTGAATTAACACAGTCCTTAACGCAGGTCTGACCTAGTAACAGTAACTAGGGAGGGGGCGGTGCTTACCAAAAGGTCAATTACAGGATGATCAGGGTGGCTGTAGCTCACTTGGTAGAGCGGGTCATCCAGTCACTGGAAGGTTGGCATTTCGATCCCGGCTTCAACTGTCCACATGCCAAAGTGTCCTTGGGCAAGACACTGGGGGCAAGACTTGCCCCCAGTGAGTCTGGCAGCACCTTGCATGGTAACAGGTAACACTGGTGTATGAATGTGTGAATGACAGGCCAATGTAAACCGCTTTGAGGGCACCTTGATGGTGTTGATAAAGCGGTATATAAGTGCAGTCCATTTACCGTGACCAGGGGACGATTAGACAATGATCTGGGGACGATCAGACCACGATCAGGGGACGATTAGACCACGATCAGGGGACGATCAGACCACGATCAGGGGACAATTAGACCACGATCTGGGGACGATTAGACCATGATCAGGGGACGATTAGACCACGATCTGGGGACAATTAGACCATGATCAGGGGACGATCAGACCACGACTAGGGGACGATTAGACCATGATCAGGGGATGATCAGATCAGGATCAGATCATGATCAGGGGACGATTAGACCACAATCAGGGGACGATTAGACCACGATCAGGGGACGATCAGACCACGATCTGGGGATGATTAGACCATGATCAGGGGACGATTAGACCACGAATCGATCAGGGGATGATCAGATCATGATCAGATCACGATCAGGGGACGATTAGACGACAATCAGGGGACGATTAGACCACGATCAGGGGACGATCAGACCACAATCAGGGGATGATCAAATCACGATCAGATCACGATCAGGGGATGATCAGACCACAATCAGGGGAGGATTAGATCACGATCAGGGGACAATCAGACCACGATCAGGGGACGATCAGACCACGAATAGGGGACGATTAGACCACGATCAGGGGATGATCAGATCATGATCAGATCACGATCAGGGGACGATTAGACCATGATCAGGGGACGATCAGACCATGATCAGGGGATGATCAAATCACGATCAGATCACGATCAGGGGATGATCAGATCACGATCAGGGGACAATTAGACCACGATCTGGGGACGATTAGACCATGATCAGGGGACGATTAGACCACGATCTGGGGACAATTAGACCATGATCAGGGGACGATCAGACCACGACTAGGGGACGATTAGACCATGATCAGGGGATGATCAGATCAGGATCAGATCATGATCAGGGGACGATTAGACCACAATCAGGGGACGATTAGACCACGATCAGGGGACGATCAGACCACGATCTGGGGATGATTAGACCATGATCAGGGGACGATTAGACCACGAATCGATCAGGGGATGATCAGATCATGATCAGATCACGATCAGGGGACGATTAGACGACAATCAGGGGACGATTAGACCACGATCAGGGGACGATCAGACCACAATCAGGGGATGATCAAATCACGATCAGATCACGATCAGGGGATGATCAGACCACAATCAGGGGAGGATTAGATCACGATCAGGGGACAATCAGACCACGATCAGGGGACGATCAGACCACGAATAGGGGACGATTAGACCACGATCAGGGGATGATCAGATCATGATCAGATCACGATCAGGGGACGATTAGACCATGATCAGGGGACGATCAGACCACGATCAGGGGATGATCAAATCACGATCAGATCACGATCAGGGGATGATCAGATCACGATCAGGGGAGGATTAGATCATGATCAGGGGACGATCAGACCACGATCAGGGGATGATCAGAAGACGGTGGGAAAAACTACAGAAAAACTGGACCATGGTGGTTCTGCTCCCAGTCGGGCCCAGTGATGTGTTATGATCATGTGTTAGTATGATCAACCGTTAGTGGTGGGGTTCATGGTGGGTGGTGTGGTAAGCAGTTGTAGTGTATAAATGTTCTTGGAGCACTTTAAAACACCTAGTTGTACAGTGACAGAACCTCAGTTCCAGTGCCTTTACATGAAACCCGGCTGGATTTCTCTGTTATTGCTATGTTTCAGTCGATAACACTCTCTGCTCGTCTGTTCTGAACCCATGCCAGCTGTCTCGGGGTTCAGAACATCATCTTTGACAGTGGTTCTCTAAACTAGTTCACATTTTAAAGTCTCAGAGTGGCTTACATTCAATCTAGGAGAGGCAGATAGATCATAAAGCACAGGTTTTAATACTTTCACACTTAAATATTAGAGTATTGGGAATGGCAGTAGTCTGGACTGGACAGCAGGACACTGATGAGCTCCCAGTCTGGCCACAGCTGGACCTGCAGGCCCGCTGCTGTGGTTTTAGTGGTTCCACCTTCTTCTCCCAGTTCATGACATTAAACATAAGCCTGTCTGAGGATGCATAGATGAAAACTTCCAGTGGTGACACTGATGTGAGGATGTTTCTTCATCTAAAGTCATTTCCTTAAGACTGAAAATAACTGTCCTTTCTGTTTTCTATATTTACATTCAGTCACATGAACCTGCTGCTGATCGATCAATACGCTGATGACACCTGTCTTCTTATTAGAGCGGTAAACTGAAGCATGTTGGCAACATACCCTTTTAAAACCATGGAGTTCCAATCTTTGGCAGCCAAATGATGACCCACTGGAGTTCACACTCTTCTACTTCTGGTGTCCAGTTATCAGATCTTTATTTTTACTCTTTTTAAATGGACTCTCCAGCATTTCTTCTTTGTCTGAAACGGCTGAAGTGAAGATTGACGTATGAGCAGGTCAGGAGAAGATCCTGATATTCAGGTCAGTGGAAGGTTTGATGTGTCAAAGCAGCACATTGTTCAAACAAGAGGACCAAAGCTTCTGAGAGGAATATTAACACTGATAACGCATGGTTCCTCCTCTTCATCAACACAGGTCCTGGACGGTCCAGGACAACCGAGGAAAGACGATAAACTGAAGGCAGCTGATCTTCAGGATCACTTCATCTCCACAGTCATCTAGATGTAAAATTAATTTGAAAATTTCTACTTTCATTCCCATCGTACATCGATGGAAGAGGAAGTCTGGAGGTGCTCCTGAAGCTACCGGAATGAACGTGACCACAGGCTGAAGGGGGAGGAGCCAGGAGTTAGTAGGAGGAGATGTCGGAGGAGCTGCTGCTGTTGCTGGTGGACGTCTGAGCTCTCTTGATGTAGAGATTCAGCAGCTTCATCTGCAGAATACAAACACCAGAATTACATCAAACTATATAATAACAAAGTAATACAGCATCCTTTAGATGAGAGCTTTTATTTTGGAAAAATACATCATTTAATAGAGAGGACCTTTATTTTGAAGCGCTCTATTTAATCTGTTATTAGGCGTGGCCAATGCACAGCATTGGCCAATGCAAGCATTGAAGCCACTCCTATTACTATTCATCATATTTATTCTCGTAACTTATTATTATTCTTCCGGTTCCGTCGAACGGTTTTCCCGAAAATCCCAAAAAACTGCGACTTTTTGTCCCATAGGAATGAATGGGATTTGGCAGAATTCCGGCAAAAAAAAGCCCAAAACCCACCCCTCTTTGGACTTGTCTAGCACGGCCATATTTTATCACAGAGACACCATTTGAAGTTTAAACGGGTCACAAGACTTTGACCTATAACATACTGAAGCCGTGTATTGTTGTGATTTACCATCTTTGAGAAAACGTGATTTACGTTTTATGATTTTTTACAAAATCTTCATAAAACACTCCTCACTCTAGTGATGTCATCACGCACTCTAGCTCCGAGGAGAAGAGAAAAACTTTTTAAACCTGCCTTTTCCTCTTTCACGTCCACTCCTTTTGCTCAACCTATATAAATTAGACATCAAAACGTAGGCATTTTTGTCCTCTTTCAGATGATGTGACTTTTGTGTCTGTGTGGTGTTTAGTTTTCTGTCAAATCAACCTAGAGTTCAAGGCGGTCCTTCCCGGCTCCAGTTTATTTCAATTGGGACATTTCTGATTTCTCTCGTCTGACAACAAAAAGTTTCATGTTTTTACACTGCCGTAATTTAAAAACCGTAAACATTTGAGAAACAAAAGATATATCCCTGTAATCCTGAAAGCCTTGTGGCGCTCATGGTTCAAGAATTTTTTCGAAAACTTATTCGGTTTTTGAATTACAGCAGTTTGTTCGGGACATGGAAAATCGGACTTTGACAGAATCAACAGCCTACTGCTCCAGAGGCTAAATTTATACTTTTTAAAACTGCTCTAGTTTAAAAACGGAAAACATTGACGAAATAAGAAATATATCTGTGGGTAGCTGAAAGCCTTGTGGCGCTTCTGGTTCAAGTTTTTTTTGAAAAACTTATTCAGCTTTTGAATTACAGCCGTTTGTTCGGACACAGAAATCCAGATTTGGACTGACTGGACAGTGTAATTAGGAGGTCGTTGCCTTTTTTTTCTCTCTCCTCTTCTCACAGACACACACATACACACGCAGGAGGAGCCGCACATGTGACTGCCTCCCCTGAAGCCCCGCCCCTTTCTGTCTGTTCTTCAGGCACAGTATATGATATATTATGAGAATGATCACAGCCTTGACTCACATATGAGCTTTAGTTCATCCCATTCCTAATCAATATGATGTGGCTCCACCCTTTGCAGCATGAACAGCTTCCAGGAAGTGTGTTTAATGGAGATTTTGGACCATTCTTCCAGAAGTGCATTTCTGAGGTCACACACTGATGTTGGCCCAGAAGTCAATATCCCAGAAGTCTTCTATCAGGTTTTGGTCAGGACTCTGCAGGCCACTCTGGTCAGTGGTTCCGCTGACGGGCGGCTTAATTGGCGGCTTAATTGGCCACGCCTCAAAATTTCTAATTGTCTAATGTTATTTATCTAAAAGCATTTTAACAGCTGATGTTGGTTCTGGAGGAGCGGTTTTATGGGTGTGGTTTCATAGGTGGGGTTTCTTGGGTGCATTTTTTTGGGTGTGGTTTAATGGGTGGGAATTTATGGGTGTGGTTTCATGGATGCGTTCTTTTTTTTGGGTGTGGTTATGGGTGTGGTTTCATGGATGTGGTTTCATGGATGTGGTTTTATGGGTGTGGTTTTATGGATGTGGTGTCATGGGTGCGTTTTCTTGGGTGTTTTCATTGGTGTGGTTTCATAGGTCTGGTTTTATGGGTGTGTTTTTAGGGTGAAATGTTATCTGTGTGGTTTTGTGGGTGTGTATTTATTTGGGTGTGATTTTATTGGTGTGTTTTTTTGGGTGTGGTTTTATGGGGTGTGGTTTTATGGGTGGGCTTTTTGGGGTGTGGTTTCATAGGTGGGGTTTCTTGGGTGCATTTTTTTTGGGTGTGGTTTAATGGGTGGAAATTTATGGGTGTGGTTTCATGGATGCATTCTCTTTTTGGGTGTGGTTATGGGTGTGGTTTCATGGATGTGGTTTTATGGGTGTGATTTCATAGGTGTGGTTTCATGGATGTGGTTTCATGGGTGCGTTTTTTTGGGTGTGGTTTCATGGTCGTGGTTTTGTGGGTGTGGTTTTATTGGTGTAGTTTCATGGGTGTGGTTTTATGGGCGTGGTTTTGTGGGTAAGGTTTTATCGGTGTAGTTTCATGGGTGTGGTTTTATGGGTGCGTTTTTTTGGGGTTGGGTTTTATGGGGTGTGGTTTTATGGGTGTGTTTTTTGGGGTGTGGTTTCAGAGGTGGGGTTTCTTGGGTGCATTTTTTTGGGTGTGGTTTAATGGGTGGGAATTTATGGGTGTGGTTTCATGGATGCATTCTCTTTTTGGGTGTGGTTATGGGTGTGGTTTCATAGGTGTGGTTTCATGGATGTGGTTTCATGGGTGCGTTTTTTTGGGTGTGGTTTTACCGGTGCATTTTTTGGGGTGTGGTTTCATGGTCGTGGTTTTGTGGGTGTGGTTTTATTGGTGTAGTTTCATGGGTGTGGTTTTATGGGCATGGTTTTGTGGGTAAGGTTTTATCGGTATAGTTTCATCGGTGTGGTTTTATGGGTGCGTTTTTTTGGGTTGTGGTTTCATGGGTGCATTTTTTTGGGGTGTGGTTTCATGGGTGTGGTTCTGGAGGAGTAGTGTTGGAGGGTGGTGGTTTAAAAGGGCTTTTATTTTGTAGGATCATCTGTTCACATCAGTCTTAACCTATCAAGTATGATTTTCATTTCCTTCTGGATGTTATCATTTAATACAAATCTGTTAACAACAGAATAATGAGTTCTTTAAAAGTTAGTATACATGAATGACTGGTGAGAAGTGACTCCGCCCATGAAAGGTTAGGGTTGGTAGATCTGCAGGTGTAATTAATAACATGTGAAGAACTAAATAATAGTAATCTACAACCATGAGTAGAGTAAATAGAGTCATGTGATGATGTTCCTCTGATCTTATCTAGTTTAATAATGAATTATATTCACGTCTGTACAGCAGAGACATTTGTTGATAAATACTTCTATATTCCTGTTAGAGACTGCTTTGGTTTCATATTGCCGTGTTCATGTTGGCAACTCCAGAACAAATAGATTTATTATTTAACCAATAATAATCTAATGGAGCTGATCTGGAACATATACGCTTCCATAGCAACCATGCCTTCCTCCAGCAGTGGTGGTGATGATGCAGGCGGGTTCAGTCCAGGAAGTGACAGGTTACCTTGCTGCCGGTCAGCTGAGCCAGGTAGGGCTTCAGCTCCTCCCCGATGACGGCGTAGATGGCCACCAGGCAGAAGACACTGGCCTTGCGGATGCTGCTCTCAGTGTCGTCGTAGCCCTGCAGCAGTCCGGGGATGGCATCCGGCAGCAGCTCCAGGAGCGCCTCCCTGTCCACCCGCTCCACGGCCCGCGTCTGCATCTTGATGGCAGCCAGGTTTACGGGGTAGTCGGCCGTCTGGATGATGGGGCAGAGCACCTTGATGCACTGTTCCGGGTGGGCGGAGCCGGCCAGCGTGGACGCCGCCTCCTCTGCGGCCCGGACCACCTCCTTGTGCGAGTCTTTGTGGGCCTCCAGCGTCTTCATGACAGTGAGCTCGGCGTAGTTCTTGAAGCGGGCCGGCTGGTTCCGCAGCATCTCCTTCAGGACTCGCAGAGCCATCGCTCGGATGGTGTGCTGAGAGAGAGGAGACGGGTCAGAACCAGTCAGAACTGGGTTTGAACAGCAGTTTAATGACGGCGTGTCCTCACGTCTCGGTCCGCCAGCATCTCCAGCAGCAGCAGCAGCATGCTCTTGAAGTGTTCCTCCCAGACCACTGGCTGGTCCTCACGGGCCACCTTCAGGAGCTCCAGCAGGGTCCCCCGCCGCTCCTCCAGGCCCCGGTCCCCCGTCTGGACCCGGGACAGCTCCTTCAGCAGCTCCCCAACGAGCTCCAGCTGCTCCGCTGGCCCTGCTGCACCCGAACAGGAGACATTAGCCCTCAAGTCAGAACTGTAGTATTGTTCTGAGGAATGTTCAGTGTTAGTAGGATCCAGTGCTGGATCCAACTACCAGACAGTGACTCCAAACCCAACTAGGTTCATCTAAAGAAGTGCTGGTCACCACAAAACACCAACTACAACAACCCTGATCAAAACAGAGTGCTGATATTCAGGCTCTGGTTCTGAAAGAGAACTCCTCCACCTGGTTCTAGTTGGTTGGAAAAAGGTCAGAGAGACATGAAAACTATTGATTAACTGTTTAAGCTGTGAAACATCTTCATTCATCTTCATGAAGATCTGTCTCTGTTCTTTCAGAACTACATGAACTGTGTTGGTTCTGGTCATTTCCATAGAAATGGATTTTCTAAGGAAGCAGGTGACCTCTTTTCTGTTCTGGTAAAAGTTAACCTCAGCTGTAGAACCATCACCAAGTGTTTACCAGAGAACCTTCTGAGGTTCTGGACCCATATAAACTCTCCTGGTTCTGGTAACAGTTAACCTCAGCTGTAGAACCATCACCACGTGTTTACCAGGGATCCTTCTGAGGTTCTGGACCCAAATAAACTCTCCTGGTTCTGGTAACAGTTAACCTCAGCAGTAGAACCATCACCACGTGTTTACCAGGGAACCTTCTGAGGTTCTGGACCCAAATAAACTCTCCCGGTTCTGGTAACAGTTAACCTCAGCTGTAGAACCATCACCACGTGTTTACCAGGGAACCTTCTGGGGCTCTGGACCCAAATAAACTCTCCTGGTTCTGGTAACAGTTAACCTCAGCAGTAGAACCATCACCACGTGTTTACCAGGGAACCTTCTGGGGCTCTGGTTCTTGTTCTCCACAGATTCTGGTCGGTGGCCTGCAGACACAGACAGGTAAAGGTGTGAGCGTGCCAGAGTCAACCCGATGGTCCAGTTTCGGTCGAGGCGGGCCTCACCGTCCCTCTGTGGCTCCGCAGCGTCCTCGTACATGGAGCCATCGCTGTAGTTGAATGGGTTGTACTCTCTGAACTGCGGTCCAGCCAACAACCGCGGCGAAGATGTGTTGAGCAACAGAGCCGTGCGGCCGTCCGCCACGTCACCGGAGGCGTGAGTGTGGAGGTCGGAGGATGCCACTCCTCTGGCCTGGGAGGTTCCCGTGGCAACAAGGAAACATCAGTTAATGTTCAAAGACTAACTTTCAGTTCTTCACAGACAACAGGAAGCCAGAACACCTAGTCAGAAGTTCTTGTTAGTGTTCAACTGGTTTTACACGTCAGACCTATTTCTGTTAATATTCATCCATTACATCATCACCTTCAGGTTTTACCAAGTTATGGATCATTAATATCTATATAAACAGTTGGAAAAACATCAATACAATGTTGGAACGGGTCAGTTTGGAGCCTGCAGGGGTTAGAAATTAAAATAATGACGTTATTACACGCAGGTGATGTCAACAGTCGGTCACCTTAAAAAATAAGTGATTTATTTATCATATTATCAGCTGGGGACACCCCTGAACCGTGAACCTTTTATCAGGCCAGGAACCATATCTGGAAACTTTAAAAACCCCTAAGTCTCTCTATAAAGGTTCGGCGACGTGACACTGAAGTATCCTCTGACCAATCATGAGTGAGCTGAGAGTCTCCAGAGAATATTGAGATTCTCCGGCACCACCCTTGGAAGTAAGGGCTACCCAGAAGGCATTGCGGATTTTTTCGTCAATACGTCTTTGAAAAGAATGGCACCGAAAAAAGCTAGCTACAAATGTATGTATTTTCGTAGTTAATAAAGATATAAATATAACAAAGCTATCTTACTGTCTTCGTTACATATATTTACCAATATTCATTACCCCCCACAGTCTGAAGACGTAACTGCACTCAAGGCCTGTCCCATTTCTAAGTCACAAGATAGCCCTGACACTTACTTTGGAGGGCCAAGATTGAGGGCCAAAGACTGAGGGTTAAGGGCGAGGGTTGAGATTGTCGGTTAAGGGAGGAACTGGAATTGGCCCTAAATCCTGGATATCCTCTAACATTTTGCTTCTAAATTAGGATAAAACAGAGGTTATTGTCTTTGGTCCCAAACACCTGAGGAATGGATTAACTGGTCATTTTTGACCAGGATATGTAATTTAAGCAGCATATTAATCAGGTTTGTCAGACAGCCTTTTTCATCTCTGAAATATTGCCAAGATTAGGAGCATCCTCTCCCTGGGTGATGCTGAAAAATTAATCCACGTGTTTGTCAGTTCTAGACTGGATTATTGTAATGCACTGTTAGCAGGATGTCCGAAAAGCTCGCTGAATCGCCTCCAACTGATCCAGAACGCAGCAGCGAGGGTGCTGACAGGAATCCGTAAGTGAGATCACATCTCTCCCGTGTTAGCCTCCCTCCATTGGCTTCCTGTGAAATTTCGAATTGAGTTTAAAATTCTGCTTCTTGTATATACGGCCCTTAATGGCCTAGCTCCTCGCTATTTACAAGACCTGATAGCACTTTATCTTCCTAATAGAGCTCTCCGCTCTTGTCGTTCCTAGAATATCTAAAAGCAGATTTAGAGGACAGGCCTTCTGCTACCAGGCACCTTTATTATGGAACCAGCTACCAGTTTGGGTTCAGAAGGCTGACACCACCTCCATCTTTAAAACTAAATTGAAAACATTTCTGTTCAGTAAAGCCTACAGTTAGTCTAAACTATAGTGTGTAGGGGTTAATAGTTATAGGAGCTCAGACTAGAGTAGCTCGTCTTAATCACAGCTTCATCATAGTTATGCTGCTATAGGCCTACGCTGCAGGGGGACGCCAACATGATCTGCTAAGCCAAACAGTGGCAAGAAAAATCTCCCCTTTAAGAGGAAGAAACCTTGATCAGGACTTGGATCATATGGAGGGACCTTCCTGATGAAGACCAGCTGGGTAAAGGAAAAAAGTGCATCACACTGTTTCCCAGAGCTTCTGAGGATGGCTTCATTCATGACATGGTGCTTTATCAGGGGAAGACTACGTTGGAAGCTCATGGTCTTCCTCTCATGCCTGAACCAAACACTTTGGGTGCTAGCAGTCAGATCATCTCCATCCTGGTCAGTAACTCCTCAAGGACAAGAACTTGAGGAACACAGAGACAGCTAGGAATAACAGAACAGGGAAGCCTCCACTCAGGTCCATCATGGAGGTGGAGAAGGAAGCTGTTCCTTGGGGTACCTGCAGCTACCTCACCAGTGATGATGGCCTGTCGTTGAAGAACTTTAGGATCCAGGTTTCAGGTCTGCCAGCACCCAGATACCAATCAGATACTCTCCCCCTGAAGGAGTTTGGCATCTCAAGTAAGCGCCAGCTTATTGATGTTTTATTAGACATGTCTGAACTGTTACCTGGAAATAAATCTTCCTTCATCTTTATATGTGTTGTATTCTGATTTTTTGACCCTCGGTTGGTGAGGAACCGTATATGGTACGGTCTGGAACCACGTCCTCTCAGCCACCAGTAACAGTCCAGGACTGAAATGTGAAAGTATCTCAACCCTATAAGGGTCCAGAGCTTCCTCACCAGGCCATCCCTCCTCAGTGGCTCCATCAGGACGTCCTGGCTGCGGAAGCTGAAGCTCTGGATGGCCTCGGAGACCCCCCTCAGAGACCTGTAGATGTCTTCAGAGTTCAGGTTCTCACCGTCGTGCTCCAGAGCGCTGCAGAAGATGCACATAGAGATGCTGACAGAGGGAACAATCAACCAGGAACCACTGAAAACCACTGGGAATGAAGCGTATGAGAGCAGCTGTTGCAGCAGGGACGAACCAGTCCGACCCAGAACCTTCTGGACCCACCCAGAACCTTCCGGTCCAGAACTGCTCACAGTGGTCCCTTAGTACAGTTAACAGTACCACAAGATGATCGTTAAAGTCAGAACAGTTCTGCTCCGTCAGGTCTTTATTCACAGCTCAGAACCCCTACAGGTTCTGATCTAGCAGGGATCAGAACTGTCCCTGATACAGGTTCTGATCCAGCAGTGATCAGAACTGTCCCTGATACAGGTTCTGATCCAGAAATGTTTGTTCTGTCACCTGAACATCAGCTCATATCAGGAATATTTCAGTCCTGAACAGATCTAGAATCAGATGATGGCTCCAGAACCAGAGCTAGTCATGTGATTCCTGAAGGTTCTACAGTTCTGGAGTCAGTCTGAGTTTAGGACTAAACTCTCTGAGCGGTTTCACCTCGTTTATCTGCTTCAGAGAAATCTGAGCTGCAGTTTTATCTGAAGTCTGTCAGAATACAACAAAGACACAGGAAGATGATGAGGGTCAGGGTCAGGACCAGGGTCAGGACCAGGGTCTGGAACAGGGTCAGAGTCAGGATCAGGGTCAGGATCAGGGTCAGGAACAGAAACAGGAACAGGATCAGGGTGAGGAACAAAACAGGGACAGGAACAGGATCAGGGTCAGGAACAGAAACAGGATCAGGAACAGGATCAGGATCAGGGTCAGGAACAGAAACAGAAACAGGATCAGGGTCAGGGTCAGGGTTAGGAACAGGAACAGGAACAGAAACAGAAACAGAAACAGGATCAGGAACAGAATCAGGATCAGGATCAGGGTCAGGAACAGAAACTGAAACAGAATCAGGATCAGGGTCAGGAATAGAAACAGGATCAGAAACAGTATCAGGATCAGGGTCAGGAACAGTAACAGGATCTGGGTCAGGGTCAGGGTCAGGGTCAGGATCAGGGTCAGGGTCAGAAACAGAAACAGGATCAGAAACAGGATCAGGATCAGGATCAGGGTCAGGAACAGGAACAGGAACAGGGTCAGGAACAGGATCAGGGTGAGGAACAAAACAGGGACAGGAACAGGATCAGGGTCAGGAACAGAAACAGGATCAGGGTCAGGGTCAGGGTTAGGAACAGGAACAGAAACAGAAACAGGATCAAGGATCAGGAACAGAAACAGGATCAGGGTCAGGAACAGAAACTGAAACAGAATCAGGATCAGGATCAGGAACAGTAACAGGATCTGGGTCAGGGTCAGGGTCAGGGTCAGGGTCAGGGTCAGGAACAGAAACAGGATCAGAAACAGGATCAGGATCAGGATCAGGGTCAGGAACAGGGTCAAGGTCAAGGTCAGGGTCAGGGTCAGGAACAGAAACAGGATCAGAAACAGTATCAGGGTCAGGATCAGGGTCAGTAACAGGAACAGGGTCAGGGTCAAGGTCAGGGTCAGGGTCAGGAACAAGATCAGAAACAGGAACAGGGTCAGGAACAGGATCAGGGTGAGGAACAAAACAGGGACAGGAACAGGATCAGGGTCAGGAACAGAAACAGGATCAAGAACAGGATCAGGGTCAGGAACAGAAACAGAAACAGGATCAGGATCAGGGTCAGGGTTAGGGTTAGGAACAGGAACAGAAACAGAAACAGGATCAGGAACAGAAACAGGATCAGGATCAGGGTCAGGAACAGAAACTGAAACAGAATCAGGATCAGGATCAGGGTCAGGAACAGTAACAGGATCTGGGTCAGGGTCAGGGTCAGGAACAGAAACAGGATCAGAAACAGGATCAGGATCAGGGTCAGGAACAGGGTCAGGGTCAAGGTGAGGGTCAGGAACAGAAACAGGATCAGAAACAGTATCAGGGTCAGGATCAGGGTCAGTAACAGGAACAGGGTCAGGGTCAAGGTCAGGGTCAGGGTCAGGAACAGGATCAGAAACAGGATCAGGGTCAGGAACAGGAACAGGGTCAAGGTCATTGTCAGGGTCAGGGTCAGGGTCAGGGTCAGGAACAGGATCAGAAACAGGATCAGAAACAGGATCAGGAACAGGAACAGGAACAGGGTCAAGGTCAGGGTCAGGGTCCGGAACAGGATCAGAAACAGGATCAGAAACAGGATCAGGAACAGGAACAGGGTCAAGGTCAGGGTCAGGGTCAGGAACAAAACAGGACCAGGAACAGGATCAGGATCAGGGTCAGGAACAGGGTCAGGGTCAGGGCCAGGGCCAGGGTCAGGATCAGGGTCAGGATCAGGAACAGGGTCAGGGTCAGGGTCAGGGTCAGGATCAGGGTCAGGAACAAAAACAGGACCAGGAACAGGATTAGGATCAGAATCAGGGTCAGGAATAGAAACAGGAACATGAACAGAAACAGGATAAGGAACAGGAACTGAAACAGGATCAGCGTCAGGAACAGGGTCAGGAACAGGAACAGAAACAGGACCAGGAACAGGGTCAGGGTCAGTGTCAGGGTCAGGATCAGGATCAGGATCAGGATCAGGAACAGGGTCAGGGTCAGGGTCAGGGTCAGGGTCAGGTACAGAAACAGGGTCAGGAACAGGAACAGAAACAGGACCAGCAACAGGGTCAGGGTCAGGGTCAGGGTCAGGGTCAGGGTCAGGAACAGGGTCAGAATCAGGAACAGGGAGCAGGACTGCAGTGCATGAGAGAAGCCATGCATGTTGAAGACAGAAATCTGGTTTCAGCAGAAATGACAGAGCTTTTGGCGGTTGGGGGTCCATCAGTGAGGGGCCAGGTGAAAACTCAGAGGGGGTCTGTTACAGGTACGACCTCCTCCTAAGTCCTCGTTGTGTCTTCATCACCATGTAGGACCCGTCAGAATCCACTGACCTGGAAAACTCCAGAACAGCTGGCGGCTGTAGCGCTGATGCTCCAGCTAGTTTAATGATCTGAATGTGTACTGGATCTCCCACAAGATCACCAAGATCTTGACTACAGACATTACAAAGTTCATGTCTCCCTGTCCATGGCACACCCTAATCTGAGGAATCAGATCAGGACTTTCTGAGAGACACCGGTTCCTCTCCCCAGCTTCTCCTGTACAAGAAGAAGAGACACTGGACCATGTGGAGGTAATTTCCTGTCTACATCAGAACCAGTCAGCACTGGATCAACATCCCAGTCCCTGACCCGACATCCCCAGGTCCCTCCGACAGAAGGTCCTGAACATCCAGGCTGGGGGCCGGTCCTGGTAATGAAGACACACCAACAGTCTAGACCCCTGCAGGACAACCCTGGACCCCCACCACCACCACCACCACTGATGGAAACCTGCCTGCATCTCTGAACCCCCCTCAGAAGGAGGGGCGGGGGAAGGTTAGGGGTTACCTGGGGGAGTGAGCTCTCCGCAGGGCCCTGAGGGGTGGAGCAAGAGGGGAGGGGAAAGAAGGAGGAGGGAGTCTGTCTGAACTCCACCCCCACAGCCGACTGAGGAGGAGGAAGAAGAAGAGGAGAAGGGAGAGCAGGAAGAGGAAGAAGAGGAGGAGCCAGGATTAGTAGATGTGTGAGTCCAGGTGACGTTAAATCCTGAATTATGCTTCAGTGTAGCAGACAGGTTGCAGCATACGCCCATTTATGTTCCTGACTTATGGTTTGTGTCTCTGTAATACCTCTATCAACCACTAGATGGAGGTGGTGGATGTTTTCTGCAGTGCTGAGTTTCTTGTTACTGACTTTACGTCGCTCAGACATGACAACCCCAACTCAACCCAACCCAAGGGAGCAGGTCATGGCCTGATGATAGTTGGAGATGATGAATGTTGAGCATTAGTCATCTTTACAGATATGACAGCAAACTCCCGTTAGATGGTAGCAGCTGGAGACACAAGGAACAAGCAGAACAATCCCATCTGTTGCTCTGTGTTGACGTGATGACACAGGAACATGTGGAGACGTTAGGATCCAGAGGGACCTCCCCCATCAGACTCCTCCCTACACCATAGGACTTCTCTCTACACCGTAGGACTTCCCCCTACACTGTCAGACCCCCCCACACACCGTCAGACTCTCCCCTACACCATCAGACTCCCCCCCTACACCGTCAGACTCCCCCCTATACCGTCAGACTCCTCCCTACACCGTCAGACTCCCCACTACACTGTAGGACTCCCCCCTACACCGTCAGACTCCCCACTACACTGTAGGACTCCCCTCTACACTGTCAGACTTCCCCCTACACCGTCAGACTTCTCCCTACACCGTCAGACTCCTCCCTACACCGTCAGACTCCCCCCTATGCCGTAGGACTCCACCCTACACCGTCAGACTCTCCCTACGCTGTCAGACTCCTCCCTACACTGTCAGACTTCCCCCTACACCATCAGATTCCTCCCTACACGATAGGACTCCCCTCTATGCCGTAGGACTCCACCCTACACCGTCAGACTCTCCCTACACCGTCAGACTCCTTCCTACACCGTCAGACTTCTCCCTACACCATCAGACTCCTCCCTACATTGTCAGACTTCCCCCTACACCGTCAGACTCCTCCCTACACCGTCAGACTTCTCTCTACACCGTCAGACTCCCCCCTACACAGTCAGACTCCCCCCTACACCATAACACTCCCCCCTACACCATCAGACTCCTCCCTACACTGTAGGACTTCCCCCTACACCGTCAGACTCCTCCCTACACTGTCAGACTTCCCCCTACACCATCAGATTCCTCCCTACACGATAGGACTCCCCTCTATGCCGTAGGACTCCACCCTACACCGTCAGACTCTCCCTACACCGTCAGACTCCTTCCTACACCGTCAGACTTCTCCCTACACCATCAGACTCCTCCCTACATTGTCAGACTTCCCCCTACACCGTCAGACTCCTCCCTACACCGTCAGACTTCTCTCTACACCGTCAGACTCCCCCCTACACAGTCAGACTCCCCCCTACACCATAACACTCCCCCCTACACCATCAGACTCCTCCCTACACTGTAGGACTTCCCCCTACACCATAAGACTCCCCCCTACACCGTAGGATCCCCTTCTATACCGTAGGACTCCTCCCCTAACCCGCAGGACTTCCCCCTACACTGTCAGACTCCTCCCTATACCATTAGACCCCCACCTACACTGTCAGACTCCCCCCTACACCATCGGACCCACTTCTACACCATCAGACTCCCCCCCCTACACCGTCATACTCCTCCCTACACCATCAGACTCTCCCCTACACCATAAGACTCCCCCCTACACCGTAGAACTCCTCCCTACACGGTCAGACTCCCCCCTACACCATCAGACTCCTCCCTACACTGCAGGACTTCTCCCTACACCGTCAGACTCCCCCCTACACGATAGGACTCCCCTCTACACTGTCAGACTTCCCCCTACACCGTCAGACTTCTCCTTACACCGTCAGACTCCTCCATACACCGTCAGACTCCCCCCTATGCCGTAGGACTCCACCCTACACCGTCAGACTCTCCCTACGCTGTCAGACTCCTCCCTACACTCTCAGACATCCCCCTACACCGTCAGATTCCTCCCTACACCGTCAGACTCCCCCCTATGCCATTGGACTCCACCCTACACCGTCAGACTCTCCCTACACCGTCAGACTCCTCCCTACACTGTCAGACTTCCCCCTACACCATCAGATTCCTCCCTACACCGTCAGACTCCCCCCTATGCCGTAGGACTCCACCCTACACCGTCAGACTCCTTCCTACACCGTCAGACTTCTCCCTACACCATCAGACTCCTCCCTACATTGTCAGACTTCCCCCTACACCGTCAGACTCCTCCCTACACCGTCAGACTTCTCTCTACACCGTCAGACTCCCCCCTACACAGTCAGACTCCCCCCTACACCATAACACTCCCCCCTACACCATCAGACTCCTCCCTACACTGTAGGACTTCTCCCTACACCGTCAGACTCCCCCCTACACGATAGGACTCCCCTCTACACTGTCAGACTTCCCCCTACACCGTCAGACTTCTCCTTACACCGTCAGACTCCTCCCTACACCGTCAGACTCCCCCCTATGCCGTAGGACTCCACCCTACACCGTCAGACTCTCCCTACGCTGTCAGACTCCTCCCTACACTCTCAGACTTCCCCCTACACCGTCAGATTCCTCCCTACACCGTCAGACTCCCCCCTATGCCATTGGACTCCACCCTACACCGTCAGACTCTCCCTACACCGTCAGACTCCTCCCTACACTGTCAGACTTCCCCCTACACCATCAGATTCCTCCCTACACCGTCAGACTCCCCCCTATGCCGTAGGACTCCACCCTACACCGTCAGACTCTCCCTACACCGTCAGACTCCTTCCTACACCGTCAGACTTCTCCCTACACCATCAGACTCCTCCCTACATTGTCAGACTTCCCCCTACACCGTCAGACTCCTCCCTACACCGTCAGACTTCTCTCTACACCGTCAGACTCCCCCCTACACAGTCAGACTCCCCCCTACACCATAACACTCCCCCCTACACCATCAGACTCCTCCCTACACTGTAGGACTTCCCCCTACACCATAAGACTCCCCCCTACACCGTAGGATCCCCTTCTATACCGTAGGACTCCTCCCCTAACCCGCAGGACTTCCCCCTACACTGTCAGACTCCTCCCTATACCATTAGACCCCCACCTACACTGTCAGACTCCCCCCTACACCATCGGACCCACTTCTACACCATCAGACTCCCCCCCCTACACCGTCATACTCCTCCCTACACCATCAGACTCTCCCCTACACCATAAGACTCCCCCCTACACCGTAGAACTCCTCCCTACACGGTCAGACTCCCCCCTACACCATCAGACTCCTCCCTACACTGCAGGACTTCTCCCTACACCGTCAGACTCCCCCCTACACGATAGGACTCCCCTCTACACTGTCAGACTTCCCCCTACACCGTCAGACTTCTCCTTACACCGTCAGACTCCTCCATACACCGTCAGACTCCCCCCTATGCCGTAGGACTCCACCCTACACCGTCAGACTCTCCCTACGCTGTCAGACTCCTCCCTACACTCTCAGACATCCCCCTACACCGTCAGATTCCTCCCTACACCGTCAGACTCCCCCCTATGCCATTGGACTCCACCCTACACCGTCAGACTCTCCCTACACCGTCAGACTCCTCCCTACACTGTCAGACTTCCCCCTACACCATCAGATTCCTCCCTACACCGTCAGACTCCCCCCTATGCCGTAGGACTCCACCCTACACCGTCAGACTCCTTCCTACACCGTCAGACTCCTCCCTACACTGTCAGACTTCCCCCTACACCATCAGATTCCTCCCTACACCGTCAGACTCCCCCCTATGCCGTAGGACTCCACCCTACACCGTCAGACTCTCCCTACACCGTCAGACTCCTTCCTACACCGTCAGACTTCTCCCTACACCATCAGACTCCCCCCTACACGATAGGACTCCCCTCTACACTGTCAGACTTCCCCCTACACCGTCAGACTTCTCCTTACACCGTCAGACTCCTCCCTACACCGTCAGACTCCCCCCTATGCCGTAGGACTCCACCCTACACCGTCAGACTCTCCCTACGCTGTCAGACTCCTCCCTACACTCTCAGACTTCCCCCTACACCGTCAGATTCCTCCCTACACCGTCAGACTCCCCCCTATGCCATTGGACTCCACCCTACACCGTCAGACTCTCCCTACACCGTCAGACTCCTCCCTACACTGTCAGACTTCCCCCTACACCATCAGATTCCTCCCTACACCGTCAGACTCCCCCCTATGCCGTAGGACTCCACCCTACACCGTCAGACTCTCCCTACACCGTCAGACTCCTTCCTACACCGTCAGACTTCTCCCTACACCATCAGACTCCTCCCTACATTGTCAGACTTCCCCCTACACCGTCAGACTCCTCCCTACACCGTCAGACTTCTCTCTACACCGTCAGACTCCCCCCTACACAGTCAGACTCCCCCCTACACCATAACACTCCCCCCTACACCATCAGACTCCTCCCTACACTGTAGGACTTCCCCCTACACCATAAGACTCCCCCCTACACCGTAGGATCCCCTTCTATACCGTAGGACTCCTCCCCTAACCCGCAGGACTTCCCCCTACACTGTCAGACTCCTTCCTATACCATTAGACCCCCACCTATCCGTCAGACTCCCCCCTACACCATCGGACCCACTTCTACACCATCAGACTCCCCCCCTACACCATCAGACTCCTCCCTACACCATCAGACTCCCCCCTACACCATAAGACTCCCCCCTACACCGTAGAACTCCTCCCTACACGGTCAGACTCCCCCCTACACCATCGACTCCTCCCTACACTGTAGGACTTCTCCCTACACCGTCAGACTCCCCCCTACACGATAGGACTTCCCCCTACACCATAAGACTCCCTCCCTACACCACCAGACTCCTCCCTACATCGTAGGACTTCCCCCTACACTGTAGGACTCCCCCCTACACCGTCGGTTCAACGCTGAAGCATAAACCAGGCTTTAGATACCAAGAATGTTACAGGGTCCAGGTGAACTGGTTTCTACTCTGAAGGGATCTAAGGGGGTGCAGGGATGAAGATGATGAAGACTGTACCTGGGGGAGACGCTGCTGTGGCCATAGTTGGTGGGTGAGGTCAGCGGGCTGCTGCGGCCGCCAGGTTGGCATGGAGGACTCCGGACCGCTGGGGTCCCGAGAGACGCCTGGAAAAGGCAACGGGAAAAACTGTCGATGTTACAGATCCTGGACTGAACAAGTCATAATCTGTTTCTGACTTTCCTGACTGAGCTGAGTCTCTGTTTAACTGTTAGATCTACACATGGGGGGGTTCAACACTGTGAGAAGGTGCTACTGGTTCTGAAGTTAACCGGAACTCCTCAAGCATTTCATCTGTGGTACTTGACTCTGAAAGCAGCCCAACGAAATGATCAGCTGCTGTTTTCTGGCTACAGATGTTCTAGAACACACCTTGACGCTGAAGAGATGCTGCAGTACCAGTTCAGACCAGCAGGAGGAGTATTACCACTAAGAGCAGGGGTGCCCCATCCTGGTCCTGGAGAGCCCCTATCCAACATGTTTTAGATGTTTCCCGGCTTCAATACACCTGGTTCTAAAAAATGATCGTTACCAGGTTGTCATCAAAGTCTGTTGATGACACAGCCACTTGTGGGACTCCGGGAAACATCTAAAACCTGTTAGATATGGGGCTCTCGAGGACAAAGAGGGATTTAATTTCTGAACCCCGCTGTTTATTTTGAGGTGTGTGTTACCATGGTGATGCCACTGCTGGCACGGGCGTTCCTCAGGTGGGTGTGCAGCAGCTTGGTGGTCCCGTCTTGGAAGGTTTTGGGTAACGCTCCCAGCAGCATGGAGAACTCTGGAGTGTTGAGCTCAAACAGGGCGATCAGAACCACCTGGGCCGCCTACGTGCACACACACACACACGCGCTGATGTCATAATGTAGACAGTAATCTGAGCTGTGAGAAGAAGCTCATCTGAAGGAGGGTTGAATGTCTGAGCAATCATCATGTATTTAGAAAGTGGTCAGGACGTGATGAGAAGGTAGGTAGAGGTGTTGGAGCTGGGACCCAGGAGACCAAGTTGACTGTAATGAAAGTGTGAAGCAGATAAAGAACCATGTTCACCTGAGTTCTGACAACTGGAGGCTTCTTTAAACAGATCATTGACCTTGTTGTGCAGATTCAACCCAGCTGAAGACCCCCAACACAACATCCTACTGACCTTGGTGTCACCGATGATCTAGTTTCTAGCCCCTGAACTAGCTGAAGATGCCAAGGCCTCAAACCGTCCCTTGAAGGTGAAGCTGCTCTGATTGGCTCACATTTTAACGAGAATAAAACAGAGTACATCAACACTGGTCAAAGTCACAAAGACCTGAAAGAACTTTCTGGAACAGACGTCAACAAGCTTCAGCAGGGATGTCAAACTCCAGTTCCTCTGGCCTGAGATGTTTCCCTGCTTCAACACATCTGACTGAGATGAACGGGTCGTTAGGAGACTTGAGCAGACATAGAAGCAAGCTGATGGTGATCCATTCATCTCAATCAGGCGTGTTGTGGCAGAGAAACATCTAAGACATACAGGACACGGCCTCTCCAGGAGTGGAGCTGGACATCCCACAAGGAGAGGATTCCACATCTCCTGTTTCCTGGATTATAGACTCTGGAAAAGGACGTCAGAGCACTGAAGTCACTGCCTACGTTCTGGTATCTGGTAGAGCCAGACTATGGACCTAATGATTTTCTTGATGATGTTAGGATTTAGAATTAACTCAGTAGATCTTTAAACTGTTAAAGCTAAAACTTTATTGCCTGTAGGCTGGCTGTTTTTATGATGGTGAGTCCTCAGTTTTGCTACTTTATGACCTAACGACTGGGATCTCCTGACTTCCTGACCTGCTGTCTTCCAAGGAAGTTTGCGACGGCATAGATAACAAATTTAGTTACACCCCATCTCCTGGACAAACACAACCACATGTGTCTGGACCTGCGATTGGCCATCTGGATTTTGAGACAAAGAGCAATAAACTCAGAAGAGAAATGATTCCGCCTGTTGGAAGCTTTAAAAACCAGAGAGACATTACATTCGGTGTGCATTTGTCCATGGCAGCATCTCGGTGGTGTTGTGGACAAGTGTACCATCGGCCGATTAAAATATTCTGCATGGCATATTATTTCTTTGTATTCATGATTGTATTAAACTCTTTGATTGACCTTTGTTTCTAGTCTCGTCAATAGGCACCCGATAAAAGAACACGGGGAAATACTTTTCAATGATGAAGCTGGTTTTCTGTTAAAACTGATCAACATGTAGATAGATAGCACTGCATTGACCTTCTGGATGACTGATTGACCTGGACTCAGGACTTTCAGGATTATATTTGGGTCTTTGGAGTATTCTGGGTTGGTTTAATAGGGTTGAAGAACAGAAAAAAAAGAAGAAACACAGTCTTGTTTCTGTTTTTCCAATTTGCTCCTGAAACCAAAAACCAAAGAAGGAAGCGTAGATGGATGACTTCTACTTTCACCTCTTGTCCTGAAGTTTAATTAACATGTTATAGGGTGGTTGATGCTTCAGATTACTATATTTTAATGTTTTTTCTTCAGAAAAGCAAGCCATGAGAACTGATGTTATCAGGTGTTATTTATGGACACAAGCAGGCAGCTGGTGTTCAGTAGAACTGGAGGAAAGATCTTCAGAACAATTCTAATGTTCCAGAAAATCTGCAGGAAGTCGTGCAGAGATGTAGAGAGTTAGTCTGAGTTAAGAAACAGAACCAGAACATGAGCCAAAACCCACAGCTTCTGTTCCAGAGGTGTTAGTGCTCCCCTGGTCTGGACAGCCTTCTGATGCCATCAGCTCAGCAGGCTGGACAATCTACCTGCTTGCACCTGTCCGCCAGGTGGCCCTCCCCGGGCAAAGAGGCTACAGTGCTGGTTCGGCCCGACAAATCCCCCCCCTCCCAGCTGTGCAGGGTCTGGATGCGTGGTGGGTGGAAGAAACAAAATCAGGATTGGACAGCAAAAAAAATGACAAAAATGTAAAGTAAAATAATTGATGAGAGGAGGAGGGGTCTGCTCTGGAAGCCCCGCCCCCTTACCTTGCGAACATCAGAGCTCTTGGGCTCGGTGGTCCAGGTGATTATGCGAGAGACGGCGAGGCGTGTCTCACTGGAGTTGACGAAGTGGGAAGGGTCCATCTGGTGGGCCAGAGCCTCGATGTGGCGCAGGATGGCCACCTTGACCTTCAAGTTGGGTGTCTGTGTCTGATCCACGATGAAGCGCATCAGGATGTTGAACTGCTGCTCGTACGGGAACGACTCTCTGCAAGGACACAGAGGGCCACAATCAGGTCCAAAGAGCCCAGAGACAACTAGCCAACTAACAGCTAGTTAGCTTTTAGTTAGCATCTAACAGCTAACTAGCAGTTAGCTGTTAGATGCTTCAAATAACAAGAAAACACAATCTTTACTCATTTATTTACCTTTCTGACTGGAAAATTGTAGATAAACAAAGCAGTGCTTGACGTCTACTAAACAAAATGCTGAGTCATTCCACAGCTGGCTATGTAACCGAAATAAACAATTTTCAACAACTTAAACAACACATTCAGAGCCTTAAAAAACCATAAAGTATAAGTTTCTAAAACTCACAGAGAAAACAGTCTTCTGTACGGCAGGACTGCACCGAGAACCTGCTGCTAACATTACACTGAGCTAACAGTCTGAAAACACTGGGCTAACGGTCTGAAAACACCCTGCTAACAGTCTGAAAACACCGAGCTAACAGTCTGCTAACACCGGAAAAACTGTCTGCTAACACCGAGCTAACTGTCTGATAACACAGAGCTAACGGTCTGATAACACTGGGCTAAGGGTCTGATAACACCGGGCTAAGGGTCTGATAACACCGAGCTAACAGCTGGATAACACTGGGATAACAGTCTGAAAACACTGAGCTAATGGTCTGAAAACACTGAGCTAACAGTCTGCTAACATCGAGCTAATGGTCTGAAAACACTGACCTAACAGTCTGATAACACCAAGCTAACAGTCTGCTAGTATTACACATAAAACTCCATGCTAATGGTATGTTTGGGCCTTCTGAGTTATTAAAAGACTGAAAAATGTCTTCTTTTCTGACTGATAGCCTCAAACTGGTTGGTTTTCTCAAACAGGAAGTGCAGCAGGTAGCTTACCTGGTGACATCCAGGGCCTTCTGGACTTTGGCCTGGACGGAACCCAGCAGGTCGGCCCCCATCTTCTTCAGAAGCTGGGTGAGCAGGACAAAGAGCCAGTCCTGCAGGTCTTCCCTGTGCAGGATGATGAAGTCCACTAACGTCTCCAAGAACATGCTGAAGACCTACAATAGGAAGAGGAAAATGAAGAGGAGGGTCTGTGCTACATCCATGAGCTGATGAGAGAAGGTGAGTAAGGACTTACTCTCTGAAGGTTGTTATAGTCCATGGCAGCAAGGAGGCATGCAACAGAAAACAGGATGTTAGTTCAATCTGCAGTTAGTCCAGATGTGAGTCAACACATCTGGTTATTGACAAGGAGATGTTCCCCTGCTACACTCACTGAAGAGGGTTCCGTCCTGGACTCTGACCTCATGCTTTCTAGAGGCCGTCTACTGTTACGGTCACTGTAGGTGGTTCCTGTCCAGGACTCTGCCCTCATGCTTTCTAGAGGCCGTGGGACTGTTACGGTCACTGGAGACGGTTCCGGCCTGGATTCTGACCTCAAACTTTCTAGAGGTCATCTGCTGTTACAGTCACTGGAGGTGGTTCCTGTCCAGGACTCTGCCCTCATGCTTTCTAGAGGCCGTGGGACTGTTACAGTCACTGGAGACGGTTCCGGCCTGGATTCTGACCTCATGCTTTCTAGAGGTCGTCTACTGTTACGGTCGCTGGAGGTGGTTCCTGTCCAGGACTCTGACTTCATGCTTTCTAGAGGCCATCTACTGTTACGGTCTCTGGAGACGGTTCCGTCCTGAACTCTGACCTCATGCTTTCTAGAGGCCATCTACTGTTACGGTCACTGGAAAATGGTTCCGTCCTAGACTCTGACCTCATGCTTTCTAGAGGCCGTGGGACTGTTACGGTCACTGGAGATCAGGGGCGCCGCTAGGGATTTTGGGCCCCATGAAAAGAATCTTTACCGGGCCCCTCAACACAGCGGCGAAATTTGTTGATGCTATTTTTGATCATCATTAGGGGCCTCTCTGGGCCCCCCTCAATCATGGGCCCCTATAATCCGTATCCTTTACCCCCCCTTTTCGGCACCCCAGCTGGAGATGGTTCCTGACCAGGACTCTGACCTCATGCTTTCTAGAGGCTGTCTACTGTTACGGTTGCTGGAGACGGTTCTTGTCCAGGACTCTGACCTCATGCTTTCTATAGGCTGTCTACTGTTACGGTCACTGGAGACGGTTCCTGTCCAGGACTCTGACCTCATGCTTTTTAGAGGCCATCTACTGTTACGGTCACTGGAGACAGTTTCGTCCTGGACTCTGACCTGATGCTTTCTAGAGGCCGTCTACTGTTAGGGTCACTGGAGACGGTTCCTGTCCAGGACTCTGAACTCATGCTTTCTAGAGGCCGTCTAATGTTACGGTCACTGGAGATGGTTCCTGTCCAGGACTCTGACCTCATGCTTTCTAGAGGCCGTCTACTGTTACGGTCGCTGGAGGTGGTTCCTGTCCTGGACTCTGACCTCATGCTTTCTAGAGGCCGTCTACTGTTACGGTCGCTGGAGGTGGTTCCTGTCCTGGACTCTGACCTCATGCTTTCTAGAGGCCGTCTACTGTTACGGTCGCTGGAGACGGTTCCTGTCCTGAACTCTGACCTCATGCTTTCTAGAGGCCGTCTACTGTTACGGTCGCTGGAGATGGTTCCTGTCCAGGACTCTGACCTCATGCTTTCTAGAGGCTGTCTACTGTAACAGTCACTGGAGGTGGTTCCCGTCCAGGACTCTGACCTCATGCTTTCTAGAGGCCGTGCGACTGTTACGGTCACTGGAGACGATTCCTGTCCAGGACTCTGACCTCATGCTTTCTAGAGGCCGTCTACTGTTAATGTTTCAACATTTCTGATATCAGTGCTTGGTGGTTCACCTGCCGTACAAGATGTGTGACACATGCAAACAGGAGCTCAGGTGAGTCTCACCTTGCTGTGAGGGTCTGCAAACATCCTGGTGAAGATCTCACAGAGTCGCTTCAACTCCACGCGACTGGAAGAGAAACAGATTCAGGAAACACATCAGCCAGATAAATTTACCAAGGAGACTTCTCTTCATTTAATGCCTGGACACCATCACTGCCACTCTCCACTAGCAAGCATTTGAACCTGTCCACATTTAACATCAGTTCATCTTAACTGACTGAAGGGACTTAAGGGACTCAGAGGACTCGAGAAACCCAATGGACTGAAAGGGAATAAAGGGAGTCATGGGCCTTAGAGGGCTGGTGAATGCCCTGACATTCATGTATCCCCACCAACTCGTCACATCTCAAGTAACAATGCTGCCATCGCTCACCAGACTGAAGACGACACTGATCCAGCTGCTGTTCTGGTCTCTAGACTCAGACACAGACCTACCTGAGCATCCTCTGGCTCCTGAGCAAGTTCTGTAGGCCCAGCAGACCCTCCTTCCTCTCAGACCAGTTGGTGCTGGCGCAGTGGTTCAGCACCTCGGCCACATCCTCCGTCTGACGCAGGAAAAGCGGCCCCATGCTGCCATTGCGGGAACTGTAGGATCGATCTGAGCAGGCGCTGGAGGCATCGCTGTTGGCGTCGTCATCAGAGTACATGCCAGGCGATTCGAAACGGCGCCTCACCGGCTGCCGCTGAAGTGAGGAAGAGTGATGTTTAGAGACGGGACAGAGAGAGCGGAGCATGTAGAGGTGCAAGGTTTCCAATGATGTGATGGAGGCGGAGCTTCTTCGTTGTACATCCACATGCTGCTGTTTTACTCCAGTTAAATACTGATTAATGTAAGTCATAGCCAAACAGACGGGAGCAGAGGTTTGGTTTGTCTTCTACAACCACTGGAAAAACCTGGAATCAGCATTCTTAAAGCACTTTCATTCAAATGTTTTATTTTGCAGAAAAATAACCAATGGCAGGACGGAGAGGAGCATCTTGAATTTCCCAGATCAATTCTGATCAATCAGATACAAGTCTGAATGAGAGAAACAAGAAGTCTTCCTCATCTACAGATTAGTTCCTGGTGTTCCTCAAGGTTCTGGACGTGGACCAGTACTGTTCACTCTACACATGCTTCCATGAGCTGCAACTATCAGACAGCGTTTCTGTGCAGATGATACTCAGGTATACCTATCGATGAAACCAGAGAAAACCTGTCAGCTAACTGGACTACAGACATAGAGACCTGGATAACTTCCTGTTACAGTGAACTACAATGACTCAGACTGACCTGGAATATAATTTGGACTGAACTGGGCTGTATTTAAGCTTGTAAACTCATTGTTTTTTGTGTAAAAAGCCTTGAAATGACTTTCACTGATGCTCCAGAAGCAGACTGAGTCTGTAGCAGCTGCTGACTGACAGAAACACGTCCCAACAACAGAGAAAGGATAAAGAGGTCCTTCAGGATGGTAACTTCCCAGTCGGCTGGGTCTAAATGTTGGAGCAGGAACACTTAGACTGTGATGGTTGTTGAAGGTTAACCACAGGTGGAGCTGCCTCGTGTTCTTACTTTATTGAGTTTCTAGGAGTCTAAGAGTGCTGATTCCAGATTTCTGTTCTTGAACGAAACCCTACGTGGCTGGTCAGCGTGAAGTTCATGCTCTGCATGCAGCAACAGAATGGATGAGTGCTCTACCTTACTCCTGGAGTCTCCCAGCAGCTGGAACCAACAAAGTTCAGACGGGAAATTACTGCACCAGAACCAGGTTTTATTCAGTCATCTTCTTCTGACAGCCAGGAAATCTACTTACAAGAGCGTCAGCCACAGCGGCCTCCACCTCGGTGCCAGTGTTGAGGATCCTCATGGCGTTGATGGAGGCGGAGATCCGAGCCTGGTGGGACAGCCGGTCTGAAGAAGAAAATGAGCGTCACTACAAAGATACAGTTACAGCGTGAACGTGCACGAAAACAGCAGTGGTGATGGAGACGACGAGACGTTCTTCACTTCAGTTTCAGGATTAACTCCACTCCCCATCTGGGTCCATCTGGGTCAACACTGATCTCCAGCCTCATCTGGGTCCATCTGGGTCAGTGTTGACCTCCAGCTTTATCTGGGCCCATCTGGGTTGGCGTTGACCTCCAGCTTCATCTGGGTCCATCCAGGGTTCACCTCCAGCCTCATCCGGGATCATCTGGGTCAGCGTTGACCTCCAGCTTCATCAGGGACCATCTGGGTCCATCTGGGTTGGCGTTGACCTCCAGCCTCATCTGGGTCCATCTAGGATTAACCTCCAGCCTCATCCGGGACTATCTGGGACCATATGGGTTGGCGTTTACCTCCAGCCCCATCGGGCTCCATCTGTGTTGGCATTGACCTCCAGCTTCATTTGGGCCCATCTGGGTCAGCATTGACTTCCAGCCTCATCTGGATCCATCTGGGTCAGCATTGACCTCCAGCCTGATCTGGGACCATCTGGGTCGGCGTTGACCTCCAGCCTTATCTGGGACCATCTGGGTCCAGATGTCAGTGTTTGATTGGATCATTGATCTGTAAAGAGCATCTCAGTTCTGTTTCAGCTACATCCATCAGTCCAGATGAGGACTCCATCTCAATCCTCTGGGCTTTTTTCTAAAATCCAGCTGCAGGTGACAGTGAGGACGGTAATGTGAAGATTTAAACAAGACCCAAACTTAAGACGTCCAGCAGTGACAGAAAACATTCCTGAGTTTAAGCAGAGCAGCTAACTGATAAAATAAGTCCAGTAAATCAGACAAAACCCGTTCAAAATGCATGAAGCAGAAAATGAAGCACAAAAATCCTGTAAAAACATTTGAAATTAACATCACAAGTGTCCTGAACTGCAAACACAGACTGATTAGTTACAGGTCCCAGACTGGGTCAACTTCTGAGAATCAACACCAGGAGGACAGTGACTAGTGCCCCCTGCTGGCCAACTCACTGATCTGCTCCTTGTGGCAGAATTGAGCTTCCAGCAGAAAGAAAGAGTCCAGATGAGACTGAGAGCAGCTCCAACATGCAGTTCAGCTGAGAAACGAGCATGGATCAGCTGATAGATGAGCATGGATTGGACAGAGCAGTTGTTCATGAACCTCAAACCCAAAGCTCCAGTGCATTCTTTGATTCTATCTGCAAAACATGAGCTTGGTGGGTCACCTGAGCAGCCTTCTGCAGATATCAGGGTGTTGGTGGAGCAGAAGGAGAAAGACATGACGTCTGACTGGTACCAGATCAGTCCTCAGCATCAGAAAGGAAACTATGGTAGCAGAACACCTTTGGTTGATTTTTTCTGCAGAGTTAAAGAAAACTAATGATGCTATTTCCAAAAATGGCATCCATGAAAGGCTGAGTCTCTGAGGAGCAAAGATGGAGAGAAGATCCCCAGTTTGTCATCAGCTGTGTCACTGAGATGTTTAAAACCAAGAGAATGTTTAGATCCTGGAAGGGATTCACATATTTGTTCTTCTACAGAGCTGAATATCATGAAACCATTCCAGGAATCAGGAGAAAAGGATCCTAATGTTCACTTCCAGAGGATACATCTGGGGTGGACTGTCACCATAGAAACATGGACTGGACTAACTTATGAGTACCACAATGCTCTGTATGAGGACCTCTGCAAGCTCTACATGCTCCTACTCAACTTATATGCAGATGACGTCATTTATGATCCTGATCAGGATTTCAGATGTTTTTAGGAAGAAACCATCTCCATGTGCTCCTGACCGAAGAGGAAACGGATCATCCAGACTGTTATCAGCTGCAGGTCCATCATCAGGTTCTGTGATGGTCTAGTGTGGTTGGATCAGAGTCCAGAAGGTCATTTAACTTGAAACTCAAATCAAAAGCTGTGACAACAACCCTGAACACCTTCAGACGGGTTTGCAGGAAGAACGAGACAAAACAACAGCTGAAACTCTTCGTAACGCATCCTCAACGCCAGAACACCTTCTAAGTGTTTCAGAAGTTATGAGTTCAGGAACATGCAGAAGAACATGCAGAAAACTATGAACACATGAAGAAGACAACAACGAGGGGGAGTCTGGGGGTCTCTGAGCTGTACTCACCCAGGGGACAGAAACCCCTCGAGGGGCTGGTGTCACAGCTGCTCTCACGACTGGTTTCACGGCTGCAGCCCTGACTCATGCTGGGCCGAGGGATGCGGCTCCGGGCTGAACAGGACGGACAGACGGGAGGACGGAGGACAGGACGGTTAAAGAGACGGACAGCAGTCAGGGTTAGGGGTTAGCAGCAGGCAGAGACAGGTCTGCAGATGTTAGAGGTCCAGGACAGAGGGTAGACTCAGACTAACACAGCTGGATGCCCCGCCCACATCCAGCAGGACAGACAGACAGGTTTGGTTAGCTCAGTCTCAGATCCCTGACACCCTTAAACGTTTAGCTCGTGGTTCCAGTTATCTGAGAATCATTTACAGGTGATGGATTCATGTTTTCACAACAAAAAATAACCCGTCAGATTCTGATTCTAAACAACACAAATCCTCTTCAGACCTGTAGTAAGAGATGGTTCCAGATCTAGAACCTGCTCTGGTCCTGCTTAGACCTGTAGTTAGAGATGGTTACAGATCTAGAACCTGGTTTGGTCCTCCTCAGACCTGTAGTTAGAGATGTAATCACAGTGGTTCCAGATCTAGAACCTGCTCTGGTCCTCCTCAGACCTGTAGTTAGACATGGGTCCAGATCTAGAACCTGCTCTGGTCCTGCTTAGACCTGTAGTTAGAGATGGTTACAGATCTAGAACCTGGTTTGGTCCTCCTCAGACCTGTAGTTAGAGATGTAATCACAGTGGTTCCAGATCTAGAACCTGCTCTGGTCCTCCTCAGACCTGTAGTTAAAGATGGTTCCAGATCTAGAACCTGCTCTGGTCCTCCTCAGACCTGTAATTACAACATAATCCCTCACCAGTTCCAGATCTGGAGGGACTGGTCTCCCGGCTGCAGTCCTGGCTCCGGTGTCCTCCAGCTCGGGTCCTGTTGCTCAGACCTTTGCTTGTGCTGGTGCTGCTGGTGTTGTGTCTGTGGATCCTGCCATAGGTGGAGCTCAGCAGTCGTCCTGGAGACCCAGATCGACTGCCGGCTATAAGGAGGACAGATACGTCAAAGCAGACTCTGGTTCTGATGAGAAATGACACGCTGACACAGAGAAAACTGAACTTGTTTCTATTACAGACATCAGAGCTAGACCAAATTCCGACCAAGCGTCAACCCTCCAACTTCTGAACTGAAGCTCATCCAGGAAGCATGTTTTGTTGCAGTTCCTCTACTGACCACTAGGTGCTGGCTCCTAAACAGGGCAAATCCCCACTCACTGGCTAGGACAGGTAGATGTTACTGTTATGATTTTAACTTAGCTACTTAACATCATATTAACTTGTGAGTTATGAATAAAAACAGGCCATGGCCTTATTTTAGAGATAATACATTTTCTTGTGCTTGTGTTGACTGTACAACTGTTGACCTCCCAGCTGGATGCATCAATAGTTCTGACCAGAGTGGATGCATCAATGGTTCTGACTAGAGTGGATCCATCAATGGTTCTGACCAGAGTGGATGCATCAATAGTTCTGACTAGAGTGGATGCATCAATGGTTCTGACTAGAGTGCATGCATCAATGGTTCTGACCAGAGTGGATGCATCAATAGTTCTGACCAGAGTGGATGCATCAATGGTTCTGACTAGAGTGGATGCATCAATGGTTCTGACTAGAGTGGATCCATCAATGGTTCTGACCGGAGTGGATGCATCAATAGTTCTGACTAGAGTGCATGCATCAATGGTTCTGACTAGAGTGGATGCATCAATGGTTCTGACCAGAGTGGATGCATCAATGGTTCTGACTAGAGTGCATGCATCAATGGTTCTGACCAGAGTGGATGCATCAATGGTTCTGACCAGAGTGGATGCATCAATAGTTCTGACTAGAGTGGATGCATCAGTGGTTCTGACCAGAGTGGATGCATCAATGGTTCTGACCAGAGTGGATGCATCAATGGTTCTGACCAGAGTGGATGCATCAATGGTTCTGACCAGAGTGGATGCATCAATGGTTCTGACTAGAGTGGATGCATCAATGGTTCTGACCAGAGTGGATGCATCAATGGTTCTGACCAGAGTGGATGCATCAATAGTTCTGACCAGAGTGGATGCATCAATGGTTCTGACCAGCGTGGATGCATCAATAGTTCTGACCAGAGTGGATGCATCAATAGTTCTGACCAGAGTGGATGCATCAATGGTTCTGACCAGAGTGGATGCATCAATGGTTCTGACTAGAGTGCATGCATCAATGGTTCTGACCAGAGTGGATGCATCAATGGTTCTGACTAGAGTGGATGCATCAATAGTTCTGACTAGAGTGGATGCATCAATGGTTCTGACCAGAGTGGATGCATCAATGGTTCTGACTAGAGCGCATGCATCAATGGTTCTGACCAGAGTGGATGCATCAATGGTTCTGACCAGAGTGGATGCATCAATAGTTCTGACCAGAGTGGATGCATCAATGGTTCTGCCCAGCGTGGATGCATCAATAGTTCTGACCAGAGTGGATGCATCAATAGTTCTGACCAGAGTGGATGCATCAATGGTTCTGACCAGAGTGGATGCATCAATAGTTCTGACCAGTGTGGATGCATCAATAGTTCTGACTAGAGTGGATGCATCAATGGTTCTGACCAGAGTGGATGCATCAATAGTTCTGACCAGAGTGGATGCATCAATGGTTCTGACTAGAGTGGATGCATCAATGGTTCTGACCAGAGTGGATGCATCAATAGTTCTGACCAGAGTGGATGCATCAATAGTTCTGACCAGAGTGGATGCATCAATGGTTCTGACCAGAGTGGATGCATCAATGGTTCTGACCAGAGTGGATGCATCAATAGTTCTGACCAGAGTGGATGCATCAATGGTTCTGACCAGAGTGGATGCATCAATGGTTCTGACCAGAGTGGATGCATCAATGGTTCTGACCAGAGTGGATGCATCAATAGTTTCTGACCAGAGTGGATGCATCAATGTTCTGACAGAGTGGATGCATCAATAGTTCTGACCAGAGTGGATGCATCAATAGTTCTGACTAGAGTGGATGCATCAATGGTTCTGACTAGAGTGGATGCATCAATGGTTCTGACCAGAGTGGATGCGTCAATGGTTCTGACCAGAGTGGATGCATCAATAGTTCTGACCAGTGTGGATGCATCAATAGTTCTGACCAGAGTGGATGCATCAATAGAAATGGACCTGTCTAAGATGTTCTGTACTTCCATCACTGTTGTTACTGAGGACTGATCAAAGGAGGAGGAACATGACTTCATTGGTAAGGTTTATCAAGATTTAGATTTTCCAAACCTGGTTCTGAAACAATGGTGCGGCTTACAGCAACAGAACCGGGTCTGGACTACAACATGAACTCATCACAGATCTACAGTGCCTTGTGAAAGTATTCGGCCCTTTTACAGTTTTTTATTTGTAAAAAAAGTTTAACATATTCAATAAACTTCATTCCACTTCATGATTGTTTCCCACTTGTTGTTGATTCTTGACAAAAAATAAAAATTTTATATCTTTATGTTTGAAGCCTGAAATGTGGCAAAAGGTTGAAAAGTTCAAGGAGCTGAATACTTTCACAAGGACCTGTATCTGGTTTTTGTCAGAACCTGTTCACATCAGAAACGGTCAGACTCACGCTGTGACTGAGACACCACTTTTCCCCGACTCCGCCCACGACTGTCCGTCACTGACGGAGCGCTTCCAGAACCGATCCTCCTGGTCCGAACCCGACCTGAGGAGAGGATAAAGATGTGGACTCGGACAGCTGCTCAGATGTCTGATCTATAGATCTACAGATTCAAACCTGAAAGTGACAAGATGTTTCTCGATGAACCAGTTTACTCTTCAATAACTTAAATACATCGATTATAAAATAAAATCATGCTTATTTTATTATCATCCAATGATTTCTGATCAATCTATGCTGAAGGAGGTGAGGACAGGACAGATGTGGTACCCAGGGAAGCGTAGGATCCAGGAGGAAGCGCTGATGCTGAACTGAAGGTGGTGGAGGACAGGGTGGCGGAGATGGTGGCCATCTTGTTTCGGGAGTTTGCTGTGGCGGCAGCGTTGATGTCCACATCGCTACGTGAACGCTGCAGGGAGGAAGGGGAGGAGGCTGCAGGGGCGGTCCTGGTAGAGGGGCCCGGTTTGACTGCAGGACCAAGACAGAGGCTTCATGTAACTGTTTGATGGTGGTTGATGAAGTCAGGTAAGTTCCCGCAGACCAGAGACGGATCAACAGTCCTCTCTGAGTACAGATGTCTAATGACACTAATGACTAACGACTGTGATGGAGGACAGGAAGAGGAAACACACATCTGGAGGATGGGAAGAGAAAACACACATCTAGAGGAGGAGATGAGGAAACAAACATCTGGGGGAGGAGAAGAGGAAATGAACATCTGGAGGATGGGAAGAGGAAATACACATCTGGAGGAGGAGAAGAGGAAATGAACATCTGGAGGACGGGAAGAGGAAGAACACATCTGGAGGAGGAGAAGAGGAAACACACATCTGGAGGACGGGAAGAGGAAACACACATCTGGAGGACGGAAAGAGGAAACACATCTGGAGGAGGAGAAGATGAAATGAACATCTGTAGGACTGGAGGAGGAAGAACACATCTGGAGGAGGAGAAGAGGAAACACATCTGGGGGACAGGAAGAGGAAACACATCTGGAGGAGGAGAAGAGGAAACACATCTGGGGGACAGGAAGAGGAAACACATCTGGAGGAGGAGAAGAGGAAACACATCTGGGGGACAGGAAGAGGAAACACATCTGGAGGAGGAGAAGAGGAAACACATCTGGGGGACAGGAAGAGGAAACACATCTGGAGGAGGAGAAGAGGAAACACATCTGGGGGACAGGAAAAGGAAACAAACATCTGGGGATGGGGAGAGGAAACACATCCGGGGGACAGGAAGAGAAAACACATCCGCGGGACGGGAAGAGGAAACAAACATCTGGGGAATGGGAAGAGGAAACAACTGCAGCAGAGTTGGGCTGGTTTATCTGGAGCTACATGCAGAAGACCAGAGGTAAAAGCAGCTGCAGTGAAAGAACACCTGTGATGACTCATCCAGGTGATGGTAACCTTGGCACCTGGTAAAGGGTTGAATCAAGGCAAATGAGGTTCTTGAAGACGTTCCTCCTTCCATCCAGAAGCTTCTTCAGTTCAGACTCACTAGTTGGGAGTTTGGAGCTTTAAAGCTGTGACGACCCTCCTGTGGGTCATCAGAGTCAGTGGTTCACTTGGTTCTGGTCACATGACTCAGGTGTGAAAGGTGGTAGATGTGTTGTGAGGAGAGTCAAGGCTGCATGGAGGTGGCTGACAGGAGAAGTTCTCCACCTCTATTTATGCTGATTTTTCACGCTTGACATCAATGCTTCTTTTAAACCATCTGTCTTCTGTGTCCACTATTGTCCTCAGAGGAATGTCCCTGATCCTGGAGACACAGGTGGACTTGAATCTGGACCTGATGAGCAGCTCTCCTGTGTTGGTCCATGCGTTTGTGGATTAACAACTCCACGGGAGAGTTGCTCACCTGCAATGCAGCCTTGAAGCTCAGGCTCAGGTGGTTTCACCACTATTCACACCTGGAATCATGTGACCAGAACAAGGTACCGACCCACAGCAGAGCTGACTTACTCAGCTAAGGAGGTCCAAACTCCCCACCGGTCAGTCTGAAGCCAGAATGTGTGAAAGTCTGAGAAGGTGAGTCAAAACTGGGACCAAACTGGTCTGAGAGAATGGACAGCTGCCAGCTTTTCTCATTAGAGATCAATCATGTGATCAATGAGACGAACTCACCACCAGTCTGAAGGTTACTCTGAGGGAGACATAAAATAACTCACATCTGCTTGTGCTGCTTCCAGTGCTGCTTTTCACTGCTGGGGGGCGACTGTGGAGCAGAAACACACAGATGTTAGCAGCTGTAGGAAGGACAAGTTCCTCTCTGATGAAGCTTGAAATGATGCTACAGGAAAATACAACACCCAGATCAATACAGAGTAGGATGAAGTCTAAAACATCCTCAAACCCTGCATATACATTAAACATGCTTCCTCACTGCTACCAACTGATCAATACATCTATCAGTCTCACTTGAGGCTCTCTTGAGACGAGGAAGACGAGCGGTCAGAGGCAGGAAGTGACATCACACTGTCTCCACTCCTCAGGTGAGCCTGCAGAGCCCTCTGATAGGATGACTCCAGGGACTGGAAGAGAAGCCCCGCCTCCCTGCTGAAGTGACCATGGAAACCCCAGTAACATCTGACAATGTAAAAAAACAATTCAGTCTTCATATTACCAGATTAATACATTAAAAAACAGGATTTAATCAGGTTTAATTCCAGACGTTTTCATGTTGAAGCCAACCAGGACCAACGTTGGTGAGTTCCTCCACCGACCACTAGAGGCTGCAGTTCCTCTACCGACCACTAGAGGCTGTAGTTCCTCTACCGACCACTAGAGGCTGCAGTTCCTCTACCGACCACTAGAGGCTGTAGTTCCTCCACCGACCACTAGAGGCTGTAGTTCCTCTACCGACCACTAGAGGCTGTAGTTCCTCTACCGACCACTAGAGGCTGCAGTTCCTCTACCGACCACTAGAGGCTGTAGTTCCTCCACCGACCACTAGAGGCTGTAGTTCCTCTACCGACCACTAGAGACTGCAGTTCCTCTACTGACCACTAGAGGTTGCAGTTCCTCTACCGACCACTAGAGGCTGTAGTTCCTCTACCGACCACTAGAGGCTGCAGTTCCTCTACCGACCACTAGAAGCAGCAGTTCCTCTACCGACCACTAGAGGCTGTAGTTCCTCCACCGACCACTAGAGGCTGCAGTTCCTCTACCGACCACTAGGGACTGCAGTTCCTCTACTGACCACGAGAGGCTGCAGTTCCTCTACCGACCACTAGAGGCTGCAGTTCCTCTACCGACCACTAGAGGCTGCAGTTCCTCCACCGACCATTAGAGGCTGCAGTTCCTCTACCGATCACCGATCACTAGAGGCTGCAGTTCCTCCACCACCGACCACTAGAGGCTGCAGTTCCTCTACTGACCACAGTTCCTCTACTGACCACTAGAGGCTGTAGTTCCTCTACCGAACACTAGAGGCTGCAGTTCCTCCACCGACCACTAGAGGCTGCAGTTCCTCTACCGATCACTAGAGGCTGCAGTTCCTCCACCGACCACTAGAGGCTGCAGTTCCTCTACCGACCACTAGAGGCACTAGAGGCTGTAGTTCCTCTACCGACCACTAGAGGCTGCAGTTCCTCTACCGACCACTAGAGGCTGTAGTTCCTCCTCCGACCATTAGAGGCTGCAGTTCCTCTACCGATCACTAGAGGCTGCAGTTCCTCCACCGACCACTAGAGGCTGTAGTTCCTCCACCGACCACTAGAGGCTGCAGTTCCTCTACCGACCACTAGGGACTGCAGTTCCTCTACTGACCACGAGAGGCTGCAGTTCCTCTACCGACCACTAGAGGCTGCAGTTCCTCTACCGACCACTAGAGGCTGCAGTTCCTCCACCGACCATTAGAGGCTGCAGTTCCTCTACCGATCACTAGAGGCTGCAGTTCCTCCACCGACCACTAGAGGCTGCAGTTCCTCTACTGACCACAGTTCCTCTACTGACCACTAGAGGCTGTAGTTCCTCTACCGAACACTAGAGGCTGCAGTTCCTCCACCGACCACTAGAGGCTGCAGTTCCTCTACCGATCACTAGAGGCTGCAGTTCCTCCACCGACCACTAGAGGCTGCAGTTCCTCTACCGACCACTAGAGGCACTAGAGGCTGTAGTTCCTCTACCGACCACTAGAGGCTGCAGTTCCTCTACCGACCACTAGAGGCTGCAGTTCCTCCTCCGACCATTAGAGGCTGCAGTTCCTCTACCGATCACTAGAGGCTGCAGTTCCTCCACCGACCACTAGAGGCTGCAGTTCCTCTACTGACCACAGTTCCTCTACCGAACACTTGAGGCTGTAGTTACTCTACCGACCACTAGAGGCTGCAGTTCCTCTACCGACCACTAGAGGCTGCAGTTCCTCTACTGACCACTAGAGGCTGCAGTTCTTCTACTGACCACTAGAGGCTGCAGTTCCTCTACTGACCACTAGAGCCTGCAGTTCCTCTACCGACCACTAGAGGCTGTAGTTCCTCTACTGGCCACTAGAGGTTGCAGTTCCTCTACCGACCGCTAGAGACTGCAGTTCCTCTAATAACCACTAGAAGCTGCAGTTCCTCTACTGACCACTAGAGGCTGCAGTTCCTCTACAGACCACTAGAGACTGTAGTAAATTCTATGTTTTTTGTTTTTTTTATTTTTTTCAGCCCTGAAGAATGGGTAAACATATAGTTTTCATGTGCACCATTCCAGGTTTGATTCTGAGACATCAATAGATGATGAAATCTGACCTGGAATTAAAGTCTGGAACTAGAAGCAGTTGAAGAACATAAACGCTTCCGTCTAAACCCCTCTACCCAGCTCCTGGGGGAGGTGGGACTTACTTCCTGGCCACAGAGCGAGCCTCAGCATCGGCGTCATGGACTCCTTTCTTTATTGTCTCCATGAGAACAGCTCCATGTCTGAAAAAAAAAGAGACCACATTCATGAAAACCTGGAAAATTCAGGTGGTGTCCAGGTGTCAGGACACCACCAGGACTCCACCTAAATTCAGGTGGTGTCTTTAAGACAATACCTGAAGACACCACCAGGACATCGCCTGAAGCCACCAGGACACCACCTGAAAACACCTGGACACCTTCTAAATATCACCCGAAGACACCTGGACACCACCTGAAGACACCTGACTGCCACCAGGACACCACCTGAAGACACCTGGACACCACCAGGACAAAACCTGAAGCCACCTGGACACCATCTAAATATCACCGGAAGATACCTGGACACAACCTGAATATTACCTGAAGACACCTGGACACCACCTGAATATTACCTGAAGACACCTGAACATCGCCTGAAGACACCTGGACACCACCAGGACATCGCCTGAAGACACCTGGACACCACCAGGACAACACCTGAAGCCACCTGGACACCACCTAAATTTCACCTGAAGACACCTGAACACCACCAGGACACCACTGAAGACACCTGGACACCACCAGGACATCACCTGAAGACACCTGGACACCACCTGAAGACACCTGACCGCCACCAGGACACCACCTGAAGACACCTGGACACCTCCTAAATATCACCTGAAGACATCTGGACACAACCTGAATATTACCTGAAGACACCTGAACACCACCTGAAGACACCTGGACACCACCTGAATATTACCTGAAGACACCTGAACATCGCCTGAAGACACCTGGACACCACCAGGACATCGCCTGAAGACACCTGGACACCACCAGGACAACACCTGAAGCCACCTGGACACCACCTAAATATCACCTGAAGACACCTGAACACCACCAGGACACCACTGAAGACACCTGGACACCACCAGGACATCACCTGAAGACACCTGGACACCCCCAGGACAGGTGAGATGGCTCTCACCTGCATTAAGATGAAACCAGAATGTCAATATCCTTGTCCCTGCTCTGAAGGAAACATTCCGGGACATGTCTACTGATCAAGCAGGCTCAACTGGGAGGATCACTGGAGGTTTACTGGGATCAGACATATGCCTCCAACAAGAAGCATTCTGGAGACAGAAGCAGCTGAATGAGATGTTTGTAAGAATCAAAGCTCAGATGAGTGGAGGTGGTCTGCTCAGATTTCACCATAGTGGAGATGCTGGTGGCAGTGGTGCAGGAAGAGCTGAAGATCTGGGTGTGTCCTCTCACCTGTCCAGGTGTGCCCCTACCTGTCCAGGTGTGTCGTGTCCTCTCACTTGTCCAGGTGTGTCCCTACCTGTCCAGGGTTGTTGTGTCCTCTCACCTGTCCAGGTGTGTCGTGTTGTCTCACCAGTCCAGGTGTGTTCCTACCAGTCCAGGTGTATCGTGTCCTCTCACCTGTCCAGGTGTGTCTCTACCTGTCCAGGGTTGCCATGTCCTCTCACCTGTCCAGGTGTGTCCCAACCTGTCCAGGTGTGTTTCTACCTGTCCAGGTGTGTCGTGTCCTCTCACCTGTCCAGGTGTTTTCCTACCTGTCCAGACTGCTGGTCTGCCACTCCTGCATCACCAGGTCCAGGAACTCAAAGCAACGCCTGCAGATGACAGAAACGTTCAGTTCAACCACAACAGAGGTTTATAAAACCACCACAGTAACATAAAAATACACATGAATGAACTGAAGAGCAAATTAACAAAATAATTAGCAAATTAGCAAAAGTATCTCCAAAATAAGATTCAAAAACACTAAATCCATCTATGAAAACAGGGATGAAGATTAGATTAGGTTAGATTAGATGCACTTTACTCATCCCCCAAGGGAGAAATTCAAAAATCTCATCAGCTCATCAATAACATACACACACACACTCATATATATATATATATATTTCAGATATATAATATACACATATTTACATACATATATTAGAAACAAAAAAATTGACAATTTATAAATCTGAATGATAGTCTTCAAATAAAAAGTCCAGAGTGAGTGGTCACCTTCGAACTGCCACAGATTTCGAGCTGCAGCTGCTGGTGATGATTGGGATCAGACGAGGAAAATGTGTGTGCTAAAAAAAAAAGAGAAATGCTTTATTCATAAACTGTCACATCTACGCTGGAGTACCACTGATGGTCACTAGGTGGCTCTGCAGCAGCCTGAGCTCTTAACCTGTCCTTGGTTCCGCTGGCTCAATCACAGGACAATGAAAGAATCCTAATTCAAACTCAGTCTTGTCATCACATGAAGCTGACGTGATTACACACTGCATCATGAACACCTCCACCTGCAGTTGGACACCTTCAGGTCACATATGAAATGACCATCCATAACAGTCGGTGTGGTGTCTGTGAGGACATACTCGGAGGATGAGGCGGATGGCAGCCACTCCAGACGTGGCCATGACTTTGGCACTGTTGGGAACCAGGTTGAGGAGGGTGGGCATGATGGCCTCTGCAGCGTGGTCGAAGCGTCCACTGAGCACCGATGACAGGTGGCTGGAGACACGAAGGAGACAAGGTGGTCTTCAGTAAAAGTGGCTTTTTACAGCTTTCAAGATTCATCACGATCATTAAGGCTGAGAGCAGCGGTAATCACTGGCCCTCCCACCCCTCACCACCGCCCGGTTGGTTTCAGAACAACGTTTGGTTTGGACCAGTTAACATCAGAACGATGTTTGGTTTCGACCGGTTAACTTCAGAAGGACGTTTGGTTTGGACCAGTTAACTTCAGAAAGACATTTGGTTTCGACAGGTTAACATCAGAAAGACATTTGGTTTGAACCAGTTAACTTCAGAAGGACGTTTGGTTTGGACCGGTTAACAACAGAAAAACGTTTAGTTTGGACTGGTTAACTTCAGAAGGACGTTTGGTTTCGACAGGTTAACATCAGAAGGATGTTTGGTTTCGACAGGTTCACATCAGAAGGACGTCTGGTTTGGAATAGTTCACATCAGAAGAATGTTTGGTTTGGATAGGTTTACTTCAGAAGGATGTTTGGTTTCGACAGGTTAACATCAGAAGGACATTTGGTTCGGACCAGTTAATGTTAGACTGAAGTTTGGTTTGGACCGGTTAACATCAGAAGGATGTTTGATTTCGACAGGTTAACATCAGAAGAATGTTTGGTTTCGACAGGTTAACATCAGAAGCACAACAGCTGGCCGGTTTAAGATGTTGAACTGTCAGAGAGCAGGCCAAAGATAAATCGCCTCCAATTCAGTCAGTCTGTCATTGACAGTTTGAAGAAGTGTCTTCCTGAGCCGGACCTTGTGAAAATATTAAGGCCGCTGGAAAGACGCTTTTGGCCACAACAACATAGCGCTCTGATCCTGTATGGAGAGGCTGAGGTGCGCGCATTGGCAAAAGCACTGGGAGAATCAGCCCCAGAGGCCGTGAAGGAGTTTCGCGACTTAAAACTGCAAAATGCCCCACCGGGAAAAACGCTGTTAAAACTCCAAACAGCAAGCCTCACGTACTTGCCCACCTCAGCTGAATGTGAGAGGGGATTTTCTGTTGTTACTTTTACTGACAACAAGTACCGCAACAAGTTACGTGAATGAAGTCTCTCCTCACTCCTCTTCCTGGACTTGAATGGACCCCCCCTTGAGCGATTTGACCCCCTGCCTTTTGTGACATCGTGGATTAAAGCCGGCCACCGACTCTCAATATCCTGGGTTCCAGGGCGGACAGCCAAGGAAGAAGATCCCCGGATGCTGTGGTCACTTCTAAATTAAAGTAAGAATCACGGAATGAATTGTTTGAATTGTGTGTTTGGACTGGCTTTGGTCCGATTTATCAGACTGTATTTTTATGATTTCTGTTCCCAAACTAAGACGCTGGTATTGTTTTATTGAGAACCACTTGATATCGGAGCTTGTTCCAGCGGAAAAATGTGGAGAAATGTCTTTTGCCCAGATGTACCTGTTTCAGGTTATCTTATGAAGGCTGCAGCCCTAATTAGTTTGTCTGACGCACTTGTTTTCCTGTTAACTAAACAACATATCTCTTTTGAATAAGATTTGATCTCGAACTGGTCATTGTGTTTAATATATGTATTTCTGTGTAATAAGTTCATATTAGACAGTAACATTTAAAATGTACTGACTTATCTGGGATACTTGAGAGGGTAGAAGTGGATGAAATATTCAGAAAGATACTAAATAGGCTAAATTTTTGTGAAAAGAAAATGTTATGGCATTCTATTTTTATTTAATAATTTCTTATATTTATATGCTGCCTTAGATTTGGGCAGTTGTTTACTGTTTCAATTATTAAACAAAATGCACTTTGGAACAATATGGACCTTGTTGCAGAATAAGAAATCAAACTTTTTGTGGTGTAAAGTTAACAGTTAACATCAGAAGGACGTTCGGTTTTGACAGGTTAACATCAGAAGGAAGTTTAGTTTGAACCGGTCAACATCAGAGGGATGTTTCCAGGTCCTGTTTCATGGGCTCTGGTGGTCATGTGACTCACCCCAGACTGATGCAGGCCTCCCTCACCACCTGAGACCGCAAGTCTTTGGCGGACAGCTTGAACGGCGCCTCCATGAGCCGGAGCTGCTGTAGGAACCCATCGAAGTCGGCAGCGCCAGCCAGGAGCAGTGACCGGACCTTCTTCAGCTGGACAAGAATGATCACAGACCTGGTTAACGGATGGATCTGAATTAGGAAAGGACATCAATGGCCAGGACAACTTACAGCTGCTACTCTGAGTTCCCAGTCCCGCTTATCATCGGACAGAACGTCTCGGATCTTCATCATGGCCTCTTCCATCTCCCTGTTGGAGTAGATCTTGTAGAGGACACAAGAAGAACTTCAGCTGATGTAGTCATGGTGGAGGTACCAGGACCCACCACCACACCAGACCTCCTACCTGGACTGTAGGTACATCCTCAAAAGCCTGAATGAAGTCGTCCTCATCGACAGCTCCAGCTCCAGCTCCAGCTCCAGACCCAGACCCAGACCCATCCTTCCCTGAAAACCAAATTTTATAATCAAATGTTAGAATAACAGATTCTGACCTGTGTGAGCAGTCCTGGTTCTGACCTGTGGACTTGTTGCTGGAGGCGGAAGCAGGCCGTCGGACTGAACCCATGCTCACGGCCTTCCTCCCAGGCAGTGAGGCTCCTTTGGACAAAGACCAGGAGCGGCCACCATCCATCGAGTCATCATCCTCAAAGTTCCTGTCTGAAGGAAGAAGGGAGAGTCACAACTGGAAAACCACCACTCAGAGTCACGTGCCTGAACAACCAGCCGCCACCTCAGAGTCCAGCATTCCTCAGCTGGTTCACATTCCTGCAACACCTCCAACTCATGAAGGAACAACAACAGGCCTGGTGTTCCACAGGGAAGTCCAGAACCGCCAACCTCCCAGAAGAACCGAGCTCAGGCAAACTTCCTCTAGTGGGATGAACACAGAGGACAGAGGACCTAACTCTAACCCTTCTAGGGTTCAACACTAATGACTAACCTGTTTCTGAATCAGCTGACCTGGTTCCTAAAATTGTCACATGATACACAACCAGGACAACAACTGAAGACTGAGTGAGCACGTGTAACCCGCAGGGGGCGCTGTACTGCCGATGACAGGGAACAGCCACAGGCTCAAAGATGGGTGCGTCCAGAGGAGGTTGAACTAGAAGAAAGGACTAAACATGTGAACGAGAAGATGACAGGGAACACGTGAACGAAGAGCAGATGAAAAAGATCCTAAACACCTGGATCCTGGACTCTTGGGTACTGGTGTCATTTCTCTGGACCTGGACCTGGATCCTGGACTCTTGGGTACTGGTGTCATTTCTCTGGACCTAGACCTGGATCCTGGACTCTTGAGTACTGGTGTCATTTCTCCGGAACTAGGCCTAGATCTCTTACTCTTGGGTACTGGTGTCATTTCTCTGGACCTAGACCTGGATCCTGGACTCTTGGGTACTGGTGTCATCTCTCTGGACCTGGATCCTGGACTCTTGGGTACTGGTGTCATCTCTCTGGACCTGGATCCTGGACTCTTGGGTACTGGTGACATCTCTCTGGACCTGGACCTGGATCCTGGACTCTTGAGTACTGGTGTCATTTCTCTGGACCTGGACCTGGATCCTGGACTCTTGGGTACTGGTGTTATTTCTCTGGACCTAGACCAGGATCCTGGACTCTTGGGTACTGGTGTCATTTCTCTGGGCCTGGACCTGTATCCTGGACTCTTGAGTACTAGTGTCATTTCTCTGGACCTGGATCCTGGACTCTTGGGTACTGATGTCATTTCTCTGGGCCTGGACCTGGATCCTGGACTCTTGGGTACTGGTGTCATTTCTCTGGGCCTGGACCTGGATCCTGGACTCTTGGGTACTGGTGTCATTTCTCTGGGCCTGGACCTGGATCTTGGACTCTTGGGTACTGGTGTCATTTCTCTGGGCCTGGACCTGGATCCTGGACTCTGGAGTACTGGTGTCATTTCTCTGGGCCTGGACCTGAATCCTGGACTCTTGGGTACTGGTGACATTTCTCTGGACCTAGACCTGGATCCTGGACTCTTGGGTACTGGTGTCATTTCTCTGGGCTTGGACCTGGATCCTTGACTCTTGAGTACTGGTGTCATTTCTCTGGGCCTGGACCTGGATCCTGGACTCTTGGGTACTGGTGTCATTTCTCTGGGCCTGGACCTGTATCCTGGACTCTTGAGTACTAGTGTCATTTCTCTGGACCTGGATCCTGGACTCTCGGGTCCTGGTGTCATTTCTCTGGACCTAGACCTGGATCCTGCTGTAAACCTGTTCATCTCCAGCGTCCCACTGACTCGTCAGACTGTAATGCTGTGGTGTAGTTTAACAGCTGTGTTACTGGTTAAAGCTTTGAAGGGTTCAGATACTCTGAGTCCAGTTCTGTTACTGCTGAAAGTTCCAGGTCCAGGTTCCAGGTACGAAGGACTGGACTGACTAAAACATCTAGGAAGAAAGATTTGCAGACAGAGGGACGCAAACAGAAAAACATCTGCAAAGATCATCTGTGATATTTCGGCTATTTCTCCCACAATCCAACAGGGGACAGGCGCCTGATTCATAAAAATACCTATTTCACTGGAGGTTCTTCTCTTCTCCTTCTTGCAGCTGTGGATGCTTCGTTCCATCTCTGGACACATCTAGATGGAGATGTTTTCTCAGTTTGTGGGGTTTTTCAGGTCAGCTGGGCTGACTTCCTGTTAGGACAACATGCTTCCTGTTTGGTGTCCTCCACTTCCTGCACACAAGAGTTTTCCTGTTTGATAGCGTGTTGGTGGTTCAGACTTTTGGAGTCCAGGAGCTGGAGGGTTGTGGTCCAGCTTGTAGCCGCAGCGGATTAAAATAGAAGAATGATGAAGGATCACATCCTTCTCATCTCAGCAGCTCAGGAGACCCGTAGAAAATCCATTGATCCTGTTTCAGTGGCTGTAAAATGGGTTGGCTCCGGGAGGGGACTGACAGAGGAGCTCTGTTCTCATGAGGGAGCACAGCTAAATCAAAATAGATCCCTGACACAATCTGCAACATCAGCTGCTGCTTTCAGCTCACTGGTCTGGTTTAACTGAGTCTGACAGATGAAGCTACAAAACAACAACCAACCAACAAGGCTGTGGAGATGTTTACAGAACATCTCTGAAGAGACCAGGAGTCAGAGAACTACAACCACCAGACAGACAGGTGCATGCTGGGAACCAGGAGCCGTAGAACTACAACCACCAGACAGACAGATGTATGCTGGGAACCAGGAGTCAGAGAACAACAACCACCAGACAGACAGATGCATGCTGGGAACCAGGAGCCAGAGAACTACAACCACCAGACAGACAGATGCATGCTGGGAACCAGGAGCCAGAGAACTACAACCACCAGACAGACAGATACATCTTGGGAACCAGGAGTCAGAGAACTACAACCACCAGACAGACAGATGCATGCTGGGAACCAGGAGTCAGAGAACAACAACCACCAGACAGACATATGCATGCTGGGAACCAGGAGCCAGAGAACTACAACCACCAGACAGATGCATACTGGGAACTAGGAGCCAGAGAACTACAACCACCAGACAGACAGATGCATGCTGGGAACCAGGAGTCAGAGACCTACAACCACCAGACAGACAGATGCATACTGGGTACCAGGATCCAGAGAACTACAACCACCAGAGAGACAGATGTATGCTGGGAACCAGGAGTCAGAGAACAACAACCACCAGACAGACAGATGCATGCTGTAGGGCTGCACGATTATGGAAAAAATGATAATCACAATTATTTGGATCAAAATCACGATTACGATTATTAATCAAGATTATTCAACAATAAAAAAATATTTTTTGTTCAGAATGTTATTTAAAATCACGATATGAAATGTAACCAAGAAAGTATTGCATAAGGGATGGACAAATTATATAAAAGGCAATAGCATGAAACTTAGGCGGTCTTAGAGATTTTTGGCCATAAACACCAGCCTGTAAACATGTCTTAGCTTCAAGAACGCCCAAAGGCAGGTCACTACATTGTCCCCTACACTACATTGTACATGGTCACGATTAATCACGATTTTCAAAATTTTAATCGTGTACCAAAAATCACGATTTCGATTATTTTTCGATTAATTGTGCAGCCCTAGCATGCTGGGAACCAGGAAGTGGAGGAAAACTAAGTCAGTCGTTCAGCTAGCTACTTTAAATAAAGTTGATGAGATTTGAAACAGCTGGAGTCCAGTTAATCAGTGAGTCTGGAGGGTTGGAGCCACTTTCATTTATGATAAACATCTGTGCAGATGCAGAGCGTCCTCATGTCATGTGACACCATCAGCTGTCTGACTCTCAACCAGCATGACACTGTCCACATGACCCGATCCCACCAGTAGATCAGTCCAAATCTTCAACAACTTCTCAGCAAACACCTCTCACAATTTAATCAACCAAACATCAATCCGTCTAATAGCAACACTGCCACTGTGGTGTCCTGATAGATCTTCAGAGTGAAGTCTTACCTGAGATGGGAGACAGCAGCATGTTCCCCGACCTCTGAACTTCATCAAACTTACTGAAGATAACGTTGAGCCTGGAACAGAAAACAGAAGATGATCAGGACTTCCACCCACCATCTCAGATTTACACATTCATCTCTTTCTGCTTTTCAACTGCCCCACTGTGAAGACAACAACAACTCTGGTGCAATGCTGGTCTGTGGGACCAGCACCAAGATCTAGTTCTGGTTCAGGATCAGCAGTGGCACCTAATGTGACCTCTGGTGCAAAAGGGTCCTTATGGAGCTGGTACAGAAGAAGGAGGTTGTGAAGGAACAGTGATGTGTTGTCTTCTACGTGAACTGTGATCTTCTACGTGAACCTTTGTCTTCTACGTGAACATTTGTCTTCTACATGAGACTTTGTCTTCTACAGGAGCCTTTGTCTTCTACACAAGCCTTTGTCTTCTACAGGAGCCTTTGTCTTCTACGTGAACCTTTGTCTTCTACGTGAACCTTTGTCTTCTACATGAGCCTTTGTCTTCTACAGGAGCCTTTGTCTTCTACAGGAGCCTTTGTCTTCTACGTGAACCTTTGTCTTCTACATGAGCCTTTGTCTTCTACATGAGCCTTTGTCTTCTACAGGAGCCTTTGTCTTCTACAGGAGCCTTTGTCTTCTACGTGAGCTTTTGTCTTCTGTTAAGGTTCAAATTTGATGATTGGAGAACCATGTTGAAAACCTATCTGAGTTTAAATCTTCCTGCTCATCTTAAGCACATATTATATTCTCTCATATATCAAAGACATGTCTGATTTCAGAGCCAGCGCTTGAACGCACCGTGACTGTGGGAGGCCCTTCTTCCCCAGGTCCATCCTCACTCGCTCCCCGACGTGGCGATAGATCTCCACCAGGCAGGTCATGGCGCCATCACGCACCTTCAGGTCCACAACGACAGAGAGAAGGACTGAGAGAAGAGGTGACGCAACCAGATGACAAGACCCAGACAACAGGCGGTGACAAGATGACAGGTGACATGATGACAGGCGACGCAACAGACAGGCGACGTGATGCAACCGACAGGCGATGCGACCAACAGGCGACGCGACCAAGACGACAGGTGATGCGTCCCAGATGACAGCCGATGACAGGCGATGCGACCAACAGGCGACGCAACCAACAGGCGACGCGACCGAGACGACAGGTGATGCGTCCCAGATGACAGCCGATGACAGGCGATGCGACCAACAGGCGACGTGACGACAGGCAACATGTTCCAGCCGACAGTCGACGCCTCCCAGAGGACAGTCGATGCGACAGAGACAACAGGTGTCGGAGACGACAGGCGACACGTCTCAGACGACAGGCGATGACAGGTGACCTTCACGACAGGTAACACGTCCCAGATGGCAGGTGACGTGAGGCGAGAGGCGACGCGGCGAGAGCATACCTGTCAAGTTTTGGATTTGAAAATAAGGGAAATTTTCTGGCGCCCGCCGTGAGCAGTCCCACCATCCCAACCAAGCTCCAGTATCTCCTACATTTTTGGTGTACAAAAAAGCTAAAATCACAGCTACATTACTTCCTGAACTTCAGCCAGCTATTCTGTTTCCAGTCTGCCATTATTGGACAAACTGATCAATCCAGGTGTGTCTGACCATTGCTGTGAGGTCAGACACACCTGGATTAATTAGTCTGTTAATTAATGGCACACAGGAAACAAAGCAGGTGGCTTTGCACAATGTGGTATTATTTTTTTAATAACGCAGGTTAAAATACGGGGGATTTACGGTAGAATACTAATACAGGAGGATGGCGGGAGAGAAGAGTAAAATACGGGACTTTTCCCGGCCAAAACAGGATACTTGACAGATATGGGCGAGAGGAAATAAAGGCGACGTGTCTTTTATACAGTGGATGTAAAGTTCTGTCTCAGCTACATCCACCTCAGCCATCATAATTCTTTCAGGTGTGTCTGCAGGTGATGTGGGCCGTACCTGACTGCTGGGGTCTCCCAGGAGGTTGCAGATGTGAGGGACCATTTTACTGAGCGTCAGACTCTGAGATCCAAACCTGCAACAACACAGAAGCAACCAGACAGAGTTTGATTCCAGGTTAACACTGTACTGATGAATCAGATTTCTGGAGAGTGAAACGAGTTCTGTTCATAAAGGTTTCATAAGACTGTGCTGACCCAGACATACATACCTACACCTAATAAACTACCTGTACCTACCTATACTTAATAAACGACTACTTATACATACCTATACCTCATAAACGACTACCTTAACCTACCTTTACCTAATAAACGAGTACGTATACCTATGTTTGCTAAAAAAAAAAAAGAAAAAAAATTCTGCCATTAAAACCTAAAATAAATTCCCGTTTGCTCATATTTTTCTTCACTGACATTTGGTGACCCAAACCCAAACCCGCAACCCCTAAGCCACAGATGTGTTTCTGAGCAGATGTGGACGTAGACTCACTCGTTGAGGGTGGAGACGAGGCAGAAGCAGAGTCCCTCTCTGGTCCTGCTGTTCTTGTGCTTGAAGCCTCCCATCATTCTCTCCCACACAAACTGCAGAAAAACAGACCATCAGAACCCACATCAGAACCTCCATCAGAACCCCCTTCAGAACCCCTACCAGAACCCCATCAAACCCCCCATCAGAACCCCCCTTCAGAACCCTCACTAGAACCTCCATCAGAAACCCCATCAGAACCTCCATCAGAACCCAATCAGAAGCCCCATCAGAGCCTTCATCAGAACCTCCATCAGAAGCCCCACCAGAAACTCTATCAGAACCCCAACCAGAATCCCCATCAGAACCCCCATCATAACCTCCATCAGAACCCCACCGGAACCCCCATCAGTACCTCCATCAGAACCCCCATCATAACCCCCATAATAACCCCCTTCAAAACCCCTACCATAACCCTAACCAGAACCTCCATCAGAAGCCCCACCAGAAACTCCATCAGAACCCCAACCAGAAGCCCCATTAGAACCCCCATCCTAATCTCCATCAAACCTCCATCAGAACCCCACCAGAACCCCAATCAGTACCTCCATCAGAACCCCATCAAACCCCCCATCAGAACCCTCACCAGAGCCTCCATCAGAACCCAATCAGAAGCCCCATCAGAGCCTTCATCAGAACCTCCATCAGAAGCCCCACCAGAAACTCTATCAGAACCCCAACCAGAATCCCCTTCAGAACCCCCATCATAACCTCCATCAAATCTCCATCAGAACCCCACCAGAACCCCCATCAGTACCTACATCAGAACCCCCATCATAACCCCATAATAACCCCCTTCAGAACCCCTACCAGAACCCTAACCAGAACCTCCATCAGAAACCCCATCAGAACCCCCATCCTAATCTCCATCAAACCTCCATCAGAACCCCACCAGAACCCCAATCAGTACCTCCATCAGAACCCCATCAAACCCCCCATCAGAACCCTCACCAGAACCTCCATCAGAACCCAATCAGAAGCCCCATCAGAGCCTTCATCAGAACCTCCATCAGAATCCCCATCAGAACCTTCATCAGAACCTCCATCAGACCCCTATCAGAATCCCCATCAGAACCTAGGGTTGGGAATTGAGAACCGGTTCCTGTAGAGAACTGGTTCCTGCAGAGAACCGGTTCCATGTGTTTCAATTCCATGGAATCGTTTGTCAGTTTATCCAGCGATTCTCTTATCGATTCCAACCAGCACGAATCTCACGTAATTTACGCAAGTTACGCACAGTCAATTTACGTGATTAAGTTACGCCGGTTTAGCGCATTGCAGTTGTAAACAACAATGGCTCCCACCAGGTTCAAACGCTCCAAAGTTTGGCTTCACTTCACCAAAGAAAGATGGCAACAAGGCAACTTGCAGTCATTGTAAAGTGGAGATAACAGCGTCGGGAGGGAACACGACTAACATGCAGAAACATTTACGCACACAACATGCGATAACGAGTGTCGTGTTTTTGACGCGCTTCGGACTGATGAATCTCAACCCAGCAGCAGTAGCCAGGCTAAGATCACCTCTGGCAACTCTGGTAAGTAGCTATCCCGCTGCCTATGTGCTTCTTTGTAAAACACGCTATAACATTAACACTATGCTATTAAACTAATTCCTTCTGCATTACATTTAGAAGATGACCGTGACGAGAGAGAGAGTCTGGCAGTAATTGCTACTGCTCACTACCTACCTCCAGAAAGATCACATATCCTTCCTGAAAAAGCAGATATGCTTATTTTTCTGCAAGAGAATTGATAAATCTTCATAGTATTTGCAGATTTGTACTATCCACTGTTCTGTTGTATTTGATAGTATTTATTTTTCTTTATTATTATTTTTGAGTGCTTAGTGAGCTCATATATCCTTTTAAAAGGGAGATTTTTTTCATTTCTATTAGGAAAAATCTGTTAGTAAAATGTTACACATTCTTGTGTATTTGCACAGTTACATATTACAACAGTTAACACATTATCTTTGGGCCTCTTTTGACCTCGCTGTTGAGTTTGTAAGGTCGTGACCTCTAAGTAAAAAAAATTGATGCTAATAAAACTGTTTGTTCTCCTTTTTCCCCAAATTAGAATCGATAAGAGAATCGATAAAGAATCGAAACATTAAACAGTATCAATATTGGAATTGGAATCGGAAAAATCTTATCAATTCCCATCCCTATCAGAACCTCCATCAAACCTCCATCAAAACCCCCACTAGAACCAACATCAGAACCCCCACCAGAACCCCCATCAGGACCTCCATGAGAACCCCCAGCCTCTCTGGAGACCACCAGTGTGTTAGTGTGGGTGGTGAACCTGAGGGTTGGCAGCCTGGTCCATGATCTTCAGCAGCAGAGCCTGGTCCTGGTCTCTCACTGGGTCTTTGGAGTCTCCCAATCGGTCGATGAGACTGGGCAGAACTGAGAATCAAACAGCAACTATCAGGTTCAGATCAGATTGTTTGTGGATCTTGTGGCTTTTGTATGAAGCGTTGAGGGACAAGGAGGTGGGAAAGACCTGAAGCAAAGAGTTGCAGACCAGGACTATAGCCTCTGTCCCTGGTACAGCACCTGCAGATCTACTGTTAAATATATCTACGCTTAAGCTGGAGGACCTGCAGATCTACTGCTAGATATCTATGTTTAAACTGGAGGACCTGCAGATCTACTGTTAAATATATCTATGTTTAAACTGGAGGACCTGCAGATCTGCTGCTAGATATCTATGTTTAAACTGGATGACCTGCAGATCTACTGTTAAATATATCTATGTTTAAACTGGAGGACCTGCAGATATACTGCTAGATATCTATGTTTAAACTGGAGGACCTGCAGATCTACTGTTAAATATATCTATGTTTAAACTGGAGGACCTGCAGATCTGCTGCTAGATATCTATGTTTAAACTGGAGGAACTGCAGATCTACTGTTAAATATATCTATGTTTAAACTGGAGGACCTGCAGATCTGCTGCTAGATATCTATGTTTAAACTGGATGACCTGCAGATCTACTGTTAAATATATCTATGTTTAAACTGGAGGACCTGCAGATCTACTGCTAGATATCTATGTTTAAACTGGAGGACCTGCAGATCTACTGTTAAATATATCTATGTTTAAACTGGAGGACCTGCAGATCTATTGCTAGATATCTATGTTTAAACTGGAGGACCTGCAGATCTACTGTTAGATATCTACGTTTAAACTGGAGGACCTGCAGATCTACTGATAGATGTCTATGTTTAAACTGGAGGACCTGCAGATCTACTCTCAAATATCTACGTTTAAACTTGGGGACCTGCAGATCTATTGCTAGATATTTATGTTTAAACTGGAGGACCTGCAGATCTACTGATAGATATCTACCCTTTAAACTTGGGGGGGCCTGCAGATCTATTCTCAAATATCTATGTTTAACCTTGAGGACCTGCAGATCTACTCTCATATATCTACATTTAAACTGGAGGACCTGCAGATCTACTCTCAGATATCTACGTTTAAACTTGGGGACCTGCAGATCTACTCTCAGATATCTACATTTATACTTGGGGACCTGCAGATCTACTCTCAGATATCTACATTTAAACTTAGGGACCTGCAGATCTACTCTCAGATATCTACGTTTAAACTTGGGGACTTGCAGATCTACTCTCAGATATCTACATTTAAACTTGGGGACCTGCAGATCTACTCTCAGATATCTACATTTAAACTTGGGGACCTGCAGATCTATTGCTAGATATCTATGTTTAAACTGGAGGACCTGCAGATCTACTGATAGATATCTACCCTTTAAACTTGGGGGCCTGCAGATCTACTCTCAAATATCTATGTTTAACCTTGAGGACCTGCAGATCTACTCTCAGATATCTATGTTTAAACTGGAGGACCTGCAGATCTACTCTCAGATATCTACATTTAAACTTGGGGACCTGCAGATCTACTCTCATATAGCTACATTTAAACATGGGGGACCTGCAGATCTACTCTCAGATATCTACGTTTAAACTTTGGGACCTGCAGATCTACTCTCATATATCTACATTTAAACATGGGGGACCTGCAGATCTACTCTCAGATATCTACGTTTAAACTTTGGGACCTGCAGATCTAGTGCCAGACATCTCCTCTGGATCATGGTGGGCAGCAGGTCTCTGATCACCAGGGGGCGCTGTGACACAGACCAGCTTCTAGAACTGAACTCAGATCAACAGGCTGCAGGTCTGCAGCTGCTCTGCAGAAGACGGCATCATCTGAGCTGTTAAATGATGAGAACAGGCCTGGAAGATCTGCTGGGAGATCTGCTGGGAGATCTGGAAATGTTGCTCTTTAATTATTGACGCCATTAAATGAAACAGAGCTTGTTTTTCAGGAGAATCTAACAGGAGTCTGCTTCATTTCTAAATATTGCTGTTCTTCAAAGACAGAAAAGAGCTATTAAACATGTGGTTATGTATCACCTGTGTACCTGTGGGGAGGGGGGGGGGGGGGGGGGGGGGGCTTACCTGTTCCCACCTGCGTCCTGAAGCCCTCCTGCAGTCTGCTTACCAGTGCTGACAGGATGTCCATCCCCAGCAGGACAACCTGCCAGAAACACACATCTGCAGTTAAAAAAAATCCACATCCACAGCTGCTGCTGCACTGTTCCTCTATTTGGAGAGCAAGGCATTATGGGTAATAAAAACCCAAGAATCTACTGCTAAAGCCAATAAATATTGTAAATAAACTTGTTAAAAGCATCAAAACTGTAGTAAAAAGGTATCATCTGTAATTAAACCAGCTGAAACAGAACCTTTAACCAAAACCATGACTGAGGAGGCTGCTTGTATCTTACTAGAGACGTCTAAAACTCCTCCCACTCAACCTTCCTTGTCTCGGGGTGAAAGGGAGTCTCTATGAACGAATAGTGAGAGTCTCCCTGCTGACACCGGACCAACACATGCGCACCACCTGAGTTTCTACTCAGGAACCGGTGCAATTTTTGGAAATCCTACAGACATGTAGAAAAATAAAATATTACGTGTTGTGTTACAGATTGAAAGCACGTTTCTCTGCCTCCATCTACTGATGGAACAGAGGAACTGCAACAACATTGTCATTCAGTCTGCCTCCATCTGCTGGAGGAACAGAGGAACTGCAACAACACTCATTCAGTCTGCCTCCATCTGGTGGAGGAACAGAGGAACTGCAACAACACTCATTCAGTCTGCCTCCATCTGGTGGAGGAACAGAGGAACTACAACAACACTGTCATTCTCAGTCTGCCTCCATCTGCTGGAGGAACAGAGGAACTGCAACAACACTGTCATTTAGTCTACCTCCATCAGCTGGAGGAACAGAGGAACTGCAACAACACTCATTCAGTCTGCCTCCATCTGCTGGAGGAACAGAGAAACTGCAACAACACTCATTCAGTCTGCCTCCATCTGGTGGAGGAACAGAGGAACTGCAACAACACTGTCATTTAGTCTGCCTCCATCTGCTGGAGGAACAGAGGAACTGCAACAACACTCATTCAGTCTGCCTCCATCTGGTGGAGGAACAGAGGAACTGCAACAACACTCATTCAGTCTGCCTCCATCTGGTGGAGGAACAGAGGAACTGCAACAACACTCATTCAGTCTGCCTCCATCTGGTGGAGGAACAGAGGAACTGCAACAACACTGTGATTCTCAGTCTGCCTCCATCTGCTGGTCAGAAAGTACAGTCATGGCCAAAAGTTTTGAGAATGATACCAATATTACATTTTCACAAAGTCTGCTGCTTCAGAGTTTTTATATGTTTTTGTCAGGTGTTTCTATGTTATAATGAAATAGAATTGGAAGCATTTCATCAATTTCAAAAGCTTTTATTGAGAATTACACATAATTCATGCAATAATCAATACCTCTGATATGGTAGGTCGTGTCAAACTGATGTGTCCCTGTTCAGTCACCAGTTCAGTCACCAGTTCAGTCTAGTCACATCTGGTCCCAGTCTAATCTACGCTCATCTGGTCCCAGTCTAAACCAGTCTAATCTGGTTTTAGTCTAATCTAGTCTCATCTGGTTCCAGTCTACTCTAGTCCTATCTGGTCTCAGTCTAAACTAGTATTATTTGGTCCCCATCTGGTCCCAGTCTAAAATAGTCTCATCTGGTCCCAGTCTAAACTAGTCTAATCTGGTTTTAGTCTAATCTAGTCTCATCTGGTTCCAGTCTACTCTAGTCCTATCTGGTCTCAGTCTAAACTAGTATTATTTGGTCCCCATCTGGTCCCAGTCTAAAATAGTCTCATCTGGTCCCAGTCTAAACTAGTCTAATCTGGTTTTAGTCTAATCTAGTCTCATCTGGTTCCAGTCTACTCTAGTCCTATCTGGTCTCAGTCTAAACTAGTATTATTTGGTCCCCATCTGGTCCCAGTCTAAGATAGTCTCATCTTGTCCCAGTCTAAACTAGTCTAATCTGATTTTAGTCTAATCTAGTCTCATCTGGTTCCAGTCTACTCTAGTCCTATCTGGTCTCAGTCTAAACCAGTATTATTTGGTCCCCATCTGGTCCCAGTCTAAGCTAGTCTCATCGGGTCCCAGTCTAAACTAGTCTAATCTGGTTTCAGTCTAGTCTACTCTGGTCCCAGTCTAATCTAATTGCATCTGGTCCCAGTCTAAACTAGTGTCATTTGGTCCCAGTCTAAACTAGTCTGATCTGGTTTTAGTCTAATCTAGTCTCATCTGGTTCCAGTCTACTCTAGTTCTATCTGGTCTCAGTCTAAACTAGTATTATTTGGTCCCCATCTGGTCCCAGTCTAAACTAGTCTCATCTGGTCCCAGTCTTAACTAGTCTTATCTGGTCTCAGTCTAAACTAGTATCAATTGGTCCAAGTCTAATCTAGTCTCACCTGGTTCCAGTCTAATCTAGTCTCATCTGGTTCCAGTCTAATCTAGTCCCATCTGGTTCCAATCTAATCTAGTCTCATCTGGTTCCAGTCTACTCTAGTCCTATCTGGTCTCAGTCTAAACTAGTATTATTTGGTCCCCATCTGGTCCCAGCCTGAACTAGTCTCATCTGGTCCCAGTCTTAACTAGTCTTATCTGGTCCCAGTCTAAACTAGTATCAATTGGTCCAAGTCTAATCTAGTCTCATCTGGTTCCAGTCTAATCTAGTCCCATCTGGTTCAGTCTAATCTAGTCCCATCTGGTTTCAGTCTAAACTAGTATCATTTGGTCCTAGTCTAATCTAGTCTCATCTGGTTTCAGTCTAAAGCACTCAAGTCCAGAAGAGAGCCTACTGAGAGCTGGTCTATGAGTGGCTGAACAACCCCACCTGAAGCATGTAGGCCTGCACAGACGTGGAACTGCTGAAAACCAAAAGAAACAAACCTGACTGATATGTGGTCACAAAATAATCAAGAGATTAGACCACCCAGTGGACGGGTATGGATTCCCTGAAACCCCAGCGTCAAAGACCTGGACAGGAAGACAGGAACATCTGTACAGATTAAGCAGTGGAAGTCCCAAAGCCCAGATGGCAGACACCTCCAATAGTGGTCCAGACTGGCGATGGCTAACCAGGAAAGTAGTCGTGATACATGGACCAACCAGCACACGAGGGTTAAAACAGGAAGTAAAACACCAGAGAGCTCTGTCCAGAAGAACAGCTAAGTTTCTTTTCCTCTGGTCGATGGACATGTCCACACTGACATCGTCCACACTCTTGTTGTAAATCTGTCACCCCCTCTGCTCTGTCAGAGAGGGAAGGAAACTGGGCTAATGGTGCGGGTAAATTAAGCTCAGAGCGGCGCCGCCCAGGTCGCCTGGGAACGGCGTCCTGGATACAGACAGCAGATCCTGATGGTTGTTTTGGTCTAAACTGAGGTAGTGAGCTGAACACATGTGGGATGACGGAGAGGACAAAGAGGTCCAAGAGGACAAACAAAGAGACACTGCATACGACAATCGCTCAGACATGGGGTTGAGATGAAGAGCAGACCTTCATCTCTGGATGAAAACAAACTGACTGACTATCTGGTTTAAGATTCAGCATTCAAGAGATCTTTATTTCTCATTGAGCCGGTGTCCCAGCACAACAAAATCATTAAGTTATTGTCAAGAAAAACACTGTTATTACCAATATTTGGTTAAAAACTTAAAAGCTAATGTGTATTTGTGTAAATCTGACTTTATCTGCTCCCCAGACAGCTGTTTCAGGGTCAGACAGATGTTTTTTCAGGTCGACTACAGTTCCACAGGTGAGCCAACATCTGTGCAGGTATGAGCTCACCTTGAAGTTGCTGGAGTTGACCCAGGAGCTGGCCACCGCATCCACCATCCTGTCCAAGACACCCTGGTCCTGGTCCAGGCCAGGACACCTGTCCCGGCTCAGGATGAGCTCCGTGATCTCCTGGCCCACCTGGAGCCTCCTGGCCAGGTCCTTCAGCATCACATGGTCCAGCAGGTACTGGGGAGTCACCACCTCCTCCTCCATGACTGGTCCAGTAAAGTTCTCCTAGTCCTGCCAGTCCACAGCCCAGTTCTGATGGTGGGGAGCAGTTAATGAGGCTTCATCCTCATAGAGACACGCCAGCTAACTCCTGGTGGAGGTGATGGTCTTCACCTGAGAACCGAAACCAGGTGAGACAGCAGGTGAACAGGTAAGCATTCAGGTAACAAGCAAACAGCTGCTATACAGGTAAACAGCTGGTTAACAGATCAACAGCTGGATAAAAGGTGCACAGGTGGTTAACAGACCAACAGCTGGTTTACAGACCAACAGCTGGTAAACAGGTAAACAGCTGGATAACAGATCAACAACTTGACAATAGACCAACAGCTGGTCAACAGGTAAACCGCTGGATAACTGATCAACAACTTGATAATAGACCAACAGCTGGTTAACAGGTAAACAGCTGGTTAACAGATCAACAGCTGGTCAACAGGTAAACAGCTGGATAACAGATCAACAACTTGATAATAGACCAACAGCTGGTTAACAGACCAACAGCTGGATAACAGATCAACAGCTGCTTAAACAGCTTGTTAACAGATCAACAGCTGGTTAACAGACCAACAGCTGGTAAACAGGTAAACAGCTGGATAACAGATCAACAGCTGGATAACAGGTAAACAGCTGGATAAATGATCAACAACTTGATAATAGACCAACAGCTGGTTAACAGACCCACACCTGGTTAACAGACCAACAGCTGGTAAACAGATAAACAGCTGGATAACTGATCAACAACTTGATAATAGACCAACAGCTGAATAACAGATCAACAGCTGCTTAAACAGCTGGTTAACAGATCAACAGCTGGATAACAAGTTAACAGCTGCTTAAACAGCTGGTTAACAGACCAACAGCTGGTTAACAGACCAACAGCTGGATAACAGATCAACAGCTGGTTAACAGACCAACAGCTGGATAACAGATCAACAGCTGGTTAAACAGCTGGTTAACAGATCAACAGCTGGATAACAGATCAACAGCTGCTTAAACAGCTGGTTAACAGACCAACAGCTGGATAACAGATCAACAGCTGGTTAACAGACCAACAGCTGCTAAACCAGCTGGATAACTGATCAACAGCTGGATAACAGACCAAAAGCTGGATCACAAGTAAACAGCTGGTTAACGGATCAACAGTTAGATAACAGATCAACAGCTGGTTACCAGACCAACAGCTGGTTAACAATTAAACAGCTGGTTAACAGATCAACAGCTGGTTAACAGACCAACAGCTGGTAAATAGCTGGATAACAGATCAACAACTTGACAATAGACCAACAGCTGGTTAACAGACCAACAGCTGGTAAACAGGTAAAGAGCTGGATAAATGATCAACAACTTGATAATAGACCAACAGCTGGTTAACAATTAAACAGCTGGATAACAGACCCACAGCTGGTTAACAGATCAACAGCTGGTTAACACGTAAGCAGTTGGATAACAGATCAACAGCTGGATAACAGATCAACAGCTGGTTAACAGGTAAGCAGTTGGATAACAGATCAACAGCTGGATAACAGACCAACAGCTGGATAACAGATCAACAGCTGGTTAACAGATCAACAGCTGGTTAACAGGTAAGCAGTCGGATAACAGACCAACAGCTGGATAACAGATCAACAGCTGGTTAACAGGTAAGCAGTTGGATAACAGTTCAACAGCTGGATAACAGACCAACAGCTGGATAAACAGCTGGGTAACTGGTACAAAGGTACTTGTCTCACATTAGCTGTTAACTGCATCCAGCTAGCTTGTTACTAAAGTACAGTCTGATCTGCGCATGCTCGTTAAACTGAAAACCAACAACTTTTAGTGTTTAACGTTACTACCCTGCTTCCAGCCTGAACTAACCAGTTATTGATCAGTGTCCGGTTGAACGTCGACTCGTCGGATGGACCGACTCTCAAACTGACCAGAAGGAAAAACTCACCTGAAACACAGAGTCGTGTTGTGTTTCTCCTACAGAGGTCTTTGATCCGGATCTCTGCAGAGACCGTCTGGAAGAAAACAGCTTCAGCTGCTCTTCCTGTCCTCCATTCTGCCGCTGAAACTCACCGCAGGCATCAAGATTGTCCTCTTCCAGCCTCCGTACAGGCCGCAGCCGGAGGAAGGAAGCCGCAGGACGATGACACCTGGCGGCCGGACCGAGTAACTGCACCAGGACCAGAACTAGAACTAAATAATGTCCAGCTCTCAACACTTCTGATGTCAGAGATGCGGTTTCATGCGTTGTATTTTGTAAAATCATCAGTCACAGGTTCGAGTCCCGGCCTCCAACCCTCCTCACTGTCTCTTTGCTGTCAATAACTGGTACATATCTTTTGTCTTATTCTGTTACCTGCTTACAGACTTCATTTTGTTGAGTGTCAGATCACATCCTATTTCATCAAATAAGAAAAAAAAAAGGAAATCAAAGTTAATTGAATTAAATGCTGTGAGCTTACCGCCTCAACACTCCAGGCCTGCAGTCTTCTTTGAGTTTCATTTTCATGAATAATTCATGAAATCTAGAAAGTAACCTGTAATTTAAAGTGCTGCTGAAACTCAAATTATTTCAAGCTGATAAACCTTTTAAACCAGGCCCTTTAAAGGAAAACAAAAAAATCATGACTCCTCTTCAAAGTTTTATTTCTCCATCTTTTACAAACTAAAGTGCACAGATTTCTTCTTTTAAAAACAACCAGGTTGGACGTTAGTGTTTCAGACAAAATAAATAAAAAAAAAAAGACAAACAAATGAGTGACACAATCAACAGTTTTCCAGAACATTCTCTTGGCATTTAAAATGACACCATGTAGTTTTCAGCAGCTCCTCCCGTGACCCCTGACTGACCCCTGACTGATCCAGCAGGAGACGGGGATGTCCTTCATCCAGACCTGTGGAGGTGCTGCCTCCTTCCTTCATCTTCACATCTCTGAGTCCAGCGTTAAAGGAGGTGGTGGATGAATTTAGGGCGGCGGTCATTTGACCAGGGCGGCAGTCATGTGACCAGAGCGGCGGTCATGTGACCAGAGCGGCGGTCATGTGACCAGGGCAGCAGTCACGTGACCAGGGCGGTGGTGCAACAGTTGTCCTCATGGAGCACTTTTAGATAAATGTGTCTTGCTGTGACGTAAAACCAGAAATCTGTAGAAATCTATACCGCAGATCTAGTAAACACTTTTATGAATCTTGCGTTTCAACAGTTAAAAAGACTCCATTTATTTAGGATCTGAAGCTATATTTGTTTCTTTTATTTTCTAATTTTAGATTTATTTACTTCAAGGGCTTTTATTTTGTACAACTACATTTACTGACTTCATAATAGGACTTTTATTTTTAAAAGCCATATTTATTTATTTCATAAAGGATACGTTTCTCAAAGCTAAAAAATGCTAATCTCAGGAGGCTTTTATTTTGTAGGCCAAACATATTCATTTACTTCAGGAGGCTTTTATTTTTGTTTCTACTTCTACTCATTTCTGGATTTATTTCTCAGCTGTTCTCAATGATCTGTCTCCCACCGACGTTCCTCCACCTGTGGTCAAACGGGTTCCAGTACCGTCCGGTTCCACACAGATGTAGAACATTTAACCCGTTCTACAGTTCTGATGAACTGATCCGATCTGCTACAACCCAAACAAGCTGCTGAGAACACAAAGAAGAGGTTTACAGCTGTTCATCACCACGGTTCTGAAAGCCCACAGATCCTCAGGTCACCACAGATCCGGGTCTAACAGACCTGCAGGTCTGAGCAGAGACTCCTCGTACTCCACCAGTGTTCATTCACTGTGGCTTTAAATTAAATAAATTACCCAGGATGCATCAGTCTTATAGACAACAACACAGTGAGGAGGACTTGACTGTCAGGAGGAGGAAGGGTACAGCAGCGTTATTTACAGGGTCAGTCCGGGGTCTCCGTCGTAAGTTCAGGACCTCCGTCGTCAGTCCGGGACCTCCGTCGTCAATCCGTCGTCAGTCCGTCGTCAGTCCGGGACCTCCGTCATCAGTCCGGGACCTCCGTCGTCAGTCCGTCGTCAGTGCGGGAGCTCCGTCGTCAGTCCGTCGTCAGTCCGTCGTCAGTCCGGGATCTCCTTCGTCAGTCCGTCGTCAGTCCGGGACCTCCGTCGTCAGTCCGTCGTCAGTCCGTCGTCAGTACGTCGTCAGTCCGTCGTCAGTCCGTCGTCAGTCCGTCGTCAGTCCGTCGTCAGTCCGGGACCTCCGTCGTCAGTCCGTCGTCAGTCTGTCGTCAGTCCGTCGTCAGGCAGTCGTCAGTCCGGGACCTCCGTCGTCAGTCCGGGATCTCCCGTCGTCATTCCGGGATCTCCGTCGTCATTCCGGGATCTCCGTCGTCAGTCCGGGATCTCCGTCGTCAGCCCGGGACCTCCGTCGTCAGTCCGTCGTCAGTCCGTCGTCAGTCCGGGACCTCCGTCGTCAGTCCGGGACCTCCGTCGTCAGTCCGGGACCTCCGTCGTCAGTCAGTCGTCAGTCCGTCATCAGTCCGGGACCTCCGTCGTCAGTCCAGGATCTCCGTCGTCAGTCCGGGATCTCCGTCGTCAGTCCGGGACCTCCGTCGTCAGTCCGGGATCTCCGTCGTTAGCCCGGGACCTCCGTCGTCAGTCTGTCGTCAGTCCGTCGTCAGTCCATCATCAGTCCGGGACCTCCGTCGTCAGTCAGTCGTCAGTCCGTTGTAAGTCCGTCATCACTCCGGGACCTCCGTCGTCAGTCCGGGACCTCCGTCGTCAGTTGAACATGATGGACTCTGGGTCCTGGTTCATCATCTGGGCCATGTGTCTCAGGACGTCTTTCTTGGTGATGATGCCCAGCAGGCGCCTGCACAGAAGCAGTTAGAAACTCTGGAAATCAGATTCTCCTTTACTAACAGTGTGAACATGTTCCAAACAGAAATGATTCAACATGACAGAAGGTCATGAGAGCAACTGTGAGGTCATCATTTACTGTCAGCCCCCCCAGAGATCAAAGATCTAAAATGATGTTGATGAGCTACCAGATCCTTCTGAAGAAACATTTCTATTTTCCATCTCAGATTTGAAGTGTTCCCACCAGACTGTTAAACCCTCCTGAACCCACGTACTACTGATCCTGACGGTGGTGTTACTCACCCGCTCCGGGTCACCAGGCACTGGCGGAGGCCCAGCTTGCGGAAGATGTCCACCACCGTCTCCATGGGGGTGTGGTCTGTGACGGTGAAGGGGCTGAGGTTCAGGATGCGTCGCAGCTTAAGAGGCTGCGGGTTGCTGGCCGGCAGCTGAGGCGCGTCCTCGGTAAAGTAGACCACCGAGCTGCTCACGACGCCGTCCTGCTTCTGACGGGCATTTTCTGGAATGATGAAAAGAGAAGGGGCGGAGTCTGACACAAGGCTCTCAGACCTGGGAGGTTCCAGTGTGTTCGTGCGTCTTACTGATGGCAAGCGTGAGGTCCCGGCGCTGGACGAAGCCGATGAGCCTCTCCGACTCCCTGGACACGACCACCGGGAAGCCGTTGTAGTCCGTGTCTTTGATGAGCGCCTCCACGTCCTCCACCGTGGTGCTGTCCTGCGTCAGGACGGCCAGAGGGGGGTCATTGCGGCGAGGCCGCATCACGTCGGTGGCCAGGGTGCGGTGGGTGAACTCGTCCCTGACGTCCAGGTACGGGTAGCCGTTGAGCTGGATGTGCGCCTCGTAGATGCCCTCCTTCCCAAACGCATCCGCCACCCACTTACTTGTAACGGCGGCCGCCATGAGAGGGACGATGTACTCCAACCCGCCAGTGAGCTCGAACATGATGACCACGAGAGACACCGTCATCCTTGTGACGCCCCCTGAGGGCGCCCAAAAACAGGAGGATCAGAAACCCAGTAACAACCTACAGGGACCTCTAGGACACAAGCATCCAGTTTATGTTCCGGTTTCTGGTCTCTGGTTTCCAGCCACCAGATTCACTGTGACTACTGGAGAAGTTCAGAGGTAAATTCACATCCATCTCCATGATGAAGACAGTTGGAGAACTGAGCCCAGTCATGAAGGGCCTACAGACGTTTGTGTTAAATACCGATTTAAATAATTCAATTAGTAGGATGAGACAAAAACAGGAAGTCACAAGACATTTCAATCTCTGCACTCGACATCAAGCAATCTCCATCTGATCTCCAAATAGTTTTCTCAAGTAAAAATTAGGGCTGGGCAATGATTAAAATTTTTAATCGCGATTAATCGCATTATTTCCCTGATTAATCGCATTGTATACGGAAAATCAAATAATGAAAAGTAGTGTAAAATGCACTTTTATTTTAAATGTTCTGCTGCCATATGAACTAAAGTGTCATAACATTTGTTGTTCAAACACTTTTAACATCAGCACTTGTCAGTAACACATATTTAGTGTAAATCTCATCTTAAAAAATGTAAAATAAAATAAAGCTTATTGCCACTGCCAGGACATTGTCATCCTGTTTTTATAAAAAAATAAAACTACAAACAAAATCCAACAAACTGAATGTGGCTCAATAAAACAATAAAACAGGTAATTTCTGAGGTAACAGCAGAAACTTTTAACAGGGAGTTCAACTTGTCAGTTGTTACAAATAACCTTGTTTCTGTTGAATCCTCCGTGTGGGAGAACTTTAAAATGAAAATGTCCATGTTAAAGTTTATCATTCATTCTTTCCATTTTCAATTGTCAATCCAAAAAAAAAAAAATAATTAAATTTTATTACGTTTTTGGTTTTTTAATCTAACACAAAAAAAAAGAAAAAAAAAAAAGCCTGTTTTTTTATATTTTAATTTTAGACTTTCAAAAATACGAAATGAAAAAACGGGCCACAGGACTGAATTTGTTTCATAATCGAGGACTGGACTTTCTGTTGTCATTACACATCTGTGCCACTAGATGGAGCCGCACTGCAGTACCCAGCTAGAGAACAGCAGGACAGTGAACACATGGAGCAGATCTGATGGAACATGGAGGAATGACGTTAAAGTTTTGCTGCAGTCTAGAATATTTTTTTTAGACAGAATTGTTAATATTGCTACCTGAGTTGCTACCTGAACTGTAAAGTACACGGATTTTTACCGTTCTCCATGTCTGTTTTAGCTTTTCCTTATGTTTACGTTTCCGGTTCCGCAGCAGCCAGTAACAGACTTTTCAAAACCAAAGCATGTGAGCAACATGCTTTAACGCGCGATAAAATAAAATGTCGGCGTTAATAAATTAATGCGTTAACGCGATAATAACGCATTATTATCGTGCGTCACTTCCTGTCGGTGGTTTGAACGGTGAACGATGTGATTCTTTCAACCTTTTAAAACTTAAACTAAACTCGATTTAGTTTAAGCTTCTTAGCATGGCTTCCTCCGCTCTGTTTCCCCTGCTCAGTGTGTGAAATGTTTAGTTATTCCTCTGCCTCCTCTAGCGAGAATGGTAAATGCATAAAGTGTAGTTTATTCACAGCTCTGGAGGCAAGGCTCAGTGAGCTAGAGGCTCGGTTTTGCCAACTAGACCAGAGTCCGTCAGATGCGACAGACAGTCAGGCTAACGTAGCGGCTAAGCAGCCTAGAGGAGCTGCAGCTAGCAGTTCCCCTGTAAAACCTGTAGATGAGGCTGCACGCGCACACCTAACTTAGCTACTTGATGGAGATCACACCAAAACAACCGGTGGCCTCAAATAAGGCAGGATTTGAGGCGAAGAGTCATGGCCTTACTTTACCACAGCATGACACAGCAGTTTTAGCAAGTTTAGGCCTCAGAATGAACCAGCATGAATTTTTAAAATCACAGCCTCCTTTAACGAGAATGGTAAATGCATAAAGTGTAGTTTATTCACAGTTCTGGAGGCGAGGCGAGGCGAGGGTCAGTTCTGCCAACTAGACCATAGTCCATCAGATGCGACAGATAGTCAGGCTAGCGTAACGGCTAAGCAGCCTAGAGGAACTGCAGCTAGCAGTTCCCCTGTAGCACCTGTAGATGTGGCTGCACACGCACACTTGGACTGCTACGCTGGACACCCCCACCCCTCACCTCCCACCCCTCCTCTATCTCTTAAACAAACAGTAAAAATAACCACCAGGCAGTGTTTCCGCTAGAAAAAATTGGGACCGGACAATGTGACCGGCAGGTTTTCAATTTACTGGACAAATGTTTGAAATTCCGGTCACATTGGCTATATGAATTTATTGAGGTTAAAAATAAATCATATGCAGTAGTACGATATCAATGCAAGTTATTTAATAGTATTTTTATTGAAAAACTATTTCAAATAAAATAAGTCCTGTCAATTGACTCACGAGTATAACTTCAAAAAATAAATAAATATTGCAGAAGCTTGCGCTCTTCTGACACATGAATGAACATCAAAAGATGAAGGCCTATATACTCTAAGATAAAACAATTTGCAAACAAATAAAAAACACATCTGGAGTGGCAAATAACATTTTAATAATGTGCCAATGCTGCCAACTTGAACCATTACCCATTTTATTACAACTGAAATTGTGCTTGGGAGGAGTATTTTCACCGGATATTTTGATCCGAGAGATTATAAAATACCGGACTTCGGCATATGTTACCGGACAAAGTCTGGCAATTACCGGACAACGGACACTCTGCCACCAGGTCAAGCAAATAATAAAATAAAGTATCTCATTCTGACTCTTGACTGGATTTTAACTGTGAATAAATAAAAGGATCACTCACCCAGACAGGCTGCCGCTCCCACCATGGCGTACAGTCCTGGTGTGACACAGTCAGCACCAGGCCGGCACCAGTTCTTGAAGATGATCCAGTCATGGTGGTGGTATGCCATCTGCTCCACAGCAATCCCGACAATCCGCCCAGCGATGGCTCCAACAGCCATGCTGGGGATGAAGAGACCCGAGGGGATCTGAGGAGGACACGCCAACAAACACAGAAAGCCCAGTGGGTTACAGGTGACTGATGCTACACAAAAACCAGGTGGGTAACAATAGTGACTGACCTTCATGCCGAAGGTGAAGATGGTGATGACAATCTTGAACATGAGGGCAAGGGCAAGCTGCCACAAGGCGTTGTAGACTCCGGGCCCAGCAGGCCGGTCCGGGATGTCGTCCACTGGCCGACTCATGTTGGGGTTGTTTATGTAGTCACAGAGTTGAGACGACTCCAGAGCCCCGCAGTCGTTGAAGAGCTCCGAGATGAGCTCGCTTGTGCTGCGGCGGGTGTATGGGTTGGGATACGCTAGCACAGCGGTGATCCCTGTCACAGCAATGACCTCCAGGACCGGATATTTCCCCAGCTGGGTGGTCTTCCTGCGCCGGCACCAGGCAATGTTGGCCCGGATGAAGAGAGTCCCCCAGAGGCCTCCGAACACACCCAGCAGGATAAAAGGGACGAGTTCAGCCATGTACCAGGGAGTGTGGTACTCTACGTAGAACAGCACCAGCCGGCTGTTGCCAAATGGGTTGATGGAGCGCAACGTGAAGGCGGCGACCAACGCGGCAAAGAAAGAACGCCACAGGGTCTTCAGAGGGAAATAATAACTGACCTGCAGGAGACATGTCCAAATGTTACCAGAAATCACCCATCTTGCACAAAAGTCTCTACATCTATCAACCAACCTCTTCCAGGCTGAACAGAACTCCTCCAATAGGGGCTCCAAAAGCCACAGAAACCCCAGCCGCGGCTGCAGCTGACAGCACCTGCAAGACAAAGACAAGATCTAGTCCAGTTCCACAAGAACCAGTGACTGGTGTTCAGAACAACTCCAGTTCAAGGAGAAGCATAACAAGTCCAGTTCTAGAACAACCTGTGACTGGTGCTCATATCAGTTCCAGTGCCAGGAGAACTAGTGACTGGGGTTTTTATCATGTATAGTTCTGCAATAACCAGTTCCTATTAAGTCCAGTTCTAGAACATTCAGTGACTGCTCTTCCTATCAAGTCCAATTCGAGAACATCCAGTGACTGACGTTCCTATAAAGTCCAGTTCTAGAACATCCAGTGACTGGCGTTCCTATAAAGGCCGGTTCTAGAACACCTAGTGACTTGTGTTCTTATCAAGTCCAATTCTAGAACAACCAGCAACTGATGTTCATATCAATTCCAGTGCCAGGAGAACTAGTGACTGGGGTTTTTATCATGTATAGTTCTGCAATAACCAGTTCCTATTAAGTCCAGTTCGAGAACATCCAGTGACTGACGTTCCTATAAAGTCCAGTTCTAGAACATCCAGTGACTGGCGTTCCTATAAATGCCAGTTCTAGAACACCTAGTAACTGGTTTTCCTATAAAGTCCAGTTCTAGAACATCAAGTGACTGTTGTTCCTATAAAGTCCAGTTCTAGAACATCTAGTGACTGGTGTTCCTATATAGTCCAGCTCTAGAACAACCAGTGACTGGTGTTACTATAAAGTCCAGTTCTGGTGCTCCTATAAAGTCCAGTTCTAGAACATCCAGTGACTGGCATTCCTATAAAGTCCAGTTCTAGAACAACCAGTGACTGGCGTTCCTATAAAGTCCAGCTCTAGAACATCCAGTGACTGGTGTTCCTATCAAGTCCAGTTCTAGAACATCCAGTGTCTGGTGTCCCTATCACGTCCAGCTCTAGAACATCCAGTGACTGGTGTCCCCATAAAGTCCAGTTCTAGAACATCCTGTGACTGGAGTTCCTATAAAGTCCAGTTCTAGAACAAACAGTGTCTGGTGTTCCCATAAAGCCCAGTTCTAGAACATCCAGTGTCTGGTGTCCCTATCACGTCCAGCTCTAGAACATCCAGTGACTGGTGTCCCCATAAAGTCCAGTTCTAGAACAACCAGTGACTGGCGTCCCAAAAAGTCCAGCCCTAGAACAACCAGTGACTGGTGTTCCTATATAGTCCAGTTCTAGAACATCCAGTGACTGGCGTTCCTATAAAGTCCAGTTCTAGAACATCCAGTGTCTGGTGTTACTATAAAGTTCAGCTCTATAACATCCTCTGACTGGTGTTCCTATAAAGTCCAGTACTAGAACATCCAGTGTCTGGTGTTACTATAAAGTCCAGTTCTAGAACATCCAGTGACTGGCTTTCCTATAAAGTCCAGTTCTAGAACATCCAGTGTCTGGTGTTACTATAAAGTCCAGTTCTAGAACATCCTGTGACTGGTGTTCCTATAAAGTCCAGCTCTAGAACATCCAGTGACTGGTGTTCCTATAAAGTCCAGTTCTAAAACATCCAGTGACTAGCGTTCCTATAAAGTCCAGTTCTAGAACATCCAGTGTCTGGTGTTACTATAAAGTCCAGTTCTAGCACATCCAGTGTCTGGTGTTCCTATAAAGTCCAGTTCTAGAACATCCAGTGTCTGGTAGGGATGTCCCGATCATGTTTTTTGGGTCCCGATCCGATTCCGATCTTTTTATTTTGATAATAGGCCGATTTCCGATTTTTTCCAATCCGATTTCACTTTTTCCACAAACTCCGTGTCCTCGGTAATGCATTCCGCAATTAGCTCGGTGATTTTTCTGTATTTCTCCGAGTCTTTCTTTTTAAAAGTTTCACAGAATATTTGCTGCCGAAGCTGCAGCCAACGGCCGACAGCAGCTTCAAAGCTGCTGCCGGCCGTCGGCTGCAGCTTTGAAGCAACTGCCGTCGGCTGCGGTGATCGGTGCTGCATGCTTTTTTAAGTGTCTGATTAAATTGGTGGTGTTGTAAACTCTCTTCTTACTTACCCCTCATGATATATCAGCCTTCCACACGTTTCAAGTCGCAGTCGAAGCGTCGGTCTTTGTAATTTTATAGTGCTGCCACACTGCTGACATTTTTGCTAAAGTTTAGCCTGACGCCGCCGGTCTTAAAACTTTTAAGGTGGATACGAGACAGCGCTGCTGGGAAACCTCATTTTAGTGCAACTTATTAAATGTATATAGTTTAAAAAATATTTTTGTTTGTGTAATATGATTACTTTATTAATTTGTGTTAATCAGGATCATTTTTTGAGAAAAAAAATAATGAAAAAAAGATCGGCGTGTTATAATAAGGTTGATCGGCCGATCCGATCCACCTTAAACTTTTAAGATCGAAGGCCGATCCCGATCAGCGATCGGGACACCCCTAGTGTCTGGTGTTACTATAAAGTCCAGCTCTAGAACATCCAGTGTCTGGTGTTACTATAAAGTCCAGCTATAGAACATCCTGTGACTGGTGTTCCTATAAAGTCCAGTTCTAGAACATCCAGTGTCTGGTGTTCCCATAAAGTCCAGCTCTAGAATAACCAGTGACTGGCGTCCCTATAAAGTCCAGCTCTAGAATAACCAGTGACTGGTGTTACTATAAAGTCCAGCTCTAGAACATTCAGTGACTGGTGTTCCTATAAACTCCAGTTCTAGAACATCCAGTGACTGGTGTTCCTATAAAGTCCAGTTCTAGAACATCCAGTGTCTGGTGTTACTACAAAGTCCAGCTCTAGAACATCCTCTGATTGGTGTTCCTATAAAGTCCAGTTCTAGATCATCCAGTGTCTGGTGTTCCCATAAAGTCCAGTTCTAGAACATCTAGTGTCTGGTGTTACTATAAAGTCCAGCTCTAGAACATCCACTGACTGGTGTTCCCATAAAGTCGAGCTCTAGAACAACCAGTGACTGGTGTTACTATAAAGTCCAGCCCTATAACAACCAGTGACTGGCATCCAAATAAAGTCCAGCTCTAGAACAACCAGTGACTGGTGTTCCTATAAAGTCCTGCTCTAGAACATCCACTGACTGGTGTTCCTATAAAGTCCAGTTCTAGAACATCAAGTGACCGGTGTTCCTATAAAGTCCAGTTCTAGAACAACCAGTGACTTGTGTTCCGATAAAGTCCAGCTCTAGAACAACCAGTGACTGGTGTTCCTATAAAATCCAGTTCTAGAACATCTAGTGATTGGTGTTCCTATCAAGTCCAGTTCAAGAACATACAGTGAATGGCGTTCCTATAAAGTCCAGATCTAGAACAACCAGTGACTGGTGTTACTATAAAGTCCAGCTCTAGAACATCAACTGACTGGTGTTCCCATAAAGTCCAGCTCTAGAACATCCCCTGACTGGTGTTCCCATAAAGTCCAGTTCTAGAACAACCAGTGACTGGCATCCCAATAAAGTCCAGCTCTAGAACAACCAGTGACTGGTGTTCCTATAAAGTCCTGCTCTAGAACATCCACTGACTGGTGTTCCTATAAAGTCCAGTTCTAGAACATCAAGTGACCGGTGTTCCTATAAAGTCCAGCTCTAGAACAACCAGTGACTGGTGTTCCTATAAAGTCCAGTTCTAGAACATCTAGTGATTGGTGTTCCTATCATGTCCAGTTCAAGAACATACAGTGACTGGCGTTCCTATAAAGTCCAGTTCTAGAACAACCAGTGACTGGTGTTACTATAAAAGTCCAGCTCTAGAACAACCAGTGACTGGTGTTCCTATAAAGTCCAGTTCTAGAACAACCAGTGACTGGTGTTCCTATAAAGTCCAGTTCTAGAACAACCAGTGACTGGTGTTCCTATAAAGTCCAGCTCTAGAACAACCAGTGACTGGTGTTCCTATAAAGTCCAGCTCTAGAACAACCAGTGACTGGTGTTACTATAAAGTCTAGCTCTAGAACAACCAGTGACTGGTGTTCCTATATAGTCCAGTTCTAGAACATCCAGTGACTGGTGTTCCTATAAAGTCCAGCTCTAGATCAACCAATGACTAGTGTTACTATAAAGCCCAGCTCTAGATCATCCAGTGACTGGTGTTCCTATAAAGTCCAGTTCTAGAACAACCATTAGCTGTCGTTTCTGGCAGTGTCGCCTTACCTCTCGTCGCTTGCCCTCATTCTTGCTGTATTTGGAGAAGAGGCTGCAGAACAGGTTTCCACAGCAACAGGCAACATGGACCAGAGGACCCTCCTTCCCCAGACTCAGGCCCGATGACACCGCCAGCACCAGGGTCACCGTCTTGATGAGTAGGGTCCATTTGCCCAAGTATCCTCGGATGATGAATCCACTGAGGATTGTCTTGATCTGCACAGAACCAGAGTTTAGCCAGGTCTTCTTCTCACCACTCCCCCTGCTCAGGTATCTATGTTTGACTTCAATCAGATCAGGTGAGGGTGAGGCTCATCACACCAGCAGGGACCTCTTATCCATCCAGAGCATGGATCAACATCTGCTTACCTCTGGGATTCCAGATCCGCAGGCGTATGGGGCAAACACTCGCACCAGTGACACTGCAAGGAAGGAAAAGAGCAGCGCCCACAGGACGTACAGGAAGTAGTTCAACACATAAGCCCCGGCGCCCTGAAACACCACAAGAACACCGTTTGATTCTTCTCCTGCTTCCCTCACCCAGGACTTAATGCTGAACAAGTTTACAGAGAAGCACAAGGTCAAAACACCCCTGAACATCCCAGTTCTGACCTCGGTGTGGCCCGTCATCAGCTCCGCCCACTTCTGCCACTGTGGACACTTGTCCCGGTCGTCGAATGTGGTCTCATTGGACGTCCAACAGCACTGCTCGTGGCTGTACCAGAACGCCGACAGACACACGCCTTCCTTCAGGTCCGTCATCCAGTCCACAGCCAGGTCGATGACGCCAGCCAGCGTACCTGTGGACAGTAGGGGGAGCCCTCTGAAACGAGCGTTGTTGTCATAGTTACTACTCTCCATCCCCCTTGTAGACACAGACGACAGTCTTTTCAGTCCAACCCTTCAACTGAATGTTAAATCTGTTCTGGTAACTTCAAATAAGACTTAAAGGCCCATTTTTTTTCAAACTTTTGATTCTGTGCGACACTGATCTTTATCATCTTATCCATCTCATGTCTTTTAGATTTATCTCATCTGAAGACTTTCAAATCACATGAGCCAGTATGTTATTCACAACAAAACATGAATAATATGTATATTTAAACTTGGAAATTCTAGACTTTTATCCACTGAATGAGCAGGTGAATGATTTATGATTTTACCTTACTGATTGCCAATCATTTAAAGGCAGCCTGTATAAGAGTGTGGCTCCAGATCACATGGGGACAGCGTGTGACTACAGTCCACATGTCAAATGAACAGTAAAAGTGCACAAATTGTTATTCTAGTAAAAGATACACCTGATGGAAACACATCAACTTCACAAAAACCCCCAGATATAAAATAATTACACATATTAAACTCCTGCATAACACATTTTTACCCTCACATGGGCAGAAGTGAAAGGAAGACAAGATAACCCTGACCTGGAACAGCTCAGAATGACCCAGAATGACCCAGAATAACCTGGAGTCTTGAGCGGTTTCCCTGTGAGTGATGTCAGACTGACCTGAGAGGAGGCCGATGAGCAGCATGACCACCCATCCGGACCAGGCGTCCAGCAGGCTCTTGATCAGCTCCCAGACCGACTCCTTACTCTTACTGGTGATCTGGAGGACAGACAGCAGGTCAGCCACAGACACTTTTACCCAATTCAAATATAAGATTTTTATTTTAATTCCAGCTATTTTCTCAAGCTGTGGTCAATTTCATATTTATATGAGCGTATGTACTCAAAATGATTTAATTCATAAACAGGTGTTTTAAAAAGATAAAATATCCATCCATCGATCCATCCATTCTCCATCCATTCTCCATCCATCTATCCATCATCTATCCATCCACCCATCCATCTATCCATTGATCATCCATCACCTATCCATCCATCCATCCATCATCCATCCATTCTCCATCCATCTAGCATCCATCCATCAATCCATCCATTAATCATCCATCCATCTCTCCATCATCCATCCATCCATTCATCATCCATCCATTCTCCATCCATCTAGCATCCATCCATCTATCCATCATCTATCCATCCACCCATCCAGCATCCATCTATCCATCCATCCATCCACCCATCCATCCATCATCCATCCATCTATACATTCATCATCCATCCATTCTATATCTATCCATCCATCTATTCTCCATCCATCCATCCATCATCCATCCATCCACCATCCATCCATCATCCATTTATCCATCCACCCATCTATAACCCATCCACTCATCTATCCATCCTCCATTGATCTATCCATTCATCCATCATCCATCCATCCATTATCCACCCATCATCCATCCATCCATCCTCCACTGATCTATCCATCCATCCATCTATCACCCATCCATTGATCTATCCATCCATCCATCCATCTATCTATTATCCATCACCCATTCATCCTCCATTGATCTATCTAGTGCTGGGCAATATGACGATACATATCGTGGGGACGATAGAAAAGTGTGTATCGTGCCATTTCTCTTCTATCGTTTCTATAGTTTCTAACCTAATTTTATCAATTATTGCAGCAAATATGTAATTAAATAACCTGCAACAATAAATTTGATAGAATCATATCTACTTCTACAAAGTAGCCTTTTATGTTTGCACTTTTATTCATGGTTAATGCCTTAAACAGAGTTCTCTTCAACCCTGATGTTTACTTTAGACACTTTATATTGTTTTGCAACTTTGCACTACAAGGTTACAGATTTCAGAAAGTTGAAAAATAATTTGTGTTTATTTTTTATAGCTTACCTTCAGTGGAAAAATGTGTTTTTCCTCTTAGAAACTGTTGTGCACTTTAAAAATATGTGAAAGCTACTGTACCTCTGTACCTACCTGTTTTTGCTGCACTAAAATGTATGTTTGTGACAGTTCAGCTAAATGTCTTTCAACATAAAGTTGAAAAGTAAGCAATGAAATTTTCGTCAAACTTTTCAGGGAATAACTAAAAAACATACTTTATTATGGTATATCGTGATATATATCGTTATCGTGATATAAAATAGTCCATATCGTGATATATGATTTTTTCCATATCGCCCAGCACTAGATCTATCCATCCATCCATCCATCCATCCATCCATTATCCATCACCCATTCATCCTCCATTGATCTATCTATCCATCCATCCATCCATCCATCCATCCATCCATTATCCATCATAGAGCCGTGCGATATTACGATATATATCGTAGTACGATATAAAAACGTCTACCGTACGATAGAGCCGTCTATCGTTTATATCGTAATTTTAACTACATTAATCAGAGAGCGCTCTAATTGCAGCACCTCGCCACTACTTTGCGGCGGCATTTACGTCACCCGCGACTTTACGGCACTGACACTGCAGCATGCACAGGAGGAGAGATGGACGTAAACAGCAACATGGAGGGGGTGGTGAGTTCGGAGGAAAGTTTGGAGGACAGACCTGTTGAGAATGCAGGGGGAAACGAGCCAGAGGAGGAACTGATACCAAAAAGAGTGAACCGGAGTTCTATGGAGCGATAGGAGTGCCACATTAATAAATAAATAAATAAATGTGGAAATATAAAGAGAAATAAATAAATAAATAAATGTGGACATATAAAGAGAAATAAATAAATAAATAAATGTATGTGGAAATATAAAGAAATAAATATATAAATAATATCTGTGGAAATATAAGGAAATAAATAAATATCTGTGGAAATATAAAAGGAATAACCTAATCCCTGTGGAATCTAAGGGCCCTCAATCTTAATAAATGTGGAAATATAAAGAGAAATAAATAAATGAAAAGGAAAATCATCTTTAATTTTCGTATTGCATTTGCTTTTCCTTTTTGGCACTCCTGTGACACAAGGATAAAGCAATGACAAAATGCTTGGTGGACTGAGCTGTCAATCAAATGGCTCTGGGCGGGGCTTCCTGTCCAGGATGGATAGTCGTTCCCTGATCACTGGATTTCTGCCTGGCGGTATGGGCGCTAACTCATAGATATGTATGCTAGCGTTTAGCCTGAAGTCACCAGCGCTGAGGAGGACCAGTGTTGCCAACTTAGCGACTTTGTCGCTATATCTAGCGACTTTCCAGACCCCCCTAGCGACTTAATTTGTAAAAAGCGACTAACGACAAATCTAGCGACTTTTTCTGGTGATTTAACGACTCACTGGCACTCAAACCGCTAGGTTTGAAGCCATCACTTGGCTGCTGATGGCTGCTGTCTGCCTCGCGAGCCGCGCTTCTCTCTCTCTTTCTCTCTCTCTCTCCCCCCCCCCGGGCCAACCGTCCGACCGTCCGTCTGTGTCCGTCCGTCGCATCTAGCGACTTCTAGCGACTTCCGGGACAGCCTCTAGCGATTTTTCTCATTGGAGAGTTGGCAACAGTGCAGAGAGAGAGAATGTACGCTAGCATACATATCTATGAGTTAGCGCCCATACCGCCAGGCAGAAATCAAGTGATCAGGGAACGACTATCGAGCCTGGACAGGAAGCCCCGCCCAGAGTCATTTGATTGACAGCTCAGTCCACCAAGCGTTTTGTCATTGCTTTATCCTTGTGTCACAGGAGTGCCAAAAAGGAAAAGCAAATGCAATACGAAAATTAAAGATGATTTTCCTTTTCATTTATTTATTTCTCTTTATATTTCCACATTTATTTATTTATTTATTTCCCTTTATATTTCCACATGTATTTATTTATTTCCTTTTATATTTCCACATGTATTTATTTATTTCTCTTTATATTTCCACATATATTTATTTATATATTTATTTCTCTTTATATTTCCACATATATTTATTTATTTCTCTTTATATTTCCACATTTATTTATTTATTTATTTATTTTCTTTATATTTCCAAATGTATTTATTTATTTATTTATTTATTTATTCTCTTTTTATTTCCACATTTATTTATTTATTTATTTATTTATTTATTAATGTGGCACTCCTATCGCTCCATAGAGTTCTGTCGCTTGGCTTTGGTTCGGATTTAAAAAGAATGACATCGACCAGAGCACGGTAATTTGTAAAATATGCTGCCAGCAAGTGATTACGAGGTACTCCAACACTACAAAGCTCTTCTATCATTTAAAAACACGGCATGAAAAACAGTACAACGACAGCTTGAAAGTCCGACCTAACCCAAAACCGCGCAGTGAAAAAGAGAAGAAAAAAGACTGCCGTGCTAAAGTTCAAGAGGAACTTAAACATGTAGAATATTATGCATTGACGACCGACCTGTGGACGAGCAGAGTCACACAGCCGTATATGAGCCTAACGGTTCATTACATCAACAGTGAGTAGCAGGTGCCTACAGACGAGTTATTTCCCCGAAGACCACACGGGAGTGATGATAGCCACAGCCCTAAGAGAAGCACCTGAGTCTTGGGAGCTCCATGAAGATAGGCTCATCTGCGTGACCACAGATAATGCAACCAGTAACATCAGTGCACTCCAGCTGAACAAGTGGAACAGACTACAGTGCTTTGGGCACCGCCTGCAGCTGGCCATAGGTGAGTGGAGTTCAATATCATTCAGTTAATATTATATGCTTTGAAATGTTTGTGTAATTACCTGCTCGACTGTCGACTGTTAAAATATGTTTATATATATAATATATATATATATATATTATTACAATATAAAAAAATTTTAGTTAACAAATAAAAATAAAAATGACTTTAAATAACTTGAAAACTAACTGGAACAATATTGTGTACTCACTAAACTAAACTAAAAACTAAATTTAAAAAGCAGACAATTCATTAAGTTTAGAGTAAAATGTTGCCTTCAAACTGTATTTGTTGAAAAACACCAAAGTATAGTTATGCTGATCTATACATTTTATATGAAATAGCTATATTACAATTATCTGCTGCTGTCCAAACATGTTTTAATTTTAACTATTTACAAAGTTTGCACCTTCTTCTGTATCCTCTCTCTGTAACAGAGAACAGCCTGAAAACACCTCCTCAAACCCAAGCAGCTGTGAAACCTGCAGTTGGGATCTGCAAGCAGGTGACTGGTGCCATCTCCAACTCTTTTAAGAGAAGACGTGACCTGGCAAAGGCTCAACTTGACCTTGGCCTGCCCATCCACCAGCTCAAGAGTGAGACCCCCACCAAAAAAAAAAAAAAAAAAAATCTATGTATCCCGGCAACCAGCTCTCCGTCAGAGCGGGTCTTCAGTGTGAGTGGGAACATTGTTACATGTAAGAGAACTTGTCTCAAGCCTGAAAAAGTTGACCAGCTTGTGTTCTTAACCTCTGAAACAGTTTACACTTAATTAGCACTTTTAGTTGTTACTTGAAAGGCATACTTGAATGTTACTTGAAGCAACTTTATGTCATTGTTTACATCATTTCTTTGCACTTTATACTTGATACTACTATACAAAGTATACTATACTTTTATTTATACTTGAAACTGATTATTATGTGGACCATTTGTCCACTGGATATTTGTGTTTTATATTATTTTTTTTAATTTATTTTTTAATTTTTTACTGTATGGAATTAAATATGTGTTTGGTAAATAAAAGGAGAAAAGATAAGAGAAATCGCCATTCATTTCATATATAATTTTAAGACAAAATAATATATCGGGATATATATCGTTATCGGGATATAAAATTGTCTATATCGGGATATAAAAAAAATTCCATATCGCACAGCTCTAATCCATCACCCATTCATCCTCCATTGATCTATCCATCCATCCATCCATCCATCCATTATCCATCACCCATTCATCCTCCATTGATCTATCTATCCGTCCATCCATCCATCTATCCATCCATCACCCATTCATCGTCCATTGATCTATCCATCCATCACCCATCCATCCTCCATTCATCTATCCATCCATCCATCCATCCATCCAGCATCCCATTTCAAGCATTTTATCCAAAATTCCAGCCCTTGTCTGACCCGCTAACCCGAACCCTGACCTTGCGGTGGCGATCCGTGTCCCTGGACTTCTCCCTCAGCCAGTCGATGGTGTGGAAGTCCTCATACGTCCCCACGTCTGGGAACGGCTCATCCAGGAAGTCCATCAAGGTCCCAGTTCCATTCATCTCTTCTACGGGCGTGGAAGCGCTGGCACCTGGAGGAGGACAGTGTCATTACAGTCAGCATGCCAGCTTCTCCATCTGCTCTGTGACCGGTTCACCTGGTTGGTACATCTGCTGCTGAGCCAACATGAGCATCCTGCAGCTCTACTGCAGACCAGCTATCTATAAATGGATCCAAGCCAAACCCACCTGGACCGGACAGACAGCAGAGCTCCTCCTCCACAAGACTCAGACAGCTCTGTTGTTCTTGGAACATTACAGGAAATGCTTTTCTACCCTACATTTATGACATCACATCTGCATGACAGATGTGACTCTGCATTACTTAGACACACTGCAGTCCACATGACCTGCACTCCAGCATGTCGGTTTAACTACGTTTAATAGATGGATCCATGACCTGTTGACTAGTATTACTGCCATCTATCTGTGGGTTAGGGGGTAACATTAGTTTATATTTACTACACCCCCAATTCCAAAATCGTTGTGCCTCCAGAAGACACAGCTGGATGTCTGCAGCATCACCTGGATCACTGACTACCTGACTGACAGACTAACTAACAGACTGTTTAAAGGGTTAATGATCTCAGTGGATGGAAACTTCTGACTCTGAAGGAAGAAAGGAAAGTTCTCCCTCTCATCGTTCTGGTATTTACTAAGTATAAATAACTGTAGGTATATATTTGAAGGGAGAGAGACGGTATCGTCGTTAGCAGCGGAGGCTAACTCAGCATCTCCTCACGTTAGCATCTAAATCTCGATAAAAGCGTGTCTGTACCTTCTCCAGCCTCCATGTCGCAGTCCGTCCTCGCCGCGGTGGATGGAAAAACGCTTCAGCTCAGTGACTGCTTTACATTCATGCGAGTAAAGCGGACATTTGATCAGATTTACACACAAACAAAAACGCCCACATCAGACGAAGATGCTGCTGCAGCTGCTAATCTCGCGATGACTCCATAACCTTCTTCTTCTCCGTTTGGCCAACAACCACGGTGTCTTAGCGCCCCCTACTGGCAGGGAGAATCCACTGGAATTACATTTAAAAAAAAAGACAACAGCGTCGTTTCACACCCAGCCGTACTTGTTATACTGGTGGACAGAAACTAATGACAAAACTGCCTTTTCCAGCTTCCGTAGTTCACGCAGTCGGTGGTCGAGCCAGCAGAGCGCTCCAGAAGCTGCAGAATAACGACACCTGGCGGCAAAAACGAGAACGCCAACCAGACGAGGAAAAAAGATTTATGTCTTAAAAAACACATGGCATATCCAGACTAACTTATGCTGCTATAACTTTGGGTGTTGATCATAACATCTGTAAGGATACTGACAAAAAATTAATCTGTAATTTTGTTGGAAAAACTAAAGACATCATATAAGAAAATCTGTGATGATGAATAATGATAAAAAGCCTTGACTTCACAGTTAAATGGATTAAACCTCATTGAAATGAACCTTGCTCCATATGGAGGTTCATTTGTCTTCTGATTTAGAGGCCTGAAATTAATCTTACTTTGGAATTAAATGTTGATCAGATCCCTGCCAGGACCCAAACCCTGTTCTGGTCTCTTATTTACAAGCACAACTTTTCACCAAATAGATATTTTATTTGTAATAACAGATTTATGTGTTAAGAAGAAAACCTTTGGTTTTCACAACTGGTTTCACAATCACATTGTATTTGTAGGTCTTTTATTTTTTTTTTAAAATAATGGGTAAACTTGTCATATAAGATGATGGTAGTATAACACTTAACTGGTTTGTTTTGTTACTTCTTAATGTTTTTAAATCACGTTGTTAATATTTTACAGTAATTAAAAACATATCTTAAAAAGATTGAGGATTTAAAGCACATTTCTTTAATTTTAATGACCTCTCAGGGCCCACCTGCAGTACCGCGACGGCCCACCAGGGTGCCGCGGCCCACACTTTGGGAATCACTGGTCTAGAAGATTGCAGTTCATATCTGTCCGGGCAGGAGGGGGAGCGGGGCCGCCCGCGGGCGAAACGCCACCATCTGCTGGTCAAAAAAGGGTACTGCAGAAAAAAAAAAAAAACATCTAATCCTTAACGGAGCCGCGAAGGCTTCTTGTGCAGATCGAATGTAAATTTCTCTAAATGTAATTTAAATATCTTTAAATGTAAAGATTTAAAGATAGAGATAATGATTGACTCCCATTGAGATCTTTAATGAGTCATTGTTGTAACTTGTTTGGTTGGATGAATGTTGTATTTATAAGTTTCATAAGTGCTATTTGTCCATGAGATGCTGTTATGAGATTCTGAAAGCTCTTTTCTTTCCATCCATCCATCCATTTTCTATACCCGTTTTATCCTTGAAGGGTCACGGGGATCTGCTGGAGCCTATCCCATTCTTCTTTTCTTTCATTTATGCAAATTTCAAATCACTTTGAGGACAGCGATTCAGAAAGAGGAGCTGAAAGGAGAATGAGAAAGATGGATACTTGGATCTTGACTGTGGAGTTAGTGAATGCAGATGTTTTCATTCAGATCTTTACCAGCCACCTCTTGTATTTTAGTTTCTACTTAATAAAGTTTTGTATTCAGGGAAGTTAGTTCAGTATAATGTGATGAAGTCACATGAACACAATCATTTGGGGTTGATGTACAACCTCTGCTAAATGAAGAGTGGATTCTAAGTGTGGAGGAAATAAATGAGGAATAAAGATGCTCTAATTCAATGTCACTCGTGTCTTTACTACAATAAGAAATGAGACATGAAGCTCGAGAGCTGAAAGAGTCACAACAAAGATTTATTTTGTTGTCACAAAAATCACAACCAAATCACATCAGATCACAAACAAATGCAGAACATTAATCTGCCTCAGCAGGCTTGAACAGAAGCATCCAGAATGAGACATAAAGCTTCAGAGCTAAAAGATTCAAAACAAAGATTTATTTTGTCACAACAAAAATCACAAACAGAAGCAGAATATAACTATTAAAATATATTTTATATTATAATCAAATATAACTATTTACATAATGCTGAACATATAATAAAATAGTAAAAGATCTATGTAAAATATAACTATTTACATAATATTGAACATAAAATAGCAAAACATCAATATAAAACATGATAGAAAGTCAAAATATAACAGTGTATTTACATAATATTAAACATAATAGTAAAACGTATATACATCTATAAAGCAGTCAGTCCTTTTCTTCATGCTTCCTCTTCTTCATTTCCTCCTTCCACTCCTCCACAGACTTTCCACCGACAGCTGCACAGTAAGATACACCTGCGATGCCAGTGTGGCCCATCTCTGATGTTTTTGGCTGACCACACCTGCTGCATGTGTACTGCATTGTCCGCTTCCGGGTCTTTGCTGGTGGTCCCTCTGCTGCTGCAGCAGCCTCACCTGCCTCCCTCCTCCTGTAGGCTGTTGACCTGGCTACATACTGAGGAGGAGGAGGCAGTGGAAGTGGGGGATTTTGGGGCCAGGAGGAGAAGCCTTGGAGTAGGAGGAGTAGGAGTAAAGAGGAGGCGGAGGAGGAGGGAGACCCCTGGAGGACGGCCCTGGCTGCTCCTCTGGTAGATTATAATTAAAGGGCTGCCCCCCCGTCCCACTTGAAGCAGGAACAGCTCTTTTGCTGGAGCCAGGGGCTGCTCAGCCACAGCCGGAGCAGGGACGATGCCAGCTCCCTGCTCCAGGATGGCCCTCTCCCACTTCTTCTGCCGGCGGGTGAACATGGACAAACAAAAACATGCTGACATCAGATCCATGATCTTTCACTAGAAGAAAATGGAAGACGCCGGGTCAGTGACAGAGCTCTCACCACTGAGACAGAGTCCTCTGATTCAACTCAAAGAACCAGAACCAGCACCATCTCTCTGATGGCCACGTAGTCAGCGTGGACGAGGGACCAGCGGGTCCTCACGATCCCTCCCACGCGTGTAGCTGCAGGATGGAGACGGCAGAGCTGGCTGCAAACAGCCTCCACCAGGCGGCTGGCATCTGGCCAGTTTACAGGGCCGGAGTTCAGTCCAAGAAGTGTCCAAGACAAAGTGTTCAGATATAACAGGTATCAACAGGAGGAACTGAACTGGACCACTCACTGTCTGTTAAGCTCCGGCAGGCGTTGCCAGAGCGCCATGAGTCGGTCCAGACTCCTACTTCCACCAGGGCCTTGGCCAGTTTCAGGACGTGCTGGTATCCTGGCTGACCATCAGGACCCTGGACCTCCTCCTGAGCAAAAAATGAAACAGAAAAACAGCTGCTGTGAGCAAATAAAACTGAACATCCACGGTTTTAAATTGAGTAGCCGTTTGCCATAGAAATCTTTTGCTTTCATTCCAATATTTGTGTTAAAGGAAGTTGAGGGTGTGGCGGTTACCTCAGAGTCTGAGGAGTGCTGCGGAGCAGGAGTCTGGCTCTCAGAGGCTTTGGGAGAGTCATCATCAGGGGCGGCTAGACTGGACGGCTCAGACCTGGGTGGGTCTGCCTGGGATGCTGCGCTGCTGGCAGAGGTTTCTGGTACCAAGAAGGTCGGGTCCTGGACGTCCTCCTCTACGCCTTCATCCGCCTCTTCCAGTGTGGCGACCACAACATCCTCGTCCGGAGCGTCAAGGTCTGAGTTGATGGTCTCAGATAGGGATGCACGATAACTGTTTTTTAAAACCGATAACCGATAACTTTCAGCTCCTAAAGGCCGATACCAATAACCGATAACACACACATATACCTAAGATCATTACATCAATACTATGAACGAAATCAAAAATAGTTTTGACTTTTTAAATGAACAGATATTTATTTTTTCCAATGAAAAACTATTGGCAAGCCTCTCAAACATTTTCTTAAATCTATCAAACAAACCTATTTGATATCTCACATTAACTTAAATAAGGTTCATTACTGACTGATATAAAAAAAAAATAAAGGCTCCTTGAACTGATGGAAATACATGCATCAAAATTACTAACTGAAAAAGATTAACATTTAAATGATTTTGGCTTGTGGTTTCATTTAAATTAATACCTTTAATTAAGGTAAATGAGGTTCAGAAGTTTTTATTTTTTAAATCTCATAGAAGCTTTAGATGAGAGGAATGAGGGAGAGGAGAGGGGAGGAGAGACTCCTGCTGGATTGCGCACATTAGCATTAGCTTCAGTTAGCGCTATTTCAAAACTCCATGGAAGCGATTGTTATGTTGTAGGTGGCTGATCGGGTTTTACGTATTAAAGCTTATGCTTGTGCTTCGTCACAAATAACCACCAAACTATCTTCTTCTGAAACTTTTTTTTTTTTTTAAATGCTTTATTTATTCATTTTCAAAACATTTTCAAACCACCCAGGTACATAACAACCTGAACAATTACCCCCTTCATCCCACCCGCCTCCCCCAAAACAGGCTAGGGAGAAAAAAAAAAAAAAAAGGGGGAAAAGAAGAGAAAAAAGAAAGAAAAAGGGTGAAAGCTGTACTCTACAGTGTAACAAGAGTTTCTGTGGCAATCTGGGACTGTTTAAAATTGTACTTTGAAAAATTACAGACATATGAATATTCAGACATGGTCAAGATGTGAAGGTGTCATGAGGGTCCTCTCCGCTGTATAATATGATCGAGAAATGGTTGCCATATCTGATGGAACCTGTCTGATTTTCCTGACAACTCAAATCGAATTTTTTCTATATATAAAGTATTTGAGAGCTCTGTGAGCCAGGCTTCAAAGCTTGGTGTTGTTTCTTTGTTCCAGACTTTGAGAATAATTTTCTTTGCAATAACCATCCCATACTGTATTGACAGAGCCTCCCAGTGGCTAAGAGTATCAAGCTGGTGGGACCAGCCAAGGATGCCGGTCTCTGGGTCTGGCAGGAGATCATGTCCATAAACCGCGGAGTAAAAGTGAAAAACTTCATGCCAAAATCTACCAAGTTTGTTGCAGAACCAGAGCATATGTGCCAGCGTACCATCAGACTGTTTACATTTTACACATAACGGTGAAGTAGATGGAAAGAAAGAATGCAGTTTAACACGTGAATAATGGAGTCTATGTATAACCTTGTATTGTATTAGTTGGTGTCTTGAATTGATTGAGCATGTATGTATGCTATGAAGACATTTACGCCATGCATCCTCCGAGATGGTGGTGCCTATTTCCCTCTCCCAGCACTCTCTCAGATGTTGTGTACTCGGGGCAGTTTGAGCTGCAAACAAATTTACAAACATGGACACCAGCTTTTTGGTCCCTTTGCTAAATGAGAGTAGACTTCGTCTGATGAATTATAAGTTTCAAAGTTTGCAATGTTTGCTCTAGCGTAGTTCCTAACTTGCAGGTACCTGAAAAAATGAGATGGTTGTAAATCAAATTTCCTTTTGAGTTGGTCAAATGAGGCAAAAACATTGTCAATGTATAAGTCTCTCAAAGTGGTCAGGCCTTTCCCATTCCAGATAGAAAAAACTGAATCTGACTGGGAGGGGAGAAATGCATGATTATGACAAATGGGGGCAAAAATAGAAGTGTTTGTTAGACAAAATATTTTTTTAATCTGATACCACACCTTTAAAGAATGTTCTACTATCCGTCCAGTTCCTTTAAATGACCCAGAATTTCTCTTTGTTGTATTGAGTAGTGCTGGGAGGGAGGTACCAGTGATGTCCTGTTCTATAGCCAGCCATGGTGGGGTGGTATCATTAGGTTCTACTGGATAAGCTTGCTGCCAATACACCAGTGCTCGTGCATTAGCTGCCCAATAATAATGTTGGAATAAAGGAAGTGTTAGCCCCCAGCCCCCCCAATTCTTTTGACTTGCAAAGGTGTTTCTTATTTATACGATGCGGTTTGTATCCCCAAACGAAAGGTATAATGATCGAGTCCAATGTTCTGAAAAACCTTTTAGACAGAAAAATGGGTACATTCTGAAATATGTATAAAAACCTAGGTAAGGTCACCATTTTTATAGCATTAATTCTGCCAATCATTGATATGGGGAGTGTTCGCCAAAATTCAATATCGATTTTAAGTTTGTCGATCAAAGCTTCATAGTTTAATGTATAAAGCTGTTCAAATTGTTTGGGAATTGTAGTTCCAAGATACTTCACTTGGGTGGTAACTTTTACTGGCAGGTTTTTGAGGAAGTTGGGGTCTAAGTCTTCACTCAAAGGCATAAATTCACATTTCTGCCAATTTATACTATAGCCTGATAGCTTACCAAAAATTTTAATTTGATCCAGTAATGCTGGGAAGGATTTTTCAGGCTGGGATAAGAACAGGACTACGTCATCAGTGTACAACGCCATATAATGATCCAATTTACCCAAATGTATCGGAATAATTTTCGGGTTGCATCTAATGCTTACTGCAAGGGGCTCGATACACAGAGCAAACAACAGAGGGCTCAGGGGGCAGCCCTGTCTAACACCACGATGCAGATTGAAAGGGTGCGATCTATCCGAGTTGGTGAGGACTGATGCAGTTGGATGCGCATAAAGCATCTCTACCCATGAGCAAAAACTTTCACCCAGGCCAAATTCTCTAATTGTTGACACCATAAATTTCCAATCCACCTGGTCAAATGCCTTGTGCACATCCAGTGTGAGTATTGCAGATTTTGCCTTGTTTTGTTTGCTATATACAATGTTTAATAATCTACGAACATTAAAAAAGGAAAATCTCCTGGGAATAAACCCCACCTGGTCCAGGTGTATAATGGTTGCAATATGTTTATTTAATCTATTTGCTAAAATTTTGGTGAAGACTTTAAGGTCATTCCCAAGAAGAGCGATAGGCCGGTAAGATGATGGATCAGTTTGATCTTTATCTTTTTTCAATATTAAAGATATGTTTGACCCATATAGTGAGTCTGGTAATCTTTTATTCCTTATTGATTCTCTAAACATTCTCAGTAATAGAGGGGCCACATCATCCACAAATGCTTTATAAAAGTCAATACCAAGGCCATCCGGGCCAGGAGACTTTCCGCTCGGGAACTCCTTTATAGCTGTGACAACCTCCTGTAATGTAATTTCAGCATTGAGTTCATTTTGCGCGTCACAGCCTATTTTAGGAAGTGAGAGAGCGCAAAAATTTGAGAATATCCTCTTCTGCTGTAGGGCTTTGAGATTTATATAAATTTTCATAAAAATCCCTGAAGCATTTATTTATTTCAACAGGGTCCCTAACAGTAGAGCCTGCCTGGTTTTTAATTTCGTGAATAGCCCTGTTAGCCTGTGCCCCTCGCAGCTGGCGTGAAAGAAGAGGGCCCGGTTTATCCCCCAACTCAAATTGCTTGTGCCTCACTTTCAACAGTAAAGTATTAATTTGTTGAGAGAGGATACTGTTATATTCATGCTTCTTCTGAAACTTTAACGAAGTTCCGCACCGCCATATTTGTTGTGATCAGCACAATGCATGCTGCATTCAAGGTGTAACGTAAATTCCGACGTTTGCTCGTTTGCTAGTAGTTCTTTCAGCCTTTTCTATTTTTTTCTATTTTGTATGTGTAACATGTGGGAGAATACTGCAAATATCAATTCAAGTCAGCAACTACCAAAATTATGACCGAGTTAACGAGTTGTTTTCTGGCATGAGTGGGTATTCTTGATTTTCCTTATTGAGTAATCATTTTTCTGATTATGCCGACGTTACTTGAACATAACATTCACATTCACTGAATGACCGGTTCAGAACACCGGTCATTCAAGTCTCAGAGGGAGCAAGGCACCTGCCGTGTTGGCAGAAATATATATGTTATCGGGACTATTCGGTCATGATATCGGACTTATCTGGATGACATCATAATTTCCTGTTATCGGCCCGATAGTTATCATACACCCCTAGTCTCAAACCATCCAGCCTGTCTGCTGGTAAAGGTACTCCAAACCAATGAGCTTCCCTGGGAACAAACAGAAACAGAGTTAATAGATTGTTATTGATTATAACAGTACATGGAATAACAAAGGATGCCCTCATGTCATCTACCTGTGTATGCAGCAGGCTGGTAAAATCCTTAACCACCTGAAGGCCAAGCACCCTTTGAATCACACCTCAGCGAGTCGGTACCACCTCATCAACCCAGCTGCCATCCTGGACAGGCCGTCAGAGCCCTCAGAGCAGGTCAGGACACTGATGAGGACCTGCCCGTACTCGTTACCCACATTAGTTACCCAGGCAGCTGTGTCTGAGCTTCTTCACCTGGACAGAAATATTTCTGAGTGAGTACAGGAACAGAGCTGAGGTTTACCAACAGCTGGAAGGAAGGACTACAGTATCAAAGTGAGAAAAACCTTCTTGGTGGAGTCCATCTTTAAAATGGATCCAAAGGTAGACGTGATCCTGCTCTTGTTCTCGTGCAACCGAGTCAGGACATCGTAGCCGTAGACCGTCAACAGCCAGACGGGTGAAGGCACGGGGGGCATCTGGGGTGGTGGTGGAAACCGTTACATCACGGCGCACAAGGACAAGAACTGCTCACAGATGCCGTGGTACTGGATGGCTCTCCGCATCCAAAAGACCGAGTGCTATTCCTGCAGGGTGTCCACAGCCGAGTGGCGCTGTTGCCCACGGTGCCAGACCTCAGCTGTGCTGTCACCCTCTGATCACAGGACAGCCTGCGGAAACCAGAATTATAAGAGCGACAACACAGCTACCACAGTTTTACATTCATGTGTTGTAGCTGCTTCTTACTTGTATGTGAGCACAGCTGGAAACTGGCAGCTATAAGTGGGAGGCAGCTGGCTTACGATATCCTGTGACCAACCTCCCGACCTTCTTCTTACATCCACGGCATTCCAGGTACTCAGTGGCCACAAGGTACCAGCCGTCGATGTCCAGGACCCTCCGGATGGTCCTGTACAGTCCAGCCTTTGTCAGGGGTCTGTTGCACAAAGGCTGGGGGGCCGTCAGCATCCACAGGAACAGCCGACACGCAAAGAAGGGGTCGGGGGATGCTGGAGTCTGGTTGTAGATGGGCCGGGGCTGGGGAGGGTACCACCAGAGATTGAGCTCACCGGTGAGCCGAGGCCTCCTCAAGCTGTCCCTGGTGAACAGCACCCGGCTGATCTGTCCTGCTGCTCGGCCGAAAGAGTTGCTGGCCACGAGCTGGGCAGCAGCTGGACAGACGACACGCAGCAGGTTCAGCTTCTGATCTTATCTGCATCACTGACTAGCAGAACTGCAACAATCTCTGTCTGATATCTCACCTGAGCATCTCCAGCAGCTGCTGGTGAAGGAAGCAGGAAGGCAGGGCCAGGAACCTCCTCCCTGGGTCCAGACGCTGGTGAAGGAAGCAGGAAGCCAGGGCCAGGAACTTCCTCCCTGGGTCCAGACGCTGGTGAAGGAAGCAGGAAGGCAGGGCCAGGAACCTCCTCCCTGGGTCCAGACGCTGGTGAAGGAAGCAGGAAGGCAGGGCCAGGAACCTCCTCCCTGGGTCCAGACGCTGGTGAAGGAAGCAGGAAGGCAGGGCCAGGAACCTCCTCCCTGGGTCCAGACGCTGGTGAAGGAAGCAAAGGCCAGGAACTCCTCCCTGGGTCCAGGAACTTCCTCCCTGGGTCCAGACGATGGTGAAGGAAGCAGGAAGGCAGGGCCAGGAACCTCCTCCCTGGGTCCAGACGCTGGTGAAGGAAGCAGGAAAGGAAGGGCCAGGAACCTCCTCCCTGGGTCCAGACGCTGGTGAAGGAAGCAGGAAGCCAGGGCCAGGAACTTCCTCCCTGGGTCCAGACGATGGTGAAGGAAGCAGGAAGGCAGGGCCAGGAACCTCCTCCCTGGGTCCAGACGCTGGTGAAGGAAGCAGGAAGGCAGGGCCAGGAACCTCCTCCCTGGGTCCAGACGCTGGTGAAGGAAGCAGGAAAGGAAGGGCCAGGAACCTCCTCCCTGGGTCCAGACGCTGGTGAAGGAAGCAGGAAGGCAGGGCCAGGAACCTCCTCCCTGGGTCCAGACGCTGGTGAAGGAAGCAGGAAGCCAGGGCCAGGAACTTCCTCCTCCCTGGGTCCAGACGATGGTGAAGGAAGCAGGAAGGCAGGGCCAGGAAGGAACAGGGCAGGCCAGGAACCTCCTCCCTGGGTCCAGATGCTGGTGAAGGAAGCAGGAAAGGAAGGGCCAGGAACCTCCTCCCTGGGTCCAGACGCTGGTGAAGGAAGCAGGAAGGCAGGGCCAGGAACCTCCTCCCTGGGTCCAGACGCTGGTGAAGGAAGCAGGAAGGCAGGGCCAGGAACCTCCTCCCTGGGTCCAGACGCTGGTGAAGGAAGCAGGAAGCCAGGGCCAGGAACTTCCTCCCTGGGTCCAGACGCTGGTGAAGGAAGCAGGAAGGCAGGGCCAGGAACCTCCTCCCTGGGTCCAGACGCTGGTGAAGGAAGCAGGAAGGCAGGGCCAGGAACCTCCTCCCTGGGTCCAGACGCTGGTGAAGGAAGCAGGAAGCCAGGGCCAGGAACTTCCTCCCTGGGTCCAGACGATGGTGAAGTAAGCAGGAAGGCAGGGCCAGGAACCTCCTCCCTGGGTCCAGACGCTGGTGAAGGAAGCAGGAAGCCAGGGCCAGGAACCTCCTCCCTGGGTCCAGACGATGGTGAAGGAAGCAGGAAGGCAGGGCCAGGAACCTCCTCCCTGGGTCCAGACGCTGGTGAAGGAAGCAGGAAGCCAGGGCCAGGAACCTCCTCCCTGGGTCCAGACGATGGTGAAGGAAGCAGGAAGGCAGGGCCAGGAACCTCCTCCCTGGGTCCAGACGCTGGTGAAGGAAGCAGGAAGGCAGGGCCAGGAACCTCCTCCCTGGGTCCAGACGGTGGTGAAGGAAGCAGGAAGGCAGGGCCAGGAACCTCCTCCCTGGGTCCAGACGGTGGTGTCCCCGCAGGCTCGACCACAGCGAGAGGCTCAGGAGGCAGAAGAGGGTCCTGAATCTCCTGCGAGGCCTCCAGAAGCTGCTCGTCTGTGGGCTCACTCGGCCGGACCGGGATGTCAATAATCCTCTGAGGGAGGGAGGCAGAGGAGGTGGTGGCATGGGCAGAGTTTTCAGGGGGGCAGGGGGAGCATTTCTCCCCCTGGTGGCTGAAATATGTAATTGCATTGTCAACGAACTGGCAAAAATAAATAAATGTTTTTGACCGTAATGTTTTTTTTAAGTAAACTAAACAAAATAAACTGCAGTATATTGTGACAGTTAAAAGACATTTTTTCTTTAACATCTACTGTGTACTGTATCCTGTTGCAACTACTGGTTTTCAACATCATCTAATCTTGGACTTCATGGTTTCGTGGTGAGTGTATCTTGCGTGCCATCATGTGCGCGCGAGTTTGCGCATATGTGTGCATGCGCGCCGGTTCGCGTGAGAGTGCGCCCGTTTGTTGAAAGTGCTTAACAATTTTTGCCCCCCCGATGCAAAAGTCAAACTACGCTTATGGTGGCAGGAGGTGGAGCAGCCTGGACAGCTGGTGTAGAGGCTACACCTGAGGCTGGAGCAGAAATGACATGTTTTAATGACACCTATGAACTCAACCCAAATGTGTGCAGACACTGCAAGCGAAAGCAGGATGCTATGAAGGATGTGAGCAGAATCTGATCATTATTCAGGACGTGCAGAGATGGATGGCAGATGAGGAAGCGCTAAGGTGGTTGACTACAGGAGATGAAGGCTGGAGTTTATCTACAGGTGATGTGATTAGCGAGGATTTGGCAGGTGAGTAGAAGCGCCCCAGTCAGTGATCAATGAGTTACAGCACAGAGAAACAATAAAGTTTTGATGTCACCCAAACTTACTGTGTCTTGTCTCGATTGTTTCCCTTTACTTCAATATTTTTAAAGCAGAAAAAGAAGAATAATTAACATCAAAAACAATGTTTCCGTTACCAATAATTTCTGTAGTGATTGAAACTACATGACTGATACTTACAGTCCTCTATGTCAACTGTTTCTCTGACCAGCTCTACATCAGAAGGTTCCTCAGCTGGTCTCAGGGGGAGAGCTGGTCCAGAGGGTCTGGAGAGGGCTGCAAACACTAGATCATCTGAACTCATGACATTTACTAAACTAAACTTGATTTTACTTCCCATCAGCTCAAGCTCACCTGCAAATGCAGTTTTACCAGAAGACACCAGCTTCTTCACTTTTGACTGCATTTCCACCAGAACGCCGCCCAGACACAAAAGGTGCAATTCTGAAGCAAAACATCAAAAACTTTAAGACGCTTTCATGAGCAGATACCCAAGTCCACTGAAGTTAGAGGTTTAGAGGATGAAAACGTACTGAGCTGCAGTTCTGGAAGTCTGGCTGGAAGCTGAGACTGATGCTGCTGCTGGTGTCAGCAGTGGTGGTGGTGGGGGGTGGGGGGTGGTGGTGGCAGCACTTGTCCTCTGTCTGTCTCTGCTCCCAACGTAGTGGACGGCGTTCTCCATCTGTGTCCCTGGAGCTGGTGTCTTCCTCCGCAGGTAGTTGAGAAATCTGTGCAGATGAGAGCACATGTTAGCTGAGTCAGCTGCTACAACACAGCTGCACTGGACAAAACATTGTCATTACAGCCAATAAACTTGTGATACTGGATCTTTCTGGGGTCCTCAGACTCGTACAGGCCCTGCAGAGTCTCAAATTTAAAGTCCCCAGAACCAACAAGGGCCTGTCCTTCCCGACCAGGCTGGAGAGACGCACGGTGGAAGCTGACTGCCTCCACAAAGTCAGGGTCCGCTGAGCAGTAACAGACCAGAACCTCCTGCAGGAACACAAGGTGTTGTTGAAACCACAGGACCGGGCTTTAAAATATACCTGGCTGAGACATTTCTACCTTGTTGGCCATCAGCGGGGACTGAGACCCTGTCTGAAGAAACCAGATTGACCGAGTAGCCCACTTCGTTCTCCAGCAGGCAGTGGAAGGTCTTTTCCTGGTACCGGCCAAACTGGAGCGTGGAGCGACTCAGCACGAGGGTGGCGTCGGTACCATCGCCACCCTCGCTGGTGACGTGACTGCAGGCCTCTGCTTCCACCTCCTCTGGTGTTTTGGCTCTTTGTCCTGGTTTGGTTGGTCCCAGGGCTTGAGCCTCATTTGAGGTCTTGAGGATGAGGGTCCCGTTAGGGGCCCTCCTGAAGACCGGATGCTGGATCTAAACAAAGGAGTCAGTGTGAGCTGGAGAACTGCAGGAGAACTTTCAACCACAACAGAACAAAGAATGATGACCTCATTAACACACAACTTACAAGCATGTTAGTGGCCATGGCACGGGTGAAGTCTGGACACCTGAGATGACAACAGTGATGTCACAGGTATGAACTGATCAGTGATCAGTGAACAGACAATGATGACAGGATGAGCACGTTACACTCATGATATCAAAGCTGAATGAAATAGTTCACAAACCTGACAACCTGGATCTGAAAAACACTCAAGTCACACGTGATGATTAATCATGAATGTCACCATGGAAACGGTAAGACTGAAGCCATATCTACATGTCACACTAACATGAACCTCACCTGACACTAACATGAACCTCACCTGACTCTAACCTGGCTCTAACCTGACTCTAACCCAGTCCTTCTCAAATAGTGGGGCGGGACCCCTTGGGGGGGCACTGTGCGATGCCAGGGGGGGCGCGTGTGACCCCAGGGAACATGTTTTTTTTTTTGCCATACTGGAATAAAGTGTAATTGCACACATACTCCAGTAGGTGGGCAGTGGCGCTCTCATTGACCCAGTGGGTTCAGGGAGTATTAGCTATATTGTGTCGGGTTTTTTGCACGGACATGTGTGTATGCAGCACAGAGCAGGAGATATGAAGTGACACCACTCAAGAGACACCAGGGAAAAATATTTAACAGGGATGAAAACAAAGACGGAGAGAGACGGAGATAATGAGACAAACAAAAGTCACCAGAAAGTTAAGAGGAGGAAATATGACGATGCTGATGTAGCGCTTGGCTTCACTGTGACTGTGTGTGTGATTGATGCACTTTAAATTTTTACAGACTAAAAAACTATTTTCATAAAGTTCATCTTTGTTATAAGTTGATCTATATTTCTTTTTTTTGTTTCCCTTAATGTTAATAAGGATACGCTCTTATGCAGAGGTGTACTTACAATAATTTATAGACAAATTATACTATTTATAGTCGTGGTGGGGAGGAGGGGGGGCGCGAAATCTTTTCTTCTTCCTAGGGGGGGCGCAACAGAAAATAATTGAGAAGCACTGCTCTAACCTGACTCTAACCTGACTCTAACCTGGCTCTAACCTGATCCTAACCTGACTCTAACCTGGCTCTAACCTGACTCTAACCTGACTCTAACCTGACTCTAACCTGACTCTAACCTAACCTGACTCTAACCTGACTCTAACCTGACTCTAACCTGACTCTAACCTGACTCTAACCTGGCTCTAACCTGACTCTAACCTGACTCTAACCTGACTCCTAACCTGACCTCTAACCTGACCTCTAACCTGAACCTGGCTCTAACCTGACCTGACTCTAACCTGAAAACCTGAACTCTAACCTGACCTGGCTAACCTGACTGACTAACCTGAACCTCTCTAACCTGACTCTAACCTGACTCTAACCTGACCTCTAACCTGACCTGACTAACCTGACTCTAACCTGACCCTAACCTGGCTCTACCCTAACCTGACTGAACCTGACTCTAACCTGGCTCTAACCTGACCTCTAACCTGACTCTAACTGAACCTGAACTGACTAACCTGACCTAACTAAAACCTGACTCTAACCTGACCTGACTCTAACCTGACTCTAACCTGACTCTGCTTCATAATAAAACAAACAAACACCGAGCTACAGTGTAAAAGATTAATATCAAAAAGTACGTCCAACATAGTTTAAGATGTCTCACTGACCTCGGTAAATGTAAAACAGCAGTACGTTCACTTCGGCTGATAAAAGAGGATTTTTCCGGCCGTGGTTCACAAAAACACAGAGCTACAGTGTGAAGGAATAATAATATATCGTCGCGTATCAGTGGTTCTAGAAGTTTTATAAAGAAATAATTGAAAGCGTAACAGGTGGAAATGCATTAGCCAAATACGGTATGTAGAAAAACTGGCATTTTGTGATGTAGGCTGATTTTTTTTAAAAAAAACTACCGCTTAAAGAAATAGTCTGCCCACTATAAATATAGTCTGCCCACCTGGTTCGGATAGTTTGAAGCTGTTGAAATGTTACGAAAATGTCAGAAATCAACTCGGTACTCACTAAATGCGGAGTCCCGTCTTTCTAAATGAACGGGTCGGTCCTCCGAGCCGAACCCCCCCCCCCAGACTGAGATGAATGAGCTCTGTGATTGGTGCAACTAAAGTCTGATTCTCCAGAACGAGAGGAGTCAAGCATCTGATTGGCTCTCTGCTGACAACGAGGCCCAGTGCTGTGATTGACAGGAGGGCGGGATGTAGATGCCGGCGCGGCCGTTCATTGGTGGAAAAAATGGGGCACTTTGAGACGGAGAAACAGAGAAGAATGTGTTTCAGGAGGCGCATTTGGAAATTACTCAGTAAATGCTAAGCTAAACCTTAAAGTTAGTTCAACCACAGAGGGACTTGAACCCCCAATCTTATGATCTGAAGTGAGATGCCTTGTCCATTAGGTCATGTGGCCTGATACCAGAAGTACAGATCTTTGATGTTCTGACAGTCATGCTGGTAGACCATCTGTCCAACATAAGCATGATACTTGTGTCCTGAGCCTCCGTTGTGCTCACAGAAACTCATCGGTGGTAAATGAGTCTCCATACGTCTCAGAGACTCTTCACGGAAGAGGGAAATGCCTGTCTGTGACCGAAATGTACACGTCTGCTGATAAAATGGAAAAAGCTGCGTTAGAAACATTCTACATTCAGTATCTTTATCTGCAGGATGAATTCACCTGCAGAAAGAAGTTTTCCGTTTGTGACAGACTTCCACCAGGAAGAAGAAACTATTAATGAAGGAAACCTGGTCCATGAAAGCTCCTGATCTCAGACAGAAACTCTTAATTTGCCACAAATGTGTTTCCTCAGGGACGTCCACCAGCTCAGAGATTCTTTCATTGGTTCCTAGGTGATGGACCAGTGAGGTGGAACCAAGTCATCAGCAGCATCAGCAGCAGCAGCATTAGGATCAGTGGGCTCCTGGAGGACGCCCATGACCAGAAGGAGACGTCGGGCCTTCGGACAGTTACCCGCTGCACACTCAGGTAGATGACATGAAACTGAGCTGCGCTCTGTCGTTCAAAACTTTACACCAAAACAGACCTTGATGCAAATACAGTGAGCCTGTCAGAAAGTGAGACAAAAAAAGAAACGTGTGTTTTTGGACAGTGTATGTAAACTTCTGGCTTCACCTGTAACATCTTCAAAATGATAGCTTTTATCCCTTTGAGTAGCTTTTATCACCTTTCACTTTTCAACCAGATATAGATGTCGATGGACGTCTTCGTTTAGACGTCTTTTCAACATTTCTGGAGTGGCAGCTTTTCACCTTTCACATTTCAACCAGATCAAGATGTTGTTTAGATGCCTGAAAAAGCCGTCTTTTCAACATCTTCTCTATGTAACTTTGCTTGGTGGGAGATGACAAGATGAAACCGCTATTCTATCAGTTTGCGCTTTACAGAGACCCAGAGCATGACCCCTGAGCAAATATCATTAACTAAAATTATGATATTAAATCCTAAAAAAGGATAATGGCAGGTAAAAAAAACTCCCACAGAGGGAGAAAAAACCTTTAAGCCAAACAGTGACAAGGAAAAACTCCAATTTAAGAGGAAGGAACCTTGAGCAGGACCTGTATCATATGGGGGGACCTTCCTGCTGAAAACCAGCCGGGTAAAGAAAGAAAAAAAGAGGAGAGACAGGACAGAGAGAGGGTGTAGCTCAGAGAGAGGAGAGCACACAAATGACTAAATATACCGTACCGTACCGTACCGTCTTCTTCCGCTTATCCGAGGTCGGGTCGCGGGGGCATCAGCCGGAGTAAGGAAGCCCAGACCCCCCTCTCCCCGGCCACTTCTTCTAGCTCCTCTGGGGGGATCCCGAGGCGTTCCCAGGCCAGCCGAGAGACATAGTCCCTCCAGCGTGTCCTGGGTCTTCCCCGGGGTCTCTTCCCAGTGGGACGTGCCCGGACACCTCACCAGGGAGGCGTCCAGGAGGCATCCTAACCAGATGCCCGAGCCACCTCATCTGGCTCCTCTCGATGCGGAGGAGCAGCGGTTCTACTCTGAGCCCCTCCCGGATGACCGAGCTTCTCACCCTATCTCTAAGGGAGAGCCCGGCCACCCTGCGAAGGAAGCTCATTTCAGCCGCTTGTATCCGCGATCTTGTTCTTTCGGTCACTACCCAAAGCTCATGACCATAGGTGAGGGTGGGAACGTAGATCGACCAGTAAATCGAGAGCTTCGCCTTCCGACTCAGCTCTCTCTTCACCACAACAGACCGGCGCAGCACCCGCATCACTGCAGATGCCGCACCGATCCGTCTGTCGATCTCCCACTCCATCCTTCCCTCACTCGTGAACAAGATCCTGAATTACTTAAACTCCTCCACTTGGGAAAGGACCTCATCCCCAACCCGGAGAGGGCACTCCACCCTTTTCCGGCTGAGGACCATGGTCTCGGATTTGGAGGTGCTGATTCTCATCCCAGCCGCTTCACAACCGGCTACGAATCGCTCCAGCGAGAGTTGTAGATCACGGCTCGATGAAGCCAACAGAGCCACATCATCTCCAAATAGCAGAGACCCAATCCTGAGGCCACCGAACCGGATCCCCTCAACACCTCGACTGCGCCTAGAAATTCTGTCCATAAAAGTAATGAACAGAATCGGTGACAAAGGGCAGCCTTGGCGGAGTCCAACCCTCACTGGAAACGAATCCGGCTTACTGCCGGCAATGCGGACCAAACTCTGGCACCGGTCGTACAGGGACCGGACAGCCCGTATAAGGGAGTCCGGCACCCCATACTCCCGAAGCACCCCCCACAGGAATCCCCGGGGAACACGGTCGAACGCCTTCTCCAAGTCCACAAAACACATGTAGACTGGTTGGGTGAACTCCCATGCCCCCTCCAAGACCCTGAAGAGGGTGTAGAGCTGGTCCACCGTTCCACGGCCAGGACGAAAACCACACTGCTCCTCCTCAATCCGAGATTCGACTATCCGACGGACCCTCCTCTCCAGGACCCCTGAATAGACCTTCCCAGGGAGGCTGAGGAGTGTGATCCCCCTGTAGTTGGAACACACCCTCCGGTCCCCCTTTTTAAAGAGGGGGACCACCACCCCAGTCTGCCAATCCAGCGGTACTGTCCCCGACGTCCACGCGATGCTGCAGAGGCGTGTCAACCAAGACAGCCCCTCAGCATCCAGAGCCTTGAGGAAATCCGGGCGGATCTCATCCACACCCTGGGGCCCTGCCACCGAGGAGCTTTTTAACCACCTCGGCAACCTCAGCCCCAGAGATAGGAGAGTCCGCCCCTGAGTCCCCAGACTCTGCTTCCTCATTGGAAGACGTGTCGGCGGGATTGAGGAGGTCTTCGAAGTATTCCCTCCACCGATCCACAACGTCCCGAGTCGAGGTCAACAGCTCCCCATCCTCATTGTATACAGTGTTGATGGAGCACTGCTTCCCCCTCCTGAGACGCTGGATGGTGGACCAGAATCTCTTCGAAGCCGTTCGGAAGTCGTTCTCCGAACGGTCGTTCTCCGAATGACTAAATATAAATGACCATATAAACATAAACATAAACAGATGGAGGCAGCAGCACTGGGATGAGATGGCCAGAGGACCAGGTCACCGATCACCACGCCAGTCGGCACCCCGAACACATCCACATACACAAGTGGAGGTAAACCTTGGGATGGACAGAGGATGGAACTGCAAGTCAGCATGAAACTCAGGAAACTCTGGCCTGCAAATACACAGAGAAAAAAAAGGGGGCAAAACAGCACAACAAACCACAGGAAAGTAAAGCATATAGAGCACAGTTACAGTAAACAAGGTGCTCCCAATTAATTATGAATGAGCTGGAGGAGGAGGAAGGGAGGGAAGAGGAAAGGGGGAAGAGCAGTAGAGACACCACTCAGCAGATCATGTTGGTGTCCCTCTGCAGCGTAGGCCTATAGCAGCATAGCTATGACGAAGCTGTGATTAAGACGAGCTACTCTAGTCTGAGCTCCTACAACTATGGCTATAACTATTAGCCCCTACACACTATAATTTAGACTAATTGTAGGCTTTACTGAACAGAAATGTTTTCAATTTAGTTTTAAAGATGGAGATGGTGTCAGCCTCCTGAACCCAAACTGGTAGCTGGTTCCATAAAAAAGGTGACTGGTAGCAGAAGGCCCGTCCTCCAAACCTACTTTTAGATATTCTAGGAACGACGAGTAATCCTGCACTCTGAGAGCGGAGAGCTCTATTAGGAGCATAACGTGCCATCAAGTCTTGTAAATAGCGCAGAGCTAGGCCATTAAGGGCCTTATATGTGGGAAGCAGAATCTTAAACTCAATTCGAAATTTCACGGGGAGCCAATGGAGGGAGGCTAACACGGGAGAGATGTGATCTTGATGACGGATTCCTGTCAGCACCCTCGCTGCTGCGTTCTGGATCAATTGGAGGCTATTCAGCGAGCTTTTCGGACATCCTGCTAACAACGCATTACAATAATCCAGTCTAGAACTGACAAACACATGGATTAATTTTTCACTATGATTGATTACATTTGTAGGCTGGAGTTGTAGACAGCTGCTACTCCTCCACCTCGATCCGTACCCCTGGGAATATGATAAGTAATATAACTTGGTGGCGTAGCCTCATTTAAGCTCACATACTCTCTCTCTTGTAGCCATGTTTCTGATAAGCAGAAGACATCGTAACGAGTCTCAGTAATAAGATCATTAATCTCTTGGCCCCAAATGTCTGACAGTTTTTATTTTTATCAGATTATTTTGGTTAACGCCATTTATCACGTCGCGCTAAGTAGACTTTTGGAGGATGGGGAATTAACACCAATTCTATGTTTTCGATCCGCACCATGTTAGCATTAGCAGATACATGGCTGATTTCTCTATTTTTAGTGGTCGGTCCTGGAAAAGCAGCAGAGAAGCATGTAAGACTGCAGCTCTGCATCCTGGCCTCCACCCTGGATTGTCAGGGGAGCGTCTAAGAAAATCGGCCAAATTCTCAGAAAAAAGAGTTCACCATCCCGGGTGGGATGAATGCCGTCTCTTCTAATCAGACCAGGCTTTCCCCAAAACGTCTGCCAATTATCAATAAAGGCCACATCGTTTGCTGAACACCACCATGACAACCAGCGACGTAGCGATGACATGCAGCTAAACATATCATCACTGGTCAAATTAGGAAGGGGACCAGAGAAAACTACGGAGTCCGGCATGCTCATTGCATGGTGACACACCGGCTCAATATTAATTTTAGTGACCTCCGATAGGCGTAGCCGGGTGTCATTAGCGCCCACATGTATGATAACTTTACTGTACTTATGGTTACTCTTTGCCAGCAGCTTCAAATTTGCCTCGATGTCGCCCACTCTATCTCCTGGGATACACTTAGCTATGGTTGCTGGAGTCGGCCTCACATATCAGAGAATAGTCGCCAATCAGCAGGGTGGGTTTCTCAGCGGGTGTGTCGCTGAGTGGGGAAAAACGGTTTGATATGTGAAGCCAGTGATGGTGATCCACGTGCCTTTGTTTTGGGCTACGCTTCCTTTGAACCGTCACCCAGTCGCCCTGACTGGCCGGCTGCTCGGGTGCTACAGGGGAACTGCTAGCTGCAGCTACTCTAGGCTGCTTCTCCGTAATGCTAGCCTGACTACCTGTCACATCTAACGGACTATGGTCTAGTGTGTGGAACCGAGCCTCTAGCTCACTGAGCCTCGCCTCCAGAGCTCTGAATAAACTACACTTTATGCATAGGCATAGCTCACTTTTTTGAAAGTTTACCTTATACCCAGATATTTTCCCAAACCCTTTAAGTAGATCCAGGAGCTTCAGATCTGACACAAATAAAATGTCGTTAGCATAGCACCTCGATGAATACCTTTAATATCAACCCACTGTCTAATGGTGACTACCAATGGCTCAACTGCCAATGCAAAGAGGAGGGGTGACAAGGGAAAACCCTGCCTTGTGCCTCGTTGGAGTTCAAAAAGAGGGGATAGGTTGCTATTGGTATGCACTGCAGGAGAGGAGTATAGTATCTTGATCCACGTTATAAAATTAGTTCCAAAACCAAATTGCTTAAGCATATGAAAGAGAAAATTCATTTTACCCGATCAAACGCTTTTTCCGCGTCTAGTGAAATGATCATCCATGACGTATTTGTTGCAGTATGACTGTAAATTATATTTAGCAGATGCCTGATGTTAAAGAAAGAGTATCTATCCTTAATAAAGCCAGTTTGATTGGGTGAAATGATGGATGGTAAAGTCTTCTCTAAATGGTGGGCCAGAACTTTATGTAGCCAACCTATTTTTTTTGTGCACTTTAAATATTTTCTTTATTCCACCTGAAATTTATGTTATGGCAAAGAAACAGTTAGATCTATTGATCTCATATCACTGTCTTAATGTCATATTTGGTTTTATCAAACGGAAGTCGACGTCACGTGACCCGGTAGATATGCTTATAAGCAGGCCCACAATCACTCTCAGGTGAGATGGGTTGCGATGCAGGTACCAGCTTGATGCTTAGATCTACTGTGGGACGTAAGTGTTTTTCTTTTTGTTTTTAGCCGTTCACGACTTAATCCTAAATACTCATTCCATATTTGTCATTCACAGGGGACCGTTTTTGTGTGTTAAAATGTAACAAACTTTTTGGAGCTCAAATAAAGACAAAAAAAGGAGAAGCTGTTGCCACGTGGTCATTTTAAGGGGGCAACATTTAGCTAGAATTTTTGTATCTGAATTTAGTAGCAAAATGGGATGGTATGAACTACATTCCAGTGAGCCTTTATCATTTTTAAGAATTAGGGAGATTACAGCTTGTCTCATTGTCAGAGGCAGAGATTGTGATGTATAGAATTCTTCAAAAACCGATCTTATTAAATGACTGAGTTTACTGGAGAATTTTTTAAAAATAAATTTCTGTGGTGGAGATGAGCTTGTTTAGAGTAGCTGCTACATTTGGATCCAGTTTGGGCATATTAACCCTTTAAGCGCCAAAGTCCCAATATTGCGACAAGCAATATTGCTGACTATAACAGGCTGCATCTACAAATGTGATCCCGAATCATGTTTCTACTTTTCACCAGGAGATGGCGGACATGTGTGCCTGTAATCTGAGAAACATTTTTGGAGGTGGTGCTATTCAAAGTTTTAGCGTAAAATGAGTTTGTAAAACACCCTCCGGCACAGAGACGCGCGGCGCAGCAGTGGTAGAAATGCTGAGCGCAGCGAGAGCAGAACAGAGCGAAAGAGTGTTTTTTTCATTTACTCATCGTGTCAAGACGTCGGTTTACCGTCCACGAAGTACTTTGTCAGATTCTGGTAAACTCCGATTCCAAGGAGGAAGACATGCAATTGTCCAGTGAAGCAGAAACTGACATCAGTAGTGACAGCGAGTCCGCGCGTCATAGTCCACAATCAGCACATTGTATATCGGATGCTTTACCTCAGAGTGACGATGATGATGATGATGATGATGATGATGGTGGTGGCTGCTGAGAGTTCCTGAGAGAAGAGGAAGAGTATCGAAAGTGGAGCCTAAATTTTGATGAGCCTGTTGGTTTTTGTGGAGACGATCTGACAAATTCTGAGCCCAATGATTTCATCCCTTTTCCAAATGATGAATTCTGGAGCCTCATCACCAATCAAACAAATAGAAATGGCCACCAGTTCTTTGAAAGGGAAATATTGAAACCATACTCCAGATTTCATGACTTTATGATGTGATTGTCCCTGAAATGAAAGCTTTCATTGTGCATGGGGCTTGAGGAAAAATCTGAAAATGAGGACTACCGGGCAGGTTTGGGCAGGTGATGTCACAATAATCAAATTAGATGACAAATCTACTTCCATTCCAAATTTTGGTTCATACTGAAGACATTTCTCATTTACAGTATGCCTTTATCTCAAACCACTTTAGAGTTATAGCCTTTTGAAACCTTGATATCAAAATTGAACATTTTCCAATATGGCTGCCACCTTGTGATGTCACAATATGCAAATTATACGAATAATTTCACTCCCATCACAGACTTTGAGTCATACTGAACAATTTTCTCATTGACAGTATACCTTTATCTCAAACTGCTTTCAATTATAGCCCCTTGATATCTTGATGTCAAAATACATTTTCTTGGAAAAACTCCGGTGCCTAAAGGGTTAATATTTTAAAAAACATTCTCTATGTCAAAAGTGTTTGCTATGGAGGCGAACTATAAAGTGTCATTCTGATTTCCAGAATTGACTGATTGGCTGTCCGTTGTCTTAACTGATGAGTTAAGAGCCTACCTGTCTTTTCTCCATGCTTATAAGCATAACTTCTTGATTTTAATAAAAGAAACTCAGCTCGTTTTGTGGTGATACGGTTATACTCTGTTTGCAATATTAGGCGACGCTTGTACATCTCAGGTGTGGGTGAAAGAGAGTATGACATATCCGATTGTTGGATCTCATTAATTGATTTAGTGAGGTGCTCTGTTGTCGCTCTCTTTTGTTTCGTGCAGAATGAAATTACTTGCCCCCTCAAGTACACCTTCAGAGATTCCCACACTGTTAAAGAGGACATTCCTGGGGTCTGGTTTATATGAAGAAAAAGTTCAATTTCAGAATTTATAAAATTAACAAATTCCTCATCTGAGAGTAATCAAGGATTCAATCTCCGCTGCTGATAGTCTGAACATATATTGGGGATACGTAATGAAATAATAAGGCAAGGCAAGTTTATCTGTAGAGCACAATTCATACACAAGGCAATTCAAAGTGCTTTACAGATGCATCAAATCACAAGAAGGCAAATAGAATAATTCCATACAAGCATAAAAATAATAATTAATAAATTAAATTAAAAATTAATTTAAAAGAAAAATAAATTAAATTAAAAATGAAGAGTGCAGATAAAATCCTTTCAGTTGTTACAGTAATACCAGCCTGTAACCAGATGTGGTGCTATAGAGCAAAAGAGAAGGAATGAATGTGAGCACACACCTTTACAACCAGCAGACGTTACAAACAAATGTAAAAATATAACCACAAACAACTTCTCTCATTAAAATACATCAGGATTTATTAACAAAAGTATAAAAGATGAACAAAAACACTTTGTATTTATTAAACTAGACAAAACTATGCGTAAGCAAACAAAGCAGGAAATAAATTGAACATATATACATATGTGTCAGAGAGAATGTAGATCTGTGTGTCTGCATGTGTTTCTGAAGATTGGCAGTTAAATATTCTGTTGGGGATGTTAGATTTATCTAATGCAGGGTTGAGAGCTGCATTAAAATCTCCACCTATAATCTTTGGAGAATTGGTTAAATTGAAGATGGTTGTGACAACCATAAACTGGGGTGCCGAAAAGGGGGGGTAAAGGATACGGATTATAGGGGCCCATGATTGAGGGGGGCCCAGAGAGGCCCCTAATGATGATCAAAAATAGCATCAACAAATTTCGCCGCTGTGTTGGGGGGCCCGGTAAAGATTCTTTTCATGGGGCCCAAAATCCCTAGCGGCGCCCCTGACCATAAATGTTGTGACTGTCATAAATGCTGACTACTGTAATCTGGCTGTTGATTGTTGTTACATTAACTAAAAAAGCACTCGGACAGCGCAAACCTCCGCCAAGCGCAACAATTCCCCCATAGAGCGATTTACACCATAAATATTAGTCATATATATAGCACTGACTATATGGGACCACTAAAAAAGTATCATATCTTCCTTTATTTTGTGATGACCACAAAAATAAATAATAATGCTATAGAGATTTCATGCAATATTTGTTTCCAAAGTCAATATATTGAAATTAAACAACCTCAATGTTTTTTTTAGAGATTGCGATAAAATCCGTGTTCTGGATCAGATCCGGATCAGCCATTGAAATTTGATAGAGGTTCCCATTGTCAATCCTGAGTGAAATTTCAGTTTTGGGCAATAATTAACATTGACCGCAATGTTATTGAAAATTTGAAAGTGATCCAGAATCCAGGATTTTTTTCCGGATCACACCCAAAATGAAATCAGTTCTTCCTTTTCACATTTCTGACAACTGAAAATTTCATCAAAATCCATCCATTACTTTTTGATTTATCTTGTACACAGACAGACATATAGACAAATGCCAGCAAAAACATTACCTCCTTGGCGGAGGTAATAATTATGAATGGGCCCTTAGGATCTGTTTCACGTATCATTATTAAAAAATTAGATGTTTTGTGAATTAAAAGAGCCATTTATTTATTCTTACATGTGAACAGATTTGCTGAATATTTCAACTTTCAAATTTGAATGAGTTCATAACGTTACAATGTTGTTGCCTGATTCATGTTACTGTGTGAATTGTGGAGATAAATATAAAAGTTGCATGAACATATGGATGAATGTTGGTGTTGGAACAATATGTATGTAGTTCTGTACATCCTGTAGTTTGTTGTGCTGTTTACTTTCCTTCCCTTTCCTCCTCCTCCTCCTCCAGCTCATTCATAATTAATTAGGAGCACCTTGTTACTGTAACTGTGCTCTATATGCTTTACTTTCCTGTAGTTTGTTGTGCTGTTTTGGCCCCCTTTTTTTCTCTGTATGTTTGCAGGCCAGAGTTTCCTGAGCTGCGTGCTGACTTTCTCTGTCCATCCCAGCATTTACCTCCACCTGTGTGTGTAGATGTGTTCAGGGTGTCGGTTGCCGTGGTGACCGGTGATCCTCTGACCATCCCACCTCAGTGCTGCTACCTTCATCTGTTTATATAGTCATTACATTCAGTGATTTGTGTGCTCTCCTCTCTCTGTCCTCCATCCTCTCTCTGCTCTCCTTTTCTTTTTTTATCCAGCTGGTCTTCAGCAGGAAGGTCCTCCATATGATCCAGGTCCTGATCAAGGTTTCTTCCTCTTAAAGTGGAGTTTTTCCTTGCCACTGTTTGGCTTAAAGTTTTTTTTTTCTCCATCAGTGGGAGTTATTTTCTTTACTTGCCATCATCCTTGTTTAGGATTCAATATTATAATTTTAGTTAATGATATTTGCTCGGGGGTCATGATCTGGGTCTCTGTAAAGCACCTAGAGACAATTGTCATTGTAACAGACGCTATACAAATAAAATTAATTTGAATTGAAATTGAATGTGAGTGTGTGAGGGAGGTGTATCATTTGACTGAATGTATTTATTAAAAGGCAGAAAGAAGGAGAGGTAAGTAACAGATTGGATGGAGAAACAGAAGAGAGCAAAGCAAAAGACAATAAAACAAAGACACTACATAGGAAAAAGCATATGTTTTTAAGAGAAAAACTACAATGCTACTTTCTGAAATCAAGGCACATCATTGTGAATTAATGAGAGCTAGGGAATGATGGCAAATGGACTGCACTTATACACTAGTTTTCCACACCAAGGTGCCCTCAAAGCAGTTATTATTCACACACCAGTGGGTGTCACGCAAGGTGCTGCCAACCCACTGGGGGCAGGTTAGGGTTCAGTGTCTTGCCCAAGGACACTTTGGCATGTGGACAGTTGGAGCCGGGATCAAACCGCCAACCTTCCAATGACTGGACGACCCACTCTACCAACTGAGCAACAGCCACCCTGCTGTTGTTGCAGATTTGGAATAGCACTGTAGCAACTCTATGCCACCCAGGACCGTTAATCAGAAATGACAACAGGTCAATGATTTCAGGCCTTACTTCATTTGGAATTCCTCCGGTAAGCCTGGGTGTGGTAGTGGTGGTCCCTCACAGCCTCCTGGAGCCCAGCTGTGGCCCTTTGTCCCTCATTGATGCTGTTCCTCTGAGCCAATGCGTCACATCTTCTGCAGCTGAGCGAAGCCACAGACCACCACCACCACAAGTACTTTTCATCTGTTCACAGTTTCACAAGGAATCAAATCATTCAGTCCGTAGCCTTTCAGGTTCTTTCCGTGGCGTTGTACTGGTTGTCTGCTGAAAGTGTTCAAACTTTGAGACGACTGGACATGGGCCTTTGTTAATTGAGTTTTGACATTCTATACCAGACATTCCCAAACTTCAGAATACCAAGGCCCAATTTGAAATGTGAAAAATCTCTGCAGCCCATGCAAACCTTTAAACACCACTTTGATCAACATACAAGACTAAAAGCTACATTCCAATATTAATGTAAGGGGTCAACAAATACACTTGTCATGTTAAATTAAGATGAGAGTGGAATACCACTCAATTGGTTTGTTTTATTATTTCTAAATATTTTTTAAATCATGTAATAAATATTTTACTGTAATTTAAAAACATATTTTTTTTAAAAATCGAGGATTTAAAACATATTTGTTCATGTTTAATGACCTCTCACGGCCCACTTGCAGTACCTCGACGGCCCACCAGGGGCCCACACTTTGAGAATCACTGTTCTATACCATGAACTCAGTGGACTTAGAATCATAATTTACTAGGGGTGTAATGGTACATGTATTTGTATTGAACCGTTTCAGTACCGGGTGCTCGGTTCGGAACGGAGGCGTACCGAACGAGTTTCCACAAGGACATATTAAGTAGAGGACCGCATGTTGTGGAGCAGAGCATGCTGCAGCCGCACATGCGCAGTTGCGCACACACGAGACACAACAAACAGCAGTTGTAGCGGACGTCATGGCTATAGCTAATGCCGCTAGCATTGGCAATAAGCCAGAGCTTGGGGATCCCTCCCGCAACATAGTGTAAATGTGATGGGAAGCTGTGTTTGTACTACGGTCGTCTTTCTCTTTTTGTAGCGATGTTCATGCTGGGCTGGTGCCGTTTCAAATGAGTTAACAGGTTAGACGTGTTGCCAGAAACATACCCAATCTCGGATGAACAATGTCGGCAAACCACTTTGGTTTTATCAACTTCTCTTTGTCCCTGTTAATATTTCACCGGGGAGCCGAAGTGTTCCCAGACGGGAGACCTTAAACAGCCTCTCCCTGGTGAGTCAGATCGGGCTAAAGCAATAACAAATGCCGTTGGTGTTTTTATATCTTCAGATTTAAGACTGTTTAAATTGTTTAAACTGTTTATTTAATCTGAGCAACAACTTGAAACTGTTCAATTTTGCACATCAGATGGATATTTTCTTTAAGAAAAAGTCTGAGCCAATGTTATTTTCATTTTGTTTTTCAAAATATCTACATTTCAGAATATTGTATTTATATTTTTGGGCAAAATTCTAGCTTTGTATAGGCTAATGTTCCTATTTTTAAAAAGCACAAAAGTGTGTAATAAACAACTAGCACATTTATATTTTGTATTTTGTTTTCTTACTGTACCGAAAATGAACCGAACCGTGATCTCAAAACCGAGGTACATACCGAATCGAGAGTTTTGTGTACCATTACACCCCTATAATTTACTCTATTAATCCCAGAGGGAACATTATTATCGTTATCAAGCATCCCAACAGAAAAAAATTAACGTTTTAATAGAATAAAGAACATCCAATAAAAACGTCCCCCACCCCCCAGAGTTAATATACAAGAACCCCAGCAAAAGTAAACACATTTCCAAATATGAAACCATCCACATGGTATTATAAGAAAGAAATGTATAACATTTTTGAGATTACCCAGTATACACAGAAAGTGATGTCTTTAATGGTGTATGCTGGTATTTTCCAGTGGTTGGTCATGAAGTCAGCTGTTCAGTGTTGTCATATTTGAGTGCTCTGGAATATCAAACAATACAAAATTGTCTATCATCCTGTGAGACTGCACGTCTGGTTTCTTTCATGTCCTGTTTCCTTTACCAGCAGTTGTGAGTTGGTTTGTTCGGGAAGTTATGGAGTCCTGAATTGAATTATTTTCTTTAGTTCACATTAATTTTTGATCTTAGCTGAATTCAAGGCCTTTATCCAGTTGTTGGAATTCTTCATGCAGTTTCTCAACAAGTGCTAACCTAGCATAAAGTACAAAGAGTTTCTCATGAACTAAAAGCAGGATATCACTGACCTGAGGACTGCAGGGTTTCTCATGAGAGATTTCTCTGTTTGTCTTGCTGGTCTATTGGTGGTGGATTTATCCGTGTCATTTACCATGATGATATCACTTGCGGCACAGAAACAGGTGAAAAATATCATTAGTGTAATCCTTAAGATCTCCCAGGGTGGAGAAGCTTAACCGTTGAATGGTCATATTGTAAAAACAGAAATTTCTGAAGAAAGTTTTAAGTTGTGAATACAATCGACCAACAGAAAGCTGCCATCTTGGATCTCACACTGGTCTCTTGATTACAGGCTCATCCCCCACCCCTTAATTTCCAAATCAATCTGTTGATGCTTTTTCAGATTCAATGTTGTCATGAAACCTTTCCCAAAGGTATATACCAGAACTATTTCTTTCCAGAGTGACGTAACTGGTGTTTTTCTAAGGAATGTAACTTGAAGAAAACTTTCCCACACTGATCACAAACATGTGTCTCTTTAGTGTGAATAGTTTCATGTTCTCTTAGAGATTGTAGATCTCTAAGATTATCTCCAGTGTGACCACATTGATGAGTCCTTAGATCTCCTTTTTTTTGAGTAAAAGATGCCCCACACTGATCACATCTATACAGTTTATCTCCAGTGTGACTGCGCTGATGAGTCCTTAGATCTCCTTTTTGAGTAAAGGATGCCTCACACTGATCACATCTGTACAGTTTATCTTCAGTGTGACCACATTGATGAGTCCTTAGGTCTTTTTTTTGGGTAAAAGATGCCCCACACTGATCACATCTGTACAGTTTACCTTCAGTGTGACCACAGTGATGAGTCCTTAGATCTCCTTTTTGAGTAAAAGATGCCCCACACTGATCACATCTGTACAGTTTATCTCCAGTGTGACTATGCTGATGAGTGCTTAGATTTCTTTTTAGGGTAAATGATGCCCCACACTGATCACATCTGTACTGTTTATCTCCAGTGTGACCACATTCATGAGTCTTTAGATTTCTTTTTTGGGTAAAAGATGCCCCACACTGATCACATCTATACAGTTTATCTCCAGTGTGATCACATTGATGAGTCCTTAGATTTCTTTTTAGGGTAAAAGATGCCCCACACTGATCACATCTGTACAGTTTATCTCCAGTGTGACCACATTGATGAGTCTTTAGATCTCCTTTTTGGGTAAAAGATGCCCCACACTGATTACATCTGTACAGTTTATCTCCAGTGTGACTACGCTGATGAATCCTTAGATCTCCTTTTTGGGTAAAAGATGCCCCACACTGATCACATCTGTACAGTTTATCTCCGGTGTGACTACGCTGATGAGTCCTTAGATTTCCTTTTTGGGTAAAAGATGCCCCACACTGATCACATCTGTACAGTTTATCTCCAGTGTGACTACGCTGATGAGTCCTTAGATCTCCTTTTTGGGTAAAAGATGCCCCACACTGATCACATCTGTACAGTTTATCTCCGGTGTGACTACGCTGATGAGTCCTTAGATTTCCTTTTTGGGTAAAAGATGCCCCACACTGATCGCATCTGTACAGTTTATCTCCAGTGTGACTACGCTGATGAGTCCTTAGATCTCCTTTTTGGGTAAAAGATTCCCCACACTGATCACGTCTGTACAGTTTATCTCCAGTGTGACTACGCTGATGAGTCTTTAGATTTCCTTTTTGGGTAAAAGAAGCCCCACACTGATCACATCGATACAGTATATCTCCAGTGTGACCACACTGATGAGTCTTTATATCTCCTTTTTGGGTAAAAGATGCCCCACACTGATCACATTGATACAGTTTATCTCCAGTGTGACTACGTTGATGAATCCTTAGATTTCTTTGTCCTGTAAAAGATGCCCCACACTGATCACATCTGTACAGTTTATCTCCAGAGTGAAGAGGTTGATGAGTCTTTAGATCTCCTTTTTGGGTAAAAGATCTCCCACACTGATCACATCTGTAAAGTTTATCTCTAGTGTGACTACGTTGATGAGTCTTTAAATCCTTTTTAAGAGTAAACGATTCCCCACACTGATCACATCTGTACAGTTTATCTTTAGTGTGACTACGTTTATGAGTCCTTAAATCTTTTTTAAGAGTAAAAGATTTCCCACACTGATCACAACTGAACAAATTATCTTCAGTATGAATACGTTGATGAACCGTTAGATGTGTTTTTTGAGTAAAAGATGCCCCACACTGATCACATCTGTGCGGTTTATTTCCAGTGTGACAACGTTGATGAACCCTTAGATGTCCTAGTCGGGTAAAAGCTGCCCCACACTGATCACATTTGTGACGTTTCTCTCCAGTGTGAATACGTTGATGAGTCAATAGATCTCCGTGTCCGGCAAAAGTTGTCCCACACTGATCACATTCGTATGGTTTCTCTCCAGCGTGAACACGTTCATGAATTGTTAGATGGTCATGTCGGGTAAAAGCTGCCCCACACTGATGACAATCGTACGGTCTCTCTCCAGTGTGAATACGTTGATGAATCTTTAGATTTCCTAGTTGGGTAAAAGCTGCCTCACATTGATCACATTTGTATCGTTTATCTCCAGCGTGAATACGTTCATGAATCCTTAGACTATCTCTTGAGGAATAAGATGTCCCACACTCATCACACTTGTACGGTTTCTCTCCAGTGTGATGACGTTGATGAATCGTTAGATTTGCTTTTCTGGTATAACATGCCCCACATTGATCACACTTGTACGGTTTATCTCCACTGTGAGTCCTCCGATGTACATGCATACCTGATGAAGTGGTGAGGACTTTTCCACATAGGTCACAGGGGAAACCTTTGGTTCTCTTTTTGCCTTTTTTCTGTAAGGACAGAAAGAAAAATTCAGATATTGTTGCTGCCGAGCTGTGGTGTGAAGAGTTTTTTCACTTTTAAAAAAATGTTGTCATCATCTCATAAGCTTTATTGTCTGTGAAGAGTCATTAACTGTATCCTATTACAATTTGTTCTTGACAGCCAGGACCCTTCAGCTCAATAGTGTAAACAGTAAAAGCTGCAGAAAAACAGCCTGAGAACTTTTGTTAACCTTCCTCTAAAAAAGCTAGCCCCACTTTAACTCTGGGCAACTGTAGAGTTCTGCATCTTATTTGTGTTTTTTTGTCCCCACCAAATGCACCTTGAGATGAATTTATCCCACTCTGTAAAATCTATGTTACGTCTACTGGAAGTAACAGTAGAATTCTTACAGGTTTGGACTTGTAAGAATTTGGATAAATTGCTTAAAGTTTTTTTTGTGAACATTCTAGCTAGTTATCTAGCATGGCCTCATCCTGTTATTTTACAAAACTGCTGGCTGTCTTAAAGTTTTTATGACTGAGCTTCATTCTTGTTATTTTTTAAATATTTTATTTTTACAACTTGGCCTCATGATGCTGTTGGGCCACACGCCATGAGTTACATAGACCGCATGGTTTATGTGAGACAAAAGAAATAATAAAACTCAAATCCCCAGCATTCCTGGCGAATTTATTGTTTGACATCAAGGTGAGAAAGTGATGTCACACCCTCTTACTGGCTGAAGACCTCCATCTCACACCAGGGACCCACAACGAAGGGCGTCGCATCCCTGCAGCTTAAAAACCATGAACACCCTCAGTTCTCTTTTTCTTGGTCCTCGGTTCTCCTGCTCGGATCTTCTCCATGCGACTCAAGATGAGCTCTTTTGGCCTAATCCTGCCCGCCACAGCTCTCAGCCAGCAGCCACGAGGCCTTCCCAGTAACGCTCCAGTGAGCCACCGGTAAAAGGAAAGACTGGTTAACGCATCCCATCCAGCCAGTACCAGAAGTGATCCGCGCATGTATCGGTGCAGAGAGGCACGGCAGCACCACGGGACGATGCGACGGTTCCAGATGGGCTTTTACAGGAGGACCTGGCTGCGTCGAGACACGGCAACCTGTACACCCCACGGAAGCTGAGAGAACCAGGACAAAAGGAGCCACTCTTGCGATAATACCTGCAGAGCGTAATCAATCAGCGGTTCTGCTGTTACCAATACCAATCATCACCCCGGACTCCAGGATACCTCTGATTGCCCCCTCAGAGCACCAGAAGTAAGAGCCTTGTGTCTGGATAAAGATACTCAGGGGGCAAAGCAAAAAAAATAATCTGAGCCTGAACGTTTGTGTGTGTTGTATGTGTGTGTGCTGGAAGTGGGGGTTGTTACTACAACATGGTAGTTAAGACGTGTAGCGTTTAGGATACTTTTGATATCAAGTTTTGCTGCAGCTTACAAGATGACTTACAGTCACAAGGTAAGATGTTATATAGGAATGTGAAATTCAAGTCAGGTAGGATAAAATTTGGATGACAAACATTCAGTTGAGGGTTTATGACAAAGGCCATCAACTCCAAATATTATTCAACATTTGTGCTATTTATTTTGTAAAAAGGTAAAGTGCAACAGTGAACTGTAGATAACACTGGAATTCTATATGGCAACATTTCTTTAATCCATTTGCGCAAAAGAAATAATGGTAAATTAAATTCTAGGAAATTAATAGAATATATTTCAATAAAATAAATATTCAATTAACAACCAAAACATTGAACTATTTTTTTTTAAATCTCTGGTGTTGTTTCATGTTGGTTCAAATATCTGCATGTTGATTAGAAATCATCAGTTTTGTCAGAGCTATTTTGGCTTCAGCAATTTTTTTTTTTTTTGCATCAATTTATACTTTGGAATAAAACAAAGAACCATGCAGGTTCATTCGAGTCATTCCTTTACTTGTAAAACGTTGATCAAATAAAAAGTAGCCCACTTTAAAATAAATACAACATATAGCTGCAGCTTAATAACTTAAAAAATTATAAATATAAAAATAGGCCAGTTTGTATTTAACCTGATAAACGCGACGAGGACACCGGTGTCCTCATTGTGTAATAATTTTGTCTAAAAATGACTCATACAGAACGCTCACTTCATCTGTCATAGCTGTGTTTGGTATCATTGAACTCTGCAGAGTCTCCTCTTTGCAAAAATAATGTTGTTTTTCTTTCATCTCTTATATATCTTGCACAAGAGGTGCCTAAAGACATAAAAGCTGAAAGTCATGAAAGTCGGCACTTACCGGTCGGTAAAAGTCCCAGAAAACGCGGAGAAACGGTTTGAATCCGGTCCCTGTTTGTTGACAGAGGCTTAGCTTGTCTATAAACAGAAAGATGCTCACTCGTGTGATTTTTGGTTGGTGAGAAATGCCCTGAACAAGCTTGGTTCTTCACGTATAGTTGAATTCTCGTGATCATTTATTGAGATTTAGTGTCAATAAATGTTATTACTTATAACTAAAGCACTTTTATGCAATTCAGTACCATATTAGAAGTGTAAAAAAGTTTTGTTTGATTTCCGATCGTAGTTTTTCAAGCAGAGGAATCATCTTCCCGAAACGAAGATGGCTTTGTTCGAATTTCCGGTGACTCTCTTTGCAATGCATTCGATTGACAGCTACAAGGCAGACCTTAGATTCGTCATGTCCGCCTTTTAGAGCATAGATCAACCTTTCCAATGACGTATTGCATGTGTAATTCAACTTTATCTGAGCCGTTCTACGCCTGCGCGTAGCGGTGCGCTCCTCCAGTCATGCCTATGCGCATTTATGCAGATCGCTCAGCGGCAAGGTTATTATAGTTTTGAAATTTTCTTTAGTTTTTATTTTTATTTAGTTTTCCAGTTTGCTTTTTTATTTCAGTTTAGTTTTAGTTAGTTCAACAAGTGATTTAGTAGTTTTAGTTTAGTTTTATTTTGAGGAATTGACTAGTTCAGTTTAGTTTTTATTTAGTTTTAGTCTTAGTTTTTTTAGTTTTTCAGGTATTAAGAGAAAGCCTTGACTTGTAGAAGCTGGAAAGGATGAAAGAATGTATGACACCAAATATGATTTATCATCAAGTCCTTTTAATTTCTTTCTATAACCAACACCTGCAGGTAAATCAAAAATAAAACTTAAAAGGGTCTGTATTCCAGAATGAAGATGTGGAAAAACCTTAATACACAAAAACAGTTATGAACCTCCAAAAACAAGGCAAAATGTTACTTAAAAAAAAAAAAAAAACGTTGACATGTGACACTCCTATAACTGAAAAGGGCTGAAAAATGCTTCATATCTGCCGGAGTAAAAGATTGTAAATATGAAAATAAATAGATGTTTTTTGCACTACTCATCAAAGATTTCTGAATGTAAATCTATTAAACTTTTGTTTGAACTTTTATTTAACAATGGAACAACATGGAATTGTTTTAACTGAAATGAAATTCACCATTAGGATATCTCTACGAAAATGGCGTTTTCGACCTGCAGCTTTAGCCATTTCTAGCAAATCATAAAATGCCCGCTAACTACCTTCTTCTTGCAGTATGCAGCAGATTATCCGCTATGCTGCCCCTCTCTGGAGGGAGGGTATCATAGCGGCTGCTGCAGGACAGGCAGTAATCTCTATGGCAGTAAATCGAGGGAGAAAACGAAACGACAACGAAAACGAAGGTGAATTTATCTACAATTCAGTTTAGTTTAGTTAGTTTTACATCCTTCATTGTAGTTTTATTTGTTTTCGTTTTTTTTTAATTGTAGTTTTTATTTTTATTTCAGTTAACTGAAATATTTTTTCATTGCTAGTTTTAGTTTTAGTCTTAGTTTTCGTTAACTATAATAACCCTGCTCAGCGGTGCAACCAGCAAGATAACTCGCATAAGATAAGATAACTTACTTCATGGTTAAATGCCTAAAAGTAAGTCAAAAACACGTTTTAGTGTCCAGGAGGCACTGGAGAAGATTTTTGAGGTCTCTTCAGACAGTGATCAAGATTATGTCACAGATGAAGAGGAGCTTTTCATACAAGCATTGATCTGGCTGTAGACAAGTAAGTTTTATCATGTTGTGTTTGTTACTTGTTTGTTTTTTATAAATACGTGTACTTTTATACATCACATTTATATTGTATGTATCAGAATATAGTACCACAATTTAATAATTAGACGTTCCACAATTTCCCTGACCGAGACCTCCCAAGGGATTAATAAAGTTCTATCTAATCTAATCATCTACTTAGTACTTCTTAGTACAAAGTATTAGTTTCAGTAGTACTACAGAAACTAATACTAACACAATTTTTTTTTATCATTATTGTATTTTTATTGTATCATTATTATCTTTTGGTGTTTGTTTTTGAATAAGACCACTTTTGATTGGCTATAACAACTTTGTAATTGTAGACTATTTCTGACCTGCTTTGATCTTCTTGTTAGTGTTGAAGATGAATGTGATGAAGGTGATGAAGACTGGGAGCCTCCAGCTAAAATCCACCACAGCAAGAAAACAGTCATGGTATGTGTTTCAGCTGTTACTACAAGTGTTTTGCATGATGTCACTGTACTATTACTGTTATCTATAGTTTATTGTCTGTCCCATGAAGAATATTGTTTCTCTACTGATAACTCATTTTAAACATTTTCTAACAGTCCAGAGGGAGAAGAGGAGCCAGGGCCATCATCGTCAGCACCTCCCCCACCACAGCCATCCAGGAGGACAAGGACATTTGCATTTAATTTTGTTCATTTATACTGTGCCATAGTTGGATCTTTTTGTTTCTCTTGGATTTATGATAACATTGCACAATAAAATAATTGGTTTTTGGATTATTCCTGCCTCCTCCCTGCTTGACCTTTATGCAATTGAGCCCTCATAACCTCAAAACCTTAACTGTAACATATATTTTAAAAAGTATATATGCTCCACATGTAGTCAGAAATATATTATGAATTGGTGGTTATTACACAGTTATGTACATTAGTATGTGGTTCAGGGTTTCCGTTGTCCGGTAATTGCCGGACTTTGTCCGGTAAAATATGCTGAAGTCCGGTATTTTATAATCTCTCCGGTCAAAATGTCCAGTGAAAATACTCCTCCCAAGCACAATTTCAGTTGTAATAAAATGGGTAAGCCCCACTCACTTGATGCCACAAGTGCGCGCAGAGATGCCAGCGCCGTAATGACAGCGCTCCGCGGTTATGGAGGCTTGAACTTCTCAACGGCCTGTGAAGTTCTCATCAAGGATTTCAGTGAAATCTACCCCGAGTGGGCTCAACTGACCCAGATAGCATGCGTGATCCCTGTCTCCAGTGTGCCAGCAGAGAGAGGTTTCTCTCTGCAGAAGCTAATTAAAACAGCGCAGCGGAGTCACCTGGGGGAGGACAAAGTCACAAGACTGATGCGCATTGCAAGTTGTGGAGAGACACTTGGCACTTTTGATTTTGATTCAGCAGCTGCTCACTTCAGTGCTGTGAAAATGCGTAAAAAGTAAACTGTCATACACCAGAACTAGGTGAAGGGATTTCCCCTGTTTGTTTTCAGTTTTTATTCCGTTTTATTTCAAACGCATATAGCAAACGGACTAGGGCTTGGACGATTTTTCAATTTCGATTTTATTCGCGATGTAAAATTTCTCTACGATTATAAATTAGACGTTTGATAAGCCGATGCCTTCAAAACATTTTTTTCATCAAAGTTTTCACAGACCCACGTTTAGCCAATCATATCTAAACAGCGCTGCACGTAACCAATCAGTTGGAAGAGAGCCACGTCGAGTTAGTTGTGCACACGCACAATATGCACACGTGTGTAGAAGCTAGCAGCGGCGCAAACAAAGCCGCGGTGAAGTTGGCAGCAATTCATTTCTCCAACCAAAGCATTAAACTAGGTATATTTAAACATGAGCGAGAACTCTGTTGACAGTAGTTCTGAACAGGAATTAAGTGAGAGTACTGCCCAGGAGACGGACGATATCATTGAAAAGAAGGGCCTGAGAAGTTCGGCTGCTTGGAGGTACTTTGGGTATTTGAAGACGGACAAACAACAGAGTAATACACTGCGCAAAATATGTCAAAGGAACGTAGCTACTAAAACAGGAAACACCTCCAATTTGTTTCAGCATTTGAGACAATGCCACCTACTAGAGCATGAACAGTTATGCAAGACAGATAATGCCCCCTCGAACACCAGTAAAAGGAAGCTCGATCGACAGACCATACAGACTGGTATGGTCTGTAGGTGGTATGGTGGCCTTGCAAAGCGCTATTTGTGCATCCCTGCAACCAGCACACCGTCTGAGAGGGTATTTAGCACAGGGGGGAACATTGTGACCTGCCACAGGGCAGCTTTAAACCTGAGACGGTGGATATGCTTGTCTTCCTTGCTCGCAACTTGTGAGAAACAGTATTGCACTATGTTTTTTTTTTCATTGCAGCACAAGCTAAATGCACTTCATGTTTTTGTTTTTGTTTTTGAAAGCTGCTAGAATTTGCACCAAGGTATATCTTTTTATTTAAAATATGGCGTACTAGGGCCTAGCTTCTTCATTTCACAAAAGAATGTACAACCAAGAATGTACACCGTTTTTGTTCTGTGAAACCTAAAATCTTGTTAAGCTTTTTATGTTCATTTGTAATTTTTTACCAGAAAATTAAAAAAAAAATTATCCAAAAATATTGATTTTGTTCATATCGTGATATAAAATCGAAATCGAGCATTTTGGGGGGAAAAAAAAATCGAAATATAACTTTTTCTCATATCGCCCAGCCCTAGAACGGACATTATTTTATTTCAAGTTGGCAGCATGGCCACGTTATTAAAATGTTATTTGCCACTCCAGATGTGTTTTTTATTTGTTTGCAAATTGTCTTATCTTAGAGTATATAGGTCTTCGTCTTTTTATGTTCATTCATGTGTCAGAAGAGCGCAAGCTTCTGCAATATTTATTTATTTTTTGAAGTTATGCTCGTGAGTCAATTCACAGGACTTATTTTATTTGAATTAGCCTGTTTTTCAATAAAAATACTATTAAATGACTTGCATTGATATCTTACTACTGCATATGATTTATTTTTAACCTCAATAAATTCATATAACCTATGTGACCGGAATTTCAAACATTTGTCCGGTAATATGAAAACCTGCCGGTCACATTGTCCGGTGCCAATTTTTTCTAGCGGAAACACTAATGTGGTTTATGGTAATACCAAAAACTAGTTGAAAATTTAAAAATGGCAAATGTGTGACTATTTTAACTCAAACTGATGAGACATACCAAAATGTAAAGGAAAAAGTACCTATTGTCTCAGAATATAATTTTTGGTTACCATGTGTTCGTTTGGAGTCTCCAAATTTGAAACACATGTTCAGTTATAGTGTGCCTACAGCCTCATACTGTCATTTACCATTTCAGATGAATATTCAGTCTATTATTCTTCCTGAAAATCATTTTTTATTTCAGGTGGAACAAAATTTTAAATTTTTTTCTGACTTCAGAGTTCCATTACTCTGTCTCTGTATCACCTAGAGTGTTCCTGACAGTTTTATAAGAAACTACAGAGTGTCTTCTTTATGGAACACTTTAATGCATCCATGTGGACAGAACAGTTTAGAAGTTACAATCATTTTAATTTGGGTATGTCATTTTAGGCGTTTTGCTTAAAAAGGGGGTCAGATTTTATCAGGTTAATTATAACTTGAGTCCATTTTAGTTCATTGTCATCCTCCTGTTTTCTCGAGCCTGAACATAAAACATTTGTAGTTCATGCTGGAGAAAACTTGCTCACATCAGTATGTGGAACCAAAGATTGACAGGACTCCAAATGCATGTTCATGTTCATATTAGTGTCAAAGACAAATTTGTCAGGTTTTGGAAAGGTTTCCAATATCGCTCCATTTGTGTGTTACGCCACGACAGCACCGATGTGGTGCGGGAAATTTTTCTTTTATTTTTTTATGGCGGCACATAAGGAACATGTAAAGATGTACGGCGCTAGTCACTGAACACGCTCTCGCCTTTATTTTCTTTCTTTTCTTTCCGAGGATGCAACACACATCCCCCGCCCCCCCCGCCGGCAAACAAGACAAAGGCTCAACTGTGGTCTTTCTGTTACCTTCACAGCCTCTGGTCTCTGAACCGTAGCAAAGAAACCCATGGTATTGTGCTATTTTTGGCTCGTAATTAGTTTCGTGCAGAATGAAAAGACTTGCCCCCTCAAGTACACCTTCAGAGATTCCCGCACTGTTAAAGAGGACATTCCTGGGGTCTGGTTTATACGAAGAAAAAGTTCAATTTCAGGATTTATAAAATTAACAAACTTCTCATCTGAGAGTAACAAAGGATTCAATCTCCGCTGCCGATAGTCTTAACATATGTTGGGGATACGTAATGAAACAACAGGTGAATGGTCAGATATTACTTTGACCTTGCAGTCACAGTTCACTACTAAGGGGAGGAGATTTTTGTTCAGAAAAAAATAGTCAATTCGTGAAAAGGTTTTATGTACTGCAGAAAAGTAAGAGTATACACGAGAAATAGGATTATGAAAGCGCCAGACATCTGCTATGCCATATGTATTCAGGAAACATTGTATTACACAAGCCAATTTAGAAACAAGGATGCTCCTCTGGGGGCTGCGATCTAGAGTCGGTGACAGAACGCAGTTCAGATCCCCTCTGAGAACCAGGTGGTGTGGTGACATATTTGGAAGCCGTGAAAAAAATTTACAAAAAAATTCCTGATCGTCCCAATTGGGAGCATAGATATTTGCAAGAATTAGTGGAAACCCATACACCTGTCAATTATATAACAATTATATACCTCCCCACTGGATCTGAATCCACACTAGTCTTAGAGTGGAAGGTAGAGGTGGGCGATACTGGGAATTTTGGTACTGATTCGATACCATCCATCCATCCATCCATCGATGCATCTATCCATCCATGCATCCATCCATCCATCCAGTATCGCCAATGCCAATACTTTTTCATATTAAGCTTGATTTATCATGTAACTGCTGACCATTTGGTGTTTTTTGTGATTTTTGTCTTTGGATTATTTTGTTAAAAACCAGATAGAATTTTGGCAAACTTTATAGGTGACAGCAAAATACTTTATCACAATTAACATTTTTGTGTAAATATTTTGTGTGAGATAAATTGTTCCGTGCATGTTTTTTCTAGTCCAACTATTATATTACAGTGATCCCTCACCAATTCGCGCTTTAAGTTCCGCAGTTTTAGTTATTCGTGGATTTTTCAGAAATGTATAATATAATTTTTTTAAAAATCAAGAAAAAATGGCGGAAACATCACAGGATGTTGTGCGCGTTCTCTCACTGCGAAGAAATGCTGTGAGCCAGCCTGGCCCCTTTAAGAAGGTGGCCTTATGGGTAATGATGTGGCCTTATGGGTAATGTAGTGTGTGTGTCGTGGGACGGCAGAACGAAATTGGGGTTAGATGAAAAGTGTAGTGAGCATCAACAGCAGCCCAGCGTGTATAGATTTACTTTCTCTGTTAACCGACAGGAGCCCAACAATACAACCTGTGTGATGTTACAAGTTCCTGCAGTAACAGAATAAAGTGCTCGTTCCATGCAGAGAAAACCGTTTGTTGTTGTTAGCTTGTTACCCGCTAATTAAAAGCCAAAAATAACACAATACCAGTGGTTTCTTTACTACAGTTCAGAGACCAGAGGCTGTGAAGGTAACAGAAAAAGACCACAGTTGAGCCTTTGTCTTGTTTGCTGCAGTGCCTCGATACTTTTTTATGGTTTTTAAACATATTTTAAACACATTGAGGCTCGGGGGGCTCTGGCTCCCGTTCGCGGATTTTGATTTTCGCAGGGGGGCCCGGTCGCAGCCTCTGTTCAGTCGTCTTCTTTCTTTGTAATTCACAGTCGTCGTCTTCGTTCTTTGTAATTCACAGTCGACGTCCTTGTTCTTTGTAATTCACAGTCGTCGACCTCGTTCTTTGTAATTCAGTCGTCGTCCTCGTTCTTTGTAATTCAGTAGTCGTCCTCGTTCTTTGTAATTCACAGTCGTCGTCCTCGTTCTTTGTAATTCACAGTCGTCGTCCCCGTTCTTTTTTAATTCAGTCGTCGTCCTCGTTCTTTCTAATTCACAGTCGTCGTCCTCGTTCTTTCTAATTCACAGTCGTCGTCCTCGTTCTTTCTAATTCACAGTCGTCGTCCTCGTTCTTTCTAATTCACAGTCGTCGTCT
>JAGFBZ010000542.1:182500-190000 GCA_018398805.1 Hirundichthys speculiger
CGCATCCATCCATCCATGCATCCACTCATGATATCCATCCATCCCATGCATCCATCCATCCATCCATCCATCCATCCATCATCATCCATCATGATGCCATCATCCATCCATCCATCGCCATCCATCCATCCATCCATCCATCCATCCATCCATCCATCCATCCATGCATCCATCCATCATCATCCATCCATATCATCCATCCCATCCATCCATCCACCATCCATCCATCCATCCATCCATCCATCCATCCATCCATCCATCCATCCATCCATCCATCCATCCATCCATCCACCCATGGATCCATCCATCCATCCCATGCATCCATCCCTATCCACCATCCCCACCTCATCATCCATCCCATCCATGATGCATCTCCATCCATCCATGCATCCATCCATCCATCCATCCATCCATGCATGCATCCATCCAACCATCCATCCTCCATCCATACATCCATCCATCGATGCATATATCCATCCATCACATCCATCCATCCATCTATCCATGCATCCATCCATCCATCCATCCATCCACCCATCGATGCATCATCCACTCATGCATCCATCCATCCATCCATCCACCCATCAATACATCTATCCACCCATGCATCCATCCATCCATCCATCCATCCACCCATGCATCCATCCATCGATGCATCTATCCATCCATCCATTGCATCCATCCATCGATGCATCTCCATACATCCATCGATGCATCGCATCCATCCATCTATCCATCCATGCATCCATCCATCCATGCATCATCCATGCATCATCATGCCATCCATCCATCCATGATCCATCCATCCATCNCCATCCATCCATCCATCCATGCATCCATATGCATCCATCCATCCATCCATTGCATCCATCATCATCCATATCCATCCATGCATCCATCCATATCATCCATCCATCCCATCCATCCATCATCGATGATCCATCCATGCATCCATCATGCATCCATCCATCATCCATCCATCCATCCATCCATCCATCATCCATCCCATCTCATCCATCCACCCATCCATCCATCCATCCATGATGCATGTATCTATCCATCATCCATCCATCCATCCCCCATTCCATCCATGCATCCCATCCATCCATCCATCCATCATCCATCATCATCGATGCATCTATCCATCCATGCATCCATCCATCCATCCATCCATCCATGCATCCATCCATCATCCATCAACCCCCATCATGGCATCTATCCATCCATATCCATCCATCCATCCATCCATCCATCATCATCCATGCATCATTCATCCAGATCCATCCATCCATCCATGCTCCATCCATATCATCCATGCATCCTCCATCATCCATCCATGATGCATCTATCCATCCATGATCCATCCATCCCATCATCCATCCAACCATCATCCTTCCATTCCATCATCCATCCATCCATCCATGCCATCCATCCATCCATCCATCCATCCATCCATCCATCATCCATCTATCCATCCATCCATCCATCCATCCATCCATCCATCCATCCATCATCCACCATCATGCATCTATCCATCCATTCCCTCCACCCATCCATCCATCCACCCATGCATCCATCCATCCATCCATCCATCCATGCATCCATCCATCGATGCATCTATCCATCCATGCATCCATCCATCCATCATCCATCCATGATCCATCCATCCATGCATCCATCCTTATCATCATCCATCCATGCATCCATCCATCCACCCATGCATCCATCCATCCATGCATCCATCCATCCACCCATGCATCCATCCATCGATGCATCTATCCATCCACCCATGCATCCATCCATCCATCCATCCACCCATGCATCCATACATCCATGCATCCATCCATCCATCCATCCACCCATGCATCCATCCATCGATGCATCTATCCATCCATGCATCCATCCATTGATGCATCTATCCATCCATGCATCCATCCATCCACCCATGCGTCCATCCATCCATCCACCCATGCATCCATCCATCGATGCATCTATCCATCCATGCATCCATCTATCGATGCATTTATCCATCCATGCATCCATCCATCCATCCATGCACATCATCCATCCATCCATCCATCCATCCATCCATCCATACCCATGCATCCATCCATCCATCCATCCACCCATGCATCCATCCATCCATCCATTGATGCATCTATCCATCCATGCATCCATCCATCCATCCACCCATGCATCCATCCAACCCCATCCATGCATCCATCCATCCATTGATGCATCTATCCATCAATGCATCCATCCATCCATCCATCCATCCACTCATGCATCTATCCATCCATGCATCCACCCATCTATCCATCCAACCATGCATCCATCCATCCATCTATCCATCCACCCATCCATCCACCCATCCATCCATCCATCGATCCATCTATCCATCCATGCATCCATCCATCCATCCACCATGATCCATCATCCATCCATCCATCCACCCATGCATCCATCCATCCATCCATCCATCATCCATCCATCCATCCATCCATCCATCCATCCACCCCATCATCCATCCATCCATCTATCCATCTATGCATCCATCCATCCATCCATCCATCCATCCACCATCATCCATCCACCCATGCATCCATCCACCCACCCATGCATTCATCCATCCATCCACCCATGCATCCATCCATCCATCCATCCACCCATGCATCTATCCATCTATGCATCTATCCATCGATGCAGCTATCCATCCATGCATCCATCCATCCACCCATGCATCGATGCATCTATCATCCATGCATCCATCCATCCATCCATCCACCCATGCATCCATCCACCCATCCATCCATCTATCCATCCATCTATCCATCCACCCATGCATTCATCCATCCATCCATCCGTCCATCTATCCATCCATCCACCCATCGATGCATCTATCCATCCATGCACCCATCCATCCATCCACCTATGCATCCATCCAACCATCCATCCTTCCATACATCCATCTATTGATGCATATATCCATCCATAGATCCATCCATCTATCCATGCATCCATCCATCCATCGATGCATCATCCACTCATGCATCCATCCATCCATCCATCCATGCATCTATCCATCCATCCACCTATGCATTTGTCACACAGGGTGAGGTTCTTCCACAATACCAACAAGTTCTACTGTTGGAATAATGTACAACCACAATATATCTTCCAGAAGATTTTTACTCTGAAGTTCGCCAATTTACAAAAACAAAACCTTTTTTTGAAGATAAAATTATTCTAAAAGAGTAGAAACATAATGTCTCTTAAAAAACAATGGCCCCAGGAGGGTTGAGTCCAATCCTTAAGGCCTTGACAACAGCGCCGCAGCAATGCCGCTCCTCTTTGGGGGCTCCTTCCTCAATGGGCTACCACTGTGGAGAACAAGAGGCGTCTTCAGTCCTTCGACACGCACACAGAGTGGGAGACACGCAAAATTCTAATTGAGCCAAGTACGTCCCTTTACTTAGCTCATGGGAAAGCGTTGCACCAAGTCTGTCAGCCTCCGTAGCACCCCTGGCCCGTCCAAGGCTCCGTCCAGCCACTCCTCGACTGTCACAAGCTGTCGTCCTTCTCAGCAGCTCCAGCAACAGCTCCCGTTCCAAGCATATCTCCCCTCTGTCTTCTCCTCTACTGCAAACATTCTGCCTTCTTGTAGCCTCTCCCCACCTGTCCTGCATCAGGCTCAATTAGTTCACCACTCCTGAGCTGAGGGGGGCGTGGTCTAGTCAGCCCTGCTGCTTCACATCCTGATTGTCTGTCTTAATTCCATAAACTGTCAATCATGAGACCTCACTGGTCTGGGCACAAGCCAAAACAACAAATATATAAAAACACACCAAGTCAAACATTAAGCATGCAAGTCAACATTCAATACAATCAGGATATTAGTCAGACATACTGACATTCCTCCCCCCTTTAACGTTAGTCGTCTCGACTACGTGTGATACATTACCATACCCCAACCTAGTGGGAGGAAACCCAAAGTTAGCTCTCTGTGAGCGCCGTACAATGGGAGTTCTTGGTTCATGGAGGGCTGCTTGTTCTACTGGAAGGGCAGGCAATTCAGCTTGAGCAATCCTATCTGCTGTGGGTGGCTGGGTCAAGTTAATTGTCAAACTAGGAAGCCACCATGTGGGGGGAGGCAGCTGCCCTGGCCTCTCCGCTTCTGCGGATTCTGGCTCTTGTGGTTGTTGTCCATCTGTAACACCGTCTTCCTGTAACAGATTTAGAGGACACGTTCGAAGGTTATTGCGATGAACAGAGCGTGTTGGTCCATCCTTACCCTCTGGGCGGAGGACGTAGACCGGGTGACCCTCCCGCAGTTGGCCTATCACCACAAATGGCTTTGGGGTCCATCTCGGAGTCAGTTTCCCCCCTGCTCTCCTGCGGAAGTTGCGAATGAGCACTCTCTCCCCTGGAAGTAAGGGTACCGACTTAGCATGTCGATTATAACGGGCCTGGTCCTGTTTCTGTCTGTGTTGGGACTGCTGGTTGGCTGCATCATAGGCATGGATCAGGGCTCTTTGGTGCTGCTCCACCCAGCCTTGCAGAGAGTGGCGCTCTACAGTAGGACTCAGGCCAGTGACCCAGTCCATGGGAAGTCTGGCATGTGTTCCAAATACCACATAACGCGGAGTCATTCCAGTTGCACTATGGACCGTGTTGTTATAGGCCTGGATCAGCGTTGATAACTTGTTAGGCCACTGTGCCTGCTCTGTGTCTGTCAGAGAACTTAACAGCCCCAGGACCGTCTGATTAAATCTCTCACAGACTCCATTCCCCTGTGGGTGGTAAGCCGTAGTGCGGCTTTTTGTGCATCCATATAGTTTACAAAGTTCACTCACCACTGATGATTCAAAGGAAGCCCCTCGGTCAGTCAAAATCCTTTCTGGGCAGCCAAACGTGTTGATGAGGTTGTTATACAAGGCTCGTGCTGTCGTCTCGGCCGATTGGTCTCTGGTGGGTACTGCAACAGCATACTTGGAGAACAAGTCAGTCATGACCAATATGTTGGGATATCGGTCATCTGGTCGACCCAGAGAGAGGTAATCTACTCCAACAACTTCAAATGGATATGAAGTAGTAATGGAGAGCAATGGGGCCCTCACTTCTGGACCAGCCTTGGCACATACACACTGCAAGCAGGTTTCAGTCCACTCCTTTATGTCAAGGGTCATCCGGGGCCAGTAACACCGCTCTCTTAGAGTCCGTAATGTCCTCTGACTGCCCGGATGACCCATTCCGCAATGGTATGTCTTCCATATATCCCTAGATTCCTGTTTAGGGATAATTACCTGGAAAACATTGGGGCCACAGTTCCTCTCATCCCCCACTCTTCCCAGTACACCATTCTGCAGGATAATGTTGTCCCATTCCTTCAGTAGTTGTTTCATGTAAGGGGAGTGGGAGTCACTTGCCTCAGGCCGAAGTAGGTGTTGCTCTTTCCATTGTCGTAGAAGGGACAGGTCTGGGTCTTTGGCTTGACGTTCCACCCATTCTGCATCACCCTCTACCAGTACTTGATCAGCCTGTACTGGTGTCACCTCCCCTTGGGGCAACCTGGACAAAGCATCAGCATTTCGATTTTGCGTACCTGGACGATATTTGATGGTGTAGTTGAAGTTTGCCAACTGAGACATCCACCGTTGTTCCACTGATCCTAGTCGGGCGGTTTGAAGGTGCACCAGTGGGTTGTTATCGGTGTAGATGGTAAACTCTGACCCATAGAGATAGTTTTTAAATTTCTCAGTTACTGCCCAACGCAATGCCAACAATTCAAGCTTGAAAGAGCTATAATTCTGGTCATTACGCTCTGTGGGGCTGAGACTGCGGCTGGCATAAGCAATGACACGCTCGGTGCCATCTTGCACCTGAACGAGCACTGCTCCTAAGCCCTCAAAACTGGCATCTGTGTACAGCCTAAAAGGTTTGGAAAAATCAGCATATGCCAATATGGGTGCATTCAACAGGGCTTCCTTCAAATGGTCAAATGCTTGTTGGCACTCTGAAGACCAGGTAACTGGAACTGGTTTTTTGGCATGATTTGCAATGCCCTGCGTCAGTGCATTAAGTGGCCTTGCAATCTTGGAAAAACCTGGTATAAAACGGCGGTAATAGCCTGCAAAACCTGTGAAGCTCTTTACTTGTTTCACAGTTCGAGGGATTGGCCAGTCCCTCACTGCTGCAGTTTTAGCTGGGTCTGTTGCCACCCCTTTTTCACTGATTACATGGCCCAGATAAGTTACCTCTCGCTGGAACAGATGGTATTTTCTGGGTTGAAGCTTCAGCCCGTGCTCATAGAGTCGCCAGAATACCTCCTCCAGGTGTTGTACATGACTGTCAAAATCAGAAGAAAACACCACCACATCATCCAAATAATCAGCAAAGAATCATTAACCATGTTCCCCAAACAACGTTGCATCAATCTTTGAAACGTGGCAGGGGCATTACAGAGGCCAAATGGCATTCGCTCGAATTCATACAGACCCATAGGGGTTGTGAAGGCCGTTTTTTCTTTGTCTTCGGGGTCCATTTCCACCTGCCAATATCCACTTGCCAGATCTAAGGTGGAATACCATTTGGCTGTTTTGAGGCCGGTCAATGACTCTTCAATACGAGGAAGTGGGTAGGCATCTTTGTGTGTGAGCGCGTTCAATTTTTCTGTAGTCCACACAGAAGCGCCAGCTCCCGTCCTTCTTCTTGACAAGGACAATGGGGGCTGCCCAAGGACTTGCACTCTCACTAATCACACCGTTATCAAGCATATTTTGCAATAAAGTCTGTAGTTCAGTATACAAATTTGGGGGAACAGGCCGGTACCTCTCACGGCTAGGGGGTGCTGAGCCAGTCGGTATGCAGTGCTTCACCAGTCCCGTTCGGCCAAAGTCCTCATCATGGCTTGAGAAAGCTCTCGTCCATCTCTGGAGAAGGCCAGTCATCTTCTCCTGCTGATCGGGAGTCAGTCCATCACCCTGTAATGACAATACAGGGTGTGAATCAAAGTCAACCTCTGTGACCCCTATTCGTCGTACCTCAACTTCCACAACCTCTGCCTCCACATTGAGGACGAGCTCCTGGTCCTTTTTGATATCTTCTGGGGCAACTTCAGTAACTTGGGCCAATGGCAGACGTTGAGGAACCTCTTTCGGATAAGGGTTAGGATTACAAATCCGGCAAGGCACTCGTCCTCCTCGAAGGGTGGCCAGAGTCCGACCCACAACCCATTCCGTGTCGCTGTTACCATCGTGGAGAGGCTCTATTGCCACATTACAAACTTGAGAAGTTGCATTGCCAGATACCTGTGTCCACACAATCATCTCAGATTGGGGCGGGATAATGACGGGCTGTTGTCGTGCGAGTTTGGCCACACCTTGGTAAGCTGGGATGGTATCTTGGAGGGCGATTTGCTGGCAGTCAGTGAATGCTTGGTCCCAAGCCTGTCCTGCTGCAAGGGACATGGTGCTTTTGAAAGCCATCAACCCTGGGTGAGTC